>RJWH01001348.1:271118-396923 GCA_004363575.1 Solenodon paradoxus | reverse complement strand
CCTTCCACAATGCCCAGGTCTCAGGTCTCAAGATCACTCACTATTTGACTTGTCTGGAAGTGCTCTGTGAAAGGACTACTCACAAAACTTGCCTGATTTGACCTCAGAATTTATGCAGTAGAAGTCCTATCTCCAAACTGTTTATAAAATTAAAATTGTTTAAAATTACAGCTGCTGGATATAATGACACCAGATGGCACAACGAAAATTGCCTAAACAAAGTACAAAAAAAAAAAAAATTCTTGGGTACAAGACATTGCGCAGAAGCCTTACAACATTTGGGTATATTCCTGGGGCCCAAGAAACACAGACACACATGCACGTGTGTAGGTCCTAAGCCTATCAGAAAGACAAGAAAAATATCCCATTTGCTAATTCTGGTCAGTCTTAAAACTCTATGCAAGCAGGAAGTGAGGGCTAAGGCAGACTTGACCAGTGTTGAGCATTGAAGTCATGCCTGTAATTAGTTTTCTACTGATAGTGTAACAAATTAACCCTAAATTAGTGGACAAAAGACAAATGTATCTTATCTTACTTTCCTGGAGGTCAGAAATCCTGGATTCTGAATGGATCCATGGGGCTAATATCAAAAGTTTTGGCAGGGCTTTGCTCTTTTTTCAGGTTATCGGGAGCATCCATTTCCTTTCCTGTTATGTCTCAGGAGACACCCATATTCCTTGCCTCCTGACTGTCACTCTTATCTCTTTCTGTATGATCACAGCATCTCTGACTTTGAATCTCCTGCCTCCTTCTTTCCCTTATAGGAACCTTATAAGGGAATAAACTGAAAAAATTAGATAACCTAAAAGAAATGAACAAATTTTTAGAAAAACTTAAGCCACAAAACTGACTCAAGAAGAAATAGAACACATAAGTAAAGTGGTAACAGGACAAAGTGAATTAAGAGTTTAAAACCACACACACACACACACACACACACACACACACATACACACTTACACACATACAGCCTAAGAATAGATTGCTGCTTCACTGGGAAATTCTACCAAGCATTTAAAGAAGAATGCAGATTCTTCCCAAACTCTTTCCCCAAAAAATAAAAGAGGAGGGAAAACTTCCAGCTCATTCTGTGAGGTCAGTACTACACTAATAAAAAAAACAAAGATATTATAAGAAAGCATCAAAATGATATCCTTTATGAATCAAGATGGAAAAATCATCAATTCTTTTAAACCTAATTCATAAATATAAAGAATTATACAACATGACCATAATTTAGGATACATTCCAGGAGAGTGAACTTGATTTAACAACTGAAAACTAATCAATACAATGTGTCATATAAATGAAATAAAGGACAAAAATCATGTCACCATCGTAACAGATGCAGGAAATATATATGACAAAACTCAACACATTCTCATGATGAAAACATTTAATCAACTATAAATAGAAAAGGACTCCTTAAGTAGATAAAGGATTCTAGAAAGCATGTAGGCTTGCACACATACATGGTCACACATAGACCTATTTAATGGTGAAGTCATATTTAATGGTGAAAATCTGGATAGTTTTGGCAAAGAGACCTACTCTCACTCTTGTTTACTACTTCTCTTAAACATTTTTACTGAAGGTTCTGTTCAGGGCAATTCAGCAAGAAAATAATAAGCCATCCAGACTGTAAAAAAAAAATAAATAAATAAAATTGCGAAACTAAATTCACAAAGGACATGATCTTGTACAGAGAAAATCATTAAGAGTCCACAAAATACCATTAGAGTTAATAACAGTTTCAGCGAGGTTATAAGCTACATGATCAATACATAAAAATCAATTATCTTTTTAAACTAGCAATTCATAATCCAAAAATGAAATGAAGAAAAATACACCATTTACAATAGCATCCAAAAGAATAAAATACTTAGGATTACATTCAACAAAAGAAGTGCAAACTTGTACATTAAAAACTACAAATGGGGAGATGGGAAAGTAATGTGTAAGTTTTTTTTGGTGGGGAGGGTGTCTTGACAATGTTCTAGAATTAAAACAACTCTGGTGGTGGTGGCACAGCTCAGTGAATATACTAAAAACACCTCAAGTACATACTTTGAAAGAGTGAATTTAGAGCATATAAATTTTTTCCTCAATAAAACCATTATTTTTTTAAAGGGGCAAAGAAAGCAGTAAGAACAGAACTCACTCTACAAAGCTTAAGGAGCACCAGTTAGGTGACAAGTGACTTTTATAGAAGAATAGCTGGGGTACTTGGTTAAAAAAAATAGACTACGAAAAAGATACAGTCAGAAACCAGAATCTACATTTTTAATAGATCTTCAGGCAGTTTTTTATGCACACTGCTGTTAGAGAGTAATTCACATGTAGAGACTATAAATGAAAGGACACAGTTCCTGCCCTCAGGTAGGTTATGAAACAATATTGGATAATGCGTCCCCCATCCTGGGATGCCCTGATATTAGTCTTGGCCTCTGGAGTCACCAGGGGTAATTTCAGCAAAGGTCAAGCTAAGAGTTTAGACAGTTTAAATATCCTCAAGATGCCCCACAGAGAAGACAGTCTACCATAGGCAACATTACTGACTAAAATGTACTTAAGTCACAAGAAATTATGACCTAAGCACAAAATTTTACAACCTTCTCCCAATTTATGCTCCCTTTGTATCAGTGTAATTGTTAGGGGTAAAGACTATTATCAGAAGAACAGGAGGATTCAAAACTTCACCTACAATTCAGATAACTGTCTTCTGTAGCCTTAGACTGTCTTTTCTGTGTGTTTGGAGTCTCATGACCCCTAGTACAAGTCCAAACACTGAACACTAGTTTCAAAACACCAGAGTGTCCTTCCTGGGATGGAGAACCAATATGTGAAGGGAGGTTTTCTAACATTATCTACTAGGGTAAGGTATATTGTTACATTACAAGTAACTAAGGTAAAGTCTCACCCTCTTATAAACAAGGAGTGCAGGCTAGCTCTACATGGTCCTGTTTAACAGATAAAGAGAGAATTATAATTTTTCTAAATGCAAAGTGTCAAGAAACTTAATGCCTAATTTTTGAAGAGAAAGAACTTTGCCCCTGAGCTGATTTGAAGCCTCTTTAAATAGAAAGTCCACTATATTCCCCCATTTCCAAAAGTAATTTTCTCTGCTTTGGTTTCTTCGGAAAAGTAAACCACAAATATAAATTACCACTTCAGGATTCCATATACGTGTACTCCCAAAATGCAAAAACTGCCTTCCATCTGCAGAAGTTGAGTCTATGATGGAGAAGGGACAGGAGAGATGTGTCATGTATTCCGACTACAGCACAATAAATACTGGAATTGGATTCTGAGACCTTGAGTTGGAATTCTGAGTAGTTACTTGTTTATTGGATATGTAAAATTGCGAAATCTCCCTAACACTGTGGGTCTCTATTTCCTCATTCGTAAAAAGGGAATGTGCCAAGATTTTTAACTTTTTAGGACAACAGGATGTAGTAGATGCATTAGTGCACCACTTAGATCTGCTCCCCCTTCCTCATAAGGTGGAAACACTCATTGGTTCCCTCAGAACCCAAGATAGAGTCAACTGACTCTTCAACCAGAGATTCTCAGAGGCTGAAGAAAGATGTCCTTGCCCAAAGACATACCTCCTGGGTGGAGGGGGTCACAGAGCAACCTGCATCCAATAGGGAGAGATTGAGAGCCTGAACTAACGTCCTCTTGCCTACTCCAAATATCAACAACTCAGCAAAGCTATGGCAACTCTAATGCTGATGTGAGGTGTGGGGCAGGGCTCCTGACTGCATTGCAGCCCAGCTCCTCTCTCTCAGTCTTCCTTTCTTTTCTCCCCAATTAACTGCCTATCTCCAAATCTCAGCAAGGACTTCAGAAATCCTACAGAAAAGGAGATAATGTAAATGAAATGTACTCTGGAAACTGTGAAGCTCTACTCAGATGTTTTACAAGGTAACACTAGCCTGTGCCTGCAGGGAGTAAATAGCAACAAGATCGCTGCCAAGTCCTCAACACCAACACTTTTCCTCTAGCCACTAAACTGGGCGCACATACTTCTGCACGCATGCATCAACTGCTCCAAGAGCAGTGTGGGCTGCTGTAAGTAACTTTTCCTTCATTGCAATCTCCAGGACTGTCACTGCCACTGTGGTCCTCTGTTTACCATCACCTTGATGAGCCTGCCCAGCCAAGGCATCTTTGGCTAACCCACCCTCCTTCCTCGTGCATGCAAACACCTTTCCTTCTCCTGGGTCCTTGGCAGGGGGTTTATCTAGAGAGTAAAGCTGCCTGGGTCTTGGGTGCTACAATATTGTCATTTATAAGAAATATATATTTGGTCTTCATCCAAAGCTCCTGGCTCACAACTCCCAAAAGCCTTGGCATTTCCTAAGTGTTAAGAGTGGTATCTTTAGTCATGCAAATGAGGTGAGTTATGGGGAAGCATCAAAAAGAGGGGAGTGGGGATTGGCTGCCAGGAGGACTAGCCCTGTGATTAGAGGATTGCAACTTCTAGTATCCCCCCGACCCCAACCCCAGACCTCCAGAGAGGGGAGAAGAACTGAAGGTTGACTCAGTCACCAGCAATCAATGATTTAATCAATCTTGCCTATATATTGAAGCCTCCATAATCCCAGCAGAAGGGATTTGGAGAGTTTCTGGGTCAGTGAACCTGTGGAGCTTTGGGAGAAAGCCACCTTGCAGAGGGCGTGGAATTCCTCCCCTCTTCCTTTCCCGTATCTTACACTCTGCATTTCTTCCATCTGGCTCTTCCTGAGTTATCTCCTTTGTAAGTCATCTGTGACCTAGTGAGTATATGGGTTTCCTGGGTTATGTAAATCACTCTAGCAAATTAATCAAACCCGAGGAGAACATCCTGGGAACCACTGACTTTTATGAGCAGCTGGTCAGAAGCCTGGGTAACAACCTGAGTTTGTAACTGGAGTCTGAAGTGGAGGGCAGTTTGGGGAAATTTAAGCCATAATCGGGAGAATCTGATGTTATCTCTGAGTAAATAATGTCCAAGTTGAGCTAAACTGAGTTGATTTCTTAAACATCCACCTAGCATCCAAGAATTTCTTGGTGTGATGAAGCCATCACACACACACACACACACACACACACACACACACACACAGAGAGAGAATTGAGCTTACGACACCAATTTCAGTATTGTATTATATGCTTGCCATGTTCTGTTCTTTTTCCCAGGCTAAGCAGCAAACTCGACTCAACTTGACTCTCCTCTCTTCCCTCATTCCTGAATGGGGGCTTCGAAAGTATTCACTGTCAGCCTCACTCTGTTCCAGAAAATCTATTTTCTCCACTCCCCTGTTAGTCTTTCACATCACCCACAGGAGTCCAAGGACAAATTCTGCTCAGTGTTCATTTTGCCCTTTGGGTTTGTGTTGTTCTCTCAAGAAATTTCCTTAAACTCTCAGAAGAAGAGGCATGGTGGAAGCTGTATGAGGAAAAATACAGCACAACTTTGTGAAGAAGGTAGGTACATAATTTTCTCCCTACAGACAGAGATGTGTAATGGAGTATTGTAAGGAAAGGCTAGAAAACAACATGGTGGTCAGATTGGTGAGGCTAATCCGAAGAGTTTAGATGAGTGGTGAAGTAATCCCAGGAGATCCACGGTGGGAGGAAACAAATTGTGGGAGCAGGCAAGGAAGTGTTCTATGACCAAGTAAATATGAGACATTAGGGCCACTTGAAACTAACAACTTCACACATCTGTGTGAGGTCACAAAAGTCCCATCAAAATAACTACCACCCCCACGCCTAATCTGCTTCCATGTTTGCCCCAGCAGTTTCAACTCTAGGAAACTTTCTTTAGGTTCAGAGCGATTACCACGGTCTAGAGGCACAGGCTTTGGGAAACACTGCTTAAGTTAGGCATTAGCAACATGTTTAAAAGAGGAAACTGGCATGACTAAAGTAATACAATTGGAAGATTAAGTCCCAGTTCAGAATGTATTTGGAAAAGAGAAGGGAGAGAGAAATCAGTGAAAAGGTCTTGGCAATAAGCTAGAGAAAGGGGAACAGGAATGAAAACCAATAGCAACTACTAGCTCATGGAGGTAAAAATGGCACACTGACTGAATTTAGGAAGACACCAGAGGAAATAAAGGAGATATGGTTTAGGGCCTAGCTTCCAGTAAAAAGAATAATTTCAGGGTGGAAACAGGGGTACGAGAAAGAGAAAGGATTCTATGTCCCATGGTTCATCTCCACAGTATCAGGGAACTTGTTATCTCATTCTAGTATTTCCAAAGCCTGACTCATAGTACGTTCTCAATGTGACTGAATAAGTGAAAAAGCTTCCACTAAGAAATATTAGTAAATTAGGTAAGGAAAACCATGGGACTTCTGTGCCTAGTCTGTGAAAAGGCAGTAATAAACCAAAACTGAGTCATCTTTCTTAGTCTTGCACCTCCTTTTAATCTAAATTCACATATAGGATAGGGCATTAGGGGTCCTGATAAATAGGGGGGGGAAAGGAATGATATAGGAAGAGGTGTCCATTTTCAAACAGTGAGTTATATTTTAAAGAAGACAAATGGGGAAATAGAATCATAAAAAGAGATAAAAATAGCAATCAGAAGGGTACGAGGTGGATAGAAAAGGCAAAATAGTAATTGAAATGATGTCAAAGAAAAAAATGAATTGACTAAAGCAAAAAACCTAAATGAAGACGGGATTTTTTAATATATTTGATATGTTTATATTCTCCAAGCTTATTATTTTTTATGTGAAAAATGCTCTCAATCTCAAGAAAGTGGAGGAGAAAAGAGAGCTTTAAAAATTGCATGCTTCAGGCTTGTGGAAATCTATTGTCTGCCAGCATCAGACATGGTATTTACTTCAAGCCATACTCAACCATGTACAGTATTTCAAAACTGCCACCTAGTAATTTAACATGACAAGAAAAATAATATAATGGATGCATGCCTGATTTCTCCTTCTCCCATCCCACAATAAAAGCGAGGGGTCTGAAGGCTCTTGATTATTCTCTCGACAGAAGCAGCAAAGACTTTAAAAAGAGTGAAGTAGGGTTTGATTTCCAGCTGGGTGATCTGGAACTCACTCATTCCCATGGAAGGAAGGGAGCAAACTGTGAGGGCGTGGGGCAGGCAGACAGCCTGGGAGTGCTTCTCTGTTCTCCTTTGTAGAATCCTTTCTTTTCCAGGGACATGTGATTAGAAGCTTCTAGAATCCAAAAACCAAAAACAACCAAGCCACTGATTTAAAACTTTTGGAAGTGTTTCCTGACAGCTTTCGTAAAAGCTTTTCCCAAACCTTTCTCCATCCTTTCTTCCCCAATCTCTGCTTCCATGATAACATGGACATACTCCCAGTTTCCTTAAGGACTCACGCTTGTTTGTGTTTTCTGCCACATGTACCTCTGGTCCCTCTGCCTGGAACCCCCTTCAGCCCTCCCAACTTGATTTTCTCTTACAAGGTATTCATTGCCTCAAGGAAACCTTTACCTCAAGGAACCACTCAGCGAGGAAATGCCAAAGGAGAGGGCAAGAGGAAGCCTTGAAGAAAATGAGGCTGATAACATCTACTCAAAACACAGGCTCAGCCTTTAAATAAAAATAAATCAATCCAGGCAATGATAACCAATAGCTATTATAAGGGCCAGAGAAAAGTTCCCCCACTTCTCTGAGATTCTTCACAGGCTGGACAAACCAACAAAGTAATGTTAGATATCATTAGTAAGAGAAAAGTCCAAATTTAAAAACATAGGTATAGAGAATGGACATAGAGGTAAATTCTGAGGTGACTGGGGCAAAGAGTTACATTCTGTGCTGAAGCATCAGAAAGGAGGTGTGGGGTGTCAGGGTGAAAGTAAAGACATGTTTAGGGTGTACCCTGGTGGCTTAGGCTTTCAGTTAGCAGCTGGGGCATAGTCCTTGTAAAGCCCAAGGACCCAGGTTCATGACTGGAGGCTGGGCAAACAAGCAAAATGAACAAATAAACAAATAAAATGCTTCTTCCTCCTCTGTCTTCCCTTATATCAGGCTGCCTTCATTCCTGCCTGCCATTCTTCCTCTTTAGAAAAGAAAAGATATATTTAACTCCCCTTTCTAGATTTTTCTAGGGGATAAGGAATCAATGACAACTTCTTGATTAGGGGAAGGATAGCGACTTAGGGAATGGTGATGACTTCTTGGGCTAAAGGAAGGATAAAAGGGTTGGTGAAAGGCAGGAGCGTCTACAGGGTTGTCCACAACTAAAAACCATCTTCAGATTGGGACATCTACAGGAGACTGATTCTGAGAGACTTAGGGTGGTCCATTTTAGCCCCTTCACTAGTAACAGCACAAAAACAGAGACAACTAGACCTTTAATGTACAAACCTAACACCATCTATGAAGTATTCTTGCAGAAAATCAAACCTGCTTCTAATCAGGTCTCTAGATCTAATGCCTATTTACAGGAAACCCAGGCAACAATAGTACAAGGATACACCCAACAAAATCCAGCTGACCGGAAACCATAAAGTGAATGATCATGTTTTGTCAAGCGTGTAATTACAAGAAAAATTTGAAATGATGTTGAGAGGAGCGTTAAATTAAAAGAGACTTAAAAAATAATAATTCCACGTGTAAACTTTATTTGGTCCTCATTCAAACAACCTGTTTACACATATATGAAATATCAGGGCTCTGTGAATAATGGATATTGTTAGTATTAAGCAGTTGTTATTAATTTAGGGATAACTATTGGTAGATGGTCATGTTTGAAATAAAAAGGGCTCCTTTGGCTTTATCTGATTCCCAGCTCTCCTAAATTCACTCCTATCCCTACAATGAGCTACTCAGCTTAGGGTTATCAATGTAAAACTCAGAAGGATTTCTTGACCCCTCAGAGCAAAAGACACCATCCCAACAGAACACAGCAAATATTTTAAAGGAGATGTGAGCAGCTCGCTGAAAGATCATTATCAAAATATAAAATTAGCACATGCCAATTATTTTATTCAACTTACTTATTAATGAGAAAACCAGTAAAATATTAAAATCCATTCAAAAGAGAATTTGAAGAATAGATGGATAAATAGATAAGCAGATAATCAGGAAGGCTGAAATAAATTTCCTAAGTGTTACAAAACTGATTATTATAAGATAATAAAATATATTAGGGGTCATATTTTCTATAGGTGGAAGCCACAGTAATTCTAGAGTTGCATCACTATGAACAAGAATGACTTCTTTTTAAAGGAAAGGTGCAGGCAGGAATGAAGGTCAGTAAGCAGGGAGGCAGGAAGAGAAAGGAAAAAGGAGTACTTTATTTTAATTTTATTTTTCATTTAGTTGTTGACACTGGTTGTTCCCCCAGGATTCAGGTATACCCAGGGGTATGTGGTCTGTGTCCTTTGGAAGTGACTGACCTAACACAAGGGTGGGCCAAGAATGATGTTATTACTAAGAGTTTTTAAGAAGCTAACTTCTTCCTTTAGAGTGATGTAAAATAGTCTAATCAATAGAAGGCAGGAGGCAGACACCCCTATAGAATCACAGAAGGATATGCCCCCAGAGGGTCCACCGAAGCATGATGTCTCAACCCTGATACCACTGACATTTAGAGCTAGATAATTCTTTGTTGTGAGGAACTATCCTGTGCATTTATAGGATGTTGAGCAGGACTCCTGGCCTCTACCCACTAGATGTCATTAGCACACACCCTGTCCAGCTCTGATAATTAAAAATATTTCTAGGCATTGCCCAATCCCCCTAGTTGAAAATGACTGTTTGAAAGCATGTCCAGTTCTCCATTAAAAGGACATGTAGACATGTTGTGGTGGAGTGGCATTGGGGCGCAGTTCACATACAGCCCAAGGTCCTGGGTTTGCATGTGGGGTCAAAGGTAACAACCAAGATGAACAAAAAAATAAAATAAAAAATGCTTCCCCCTCTCTCTTCCTGCCTGCTTGCCTCTGCTCGCTTCACTTCTGCCTGTACCTTTTCTTTAAAATAAAAATTTTAAAAAAAAAAGACCTCTAGTAGTAGTTCATGACCACCTCCAAGTCTTAGGCAATGTCTCCTGACAAGTCAAACCAATAGTTTTCTCCTTATCTTTTATATCCACCCTCTACAGTGTCTACTGTAGATACTTTTGTATCTACTCTACAGTAGAAAAGACCCTCTGAGGTGAGTTGAAATGTAGAGTTCTCAGAAAAAGTCAAAGATATTCTGAGCCTGTACTCTCAAGTATGAGAACTGGAGTGGGGAGAAGGGCAAGATACCTACTTTAAATGAAAGGATTCAAGCAAAGAGAACTAGGAGGAAAGAAAACCTCAGAGAGAAATCCCCCACCTATGTTACGCAGAGGACTTATCCAAGCACAAGAGTTGGATACAACCCTGGAGTTTTGTAAGAACTAGCAGTTCAAAAGCTAAGGGACCTAGTTGTTTGAGAGAGATTGAGACTCAATTGAAGCTGAAACAAGAGGAAGCTCCTGAGGACATAATGGACTGTTCTCATGGGGACTGTGACCACAATTCCCAGGAGGTTACTGGACTAGTTTTATGCCACATCAGACTGGGAGTTCAGGCCCCCAAAATAAAATTATATAGATAATAAAGTTATATTTTTTCACTTTCAAGTTGTAACTATAAAATGTGTACTGGTGCAGGGATAGGAAAACTAATCCCTAGACTGCCTAGAAACCTGAGATTTTTCTATAGCTAGTCATGGAAATTGCTGTGGGGAAAAAAAGGAAGGTTGGATTAAAACAAACTCAGAATAAACAATGGAAAACCTGCCCTTTGGAGGAAGTCGACCATCCCTACTGACCCATCCTCACTGCATGACTGTGAACCATCACAAAATACCTGCAGCATAAAATCTAAAGAGAAGCTGGTTAATTTCACAGCATAATTTCCTTCTATTGCATCTCAGTCACCATCTCACAAACAAATGAGTTCTTTTCAGAAAACAGGAATATGCGGAAAACAGGTATTCCAAGATTTCAATCTACTGACAGAGTTTCAATCAGAAGTGTAAACCATTTATAAATTCAATAACACTCCTCGAACATCGTATGAGTGGGATGCTGGTATCGGCACTGGGGATAGAACAGTGACACGTGAATTAATATCCTGCTCTTCTGATATTTTTGTTCCAGGGGGGAAACAGAAATAACCCCCCCAAAAACAAATATATATTGTGACAGGGTTACTATTTTAAAAACAGAACAGGTAAAGGGAAACAGAAACATGGGTTAGCATTCAGAGAAGGCTTTCCTGATAAAGTGACTTTTTTCCTATTTATTTTATAACTGGAAGTTTGTGACTTTACCCCCTTCACCCCATTTAATCCTCCCACCCCAACCCCCACAAGTGGAAAACACCCATTTGTTCTCTGTATTTATGAGTTCAGAGGATTTTATTATTTTTACTTTTTAGACTTCGAATAAGAGATCACACAGTATTTGTCTTTCTCAGACTTATTTCATTTAGCAGACACCTTCAAGTTTTATCCATATTATGGCAAAACCGAATTCTATTTTTATAGTTAAATTCTGTTACATGCATATACCATATTTTCTTTGTCCATTCACCCATTCATGAATACTTAAGTTGCTTCCATGTTTTGACTTGTAAATAATGATGCAATGAATATGGGAGTTCGCATTTACCATTTCCAGTAGTGTTTTCATTTTCTTGGAATAAATATCCAAAAGTTGAACTTCTGGCTCTTCTATTTTGAACTTTTTGAGGAAACTATATTGTATTCCATAGTGATTATGCCTATTACCCTTCCTACCAATAGCATACAAGATGTCCCTTTTTCTACATCCTTACCAACACTTGTTAGTTCTTATCTCTGATAATAGTCATTCTAACAGTTGTGAAGTGCTATCTCATTGTGGTTTTGAGTTGCCTTCCCTTGAAGATGAGTGATATTGAGCATTTTTTCACTGGTCTATTGACCACCTGTATATCTTCTTTGGAAAGATGTATACGCAAATCCTTTACCTATTTTTTAATTGACTAACTTAGTTTTTTGCTATTGAGATTGTATGAGGTTTTTAGATATTTTCCGTTTATCAGATACATGACTTACAAATATATTCTCTTTGGAAGTTTGCTTTTTCATTTTGTTCCTAATTTCCTTTGCTATATAAAGTTATTTTTGAACCATGATGAATAAATTGAGGAAATGCGTTATTAGCTATCAGAAAAAGAATGTACCAGACACAGGGAATATTAGGATTAAAAACCCAAATATGTGGGTTTTCTTGACCTATTTTAATAGCTGGAAGCCATTTGGGAGCAAAAGAGCAAGGGCAGAGAAAGGCAAGAGTTAAGGTTAGCGAGGTAGGTGGAAGCAAGGTTATACAGGTCAGAAAAAGGACTTTTGGACCTTATTCTGATGACATGGGCATCCACTGGAGTGATACTGAAGATAAGTATGGACAGATCTGACTTACTGCTGAATTAAAAAATAGGCTATTGAAATTACAAATGTGAACAAGGAGACAACCTAGGGGATCTTGTAAGGGTTGAGTGTGCTAAAACGGAGTTAGTGAGAAATGGTCATATCTAGGACACACTGTAAAAGTATAATCAATAGGATTTGCAAGCGGATTGAATAGGAAATATGAATACAAAAGAGGAGTCAGAAATAACTCATACATTTTTGGCCTGGAGTTATCATTAATCGAAGACTGGGGGAAAAGCAGTTTGGCAGTAGAATCAAGAATTGGCAAATGTTAAGTTGACATTAGAGATTCAATTCTAGAATTCAGGAAAGATGTTAGGGTTGAATGTATTATATTTGTGGAACTTATCAGCATATGAATGATATTTAAGGTCATATGCTTTTATGAGTTCCCTAAGAGTACTTTTATCTTGGAGGACTTCCAAATTTATGAAGAATTGTCAATTTGCAGCCTAAAATTCAAACTCAGGATATTTTTGAAACGTTTACATCTGTCAAAGAAGAATCTCTATGAGATATGAAAATTTCATTTCTGTCATGACAGATGGTTTCCCAGCTAGGTTAGGTCAAAAATCTATATTTATTAAAATTTTAAATCAAGAGAGTGACATATTCCTGCTTGTTGTTCTGCTCCATTTTATGATACATATTGAAAATATTCATGCTCAGTTTTCTGAAGCAGACTGTACAAAGAGTATTATGGATGCAGTTGTTAAAATCATTCAGAAAATATGTGCAAATGATTGATCATTGTCAGTTTATAGAATTGTTAAAACAAATAGTAGACAATAGATTAAAAGATCTTGTGTTCTTGGCCAATGCTGTTTGTTCAAGTAATTGATGAACTTTACAAAAATGTTTTGTTCAGTTAAGTCCTATCCAAGATTTCCTTGAAACAAAACGAACACTTGCCAAACAGTCGATAACCAAAGACAAAGGGAGCAATATGACTCATGATTTTTCTTATCATACTGCATATGAATGAGAAAAACTTGAAGTTAAGAGAGTAAAAACTTATTTGTGATCTAGCTAGTCAAGTACAAAAATTTAGACTAAAATTTTATACTACATATAATAATGAATTTATACTTTTTCCTAACATAAATCACCACAGAGATTTTAGTATAATTTATAGTGTTTTATATATATATGTATTTATGTCATGTTATATAGACTACTCTATACTATCATGTAATTAACAGTGTAGAATTGACTCTGAAAACCACAAGAAAAACTGAAAGAACACTTTGTTGATTTTGCTAATTTGGAATTGCCTTTCAATTTAGTCAATACCCTTCTGAATTCAATGTTAACAATACTGCATTGACAAAGTTAATCAATTTACTTGGTCAGATGTCATTTGGCTCTTAAGCCAAAATGATGTTTTTTAAAAAAGATGAGTCCATTTTGTCAGTATAAATGTGAACACAAGGCACAACCTGGTGGAGTGGCAGTTTGATCTGCTGCCTCTGACTGGGTGCAGTCCACATACATCCCAGGGACCCAGTTTCATGTCCCAGGGCTGGGACTAACAACCAAGATGAACAACTAAAATAAATAAATAAAATGCTTCTTCCTCTTCTGTCTTCCTGCTTGCTTGTCTCTGCTCACCTTTATTCCTGTCTATACATTTCTTCCAATAAAAAAAATTGACTGCAAGAAGACAATTCTTTTTCAGTCTTCAATTTGAGTATTAGAAAAATATTTATACTTGAAAAAAATGGGTATATGGGTCAACTTTTCAACTGTAAATTTTATAAAATCTGAACACAGATCAAATAATCTCAACGAAAATTCTTCAGTTACCATCCAAATTGAGATGTGCAATAAATGTAAAATCCATACCAGGTGTCAAAACTTGTTAAGAAAAAGAGAATGTAAAATATTTTCTTAATATTTTTATCTTGATTACATGTTAAAGTGATAGTATTTTGGCTAGGGTAGTCTAAATGAAATCTAATATTCAAATTAATTTGACCTATTTTTTTAATATTTTAAATGTGGCTATCAGAAATTTTTAAATAACATATATGGCCTGCATTTATTTCTATGAGAGAGCACTGTGGTCTGGGATCTGGGCAGCAGTAGGTATGTATGCTTGAGGGTGAAGGTGTGAGACAATGTTGCGACATAATCAATATATATTAGATGTGAAATGTCTAACTAGTAAAATCTCCAAACTTGTTTATATTTTACAGGGGTTACAACTTAAGTATCATTTATTTAATCCAAGAAGACATTCATTTTCTCTGAAGACTTCAAGCAGGAAGTGGTTCTTTCCATTCAAAAAGATCAAACTTGTCTATTAACATTAGACACAACTTTGGCAGAGAGGCTACAGACGACCAAAAACACAGATGCTGAACAATCAGATGAAAGACAGGTAGCAGATCCCCAATACTTTAGAGTGCAATAGGTGAACCTTTTACTAAGCATGTCATAAAGAAGTCAGTGCCCTTGAACTAGATCTAGTATACAGATATTCTACTTTGAGGGGCACATGAACAAAGATTGATATATATTTTGTAATATGAATCCTGAGCCACATAAACAGTGATAAATCTATAGAAGGAGGTTTACAAAACCAGCAAGAGAAAAGCTAGTCTAGAAGAGAAATTTTGTCAGGCACCCTGACCATTACCGCACCCACAAAGTAAGAGCAAATTAGAAATTACTCCTAAGATTCACTATCGTCTATTTAGAGTTGGTGCATATTTTGTGCATAGAGTTCTCATTCAGTAATTTGCGCTTTTGAACAACTTAAATTGGTATCATTTTCATGAAAATTTAATTTAAACAACCCATCCAGGAATATTTATAGAAAGATAAAGACTGAGTCAATTCTCAATATGAATTCTAAAGCTGGTGCCATTAAAAAAAAAAAAAAGACAAATGAACAGTCCTTGAAGAATTCAACCTGAGACTTGTGGTCACCAGAATGTACTATAGTTTGCATAGCACCCTTACAAATCAGGAAGTAATCAGCATTATTACATAAATACTTGAACTGTCTATTCTTATTCTGAAGTATAATGCATGTGATTACCTAGAAGATACATTTAAATCTCTAATATCTTCAACAGATTTGAAACAAAAGTGGTCTGAGAAGTAACTATGTATTGGACTTGACACTCAGCTGTAGGTGGTACTTTATCTGGAATTTGTTTTCCTTTCTCATTGTTTAAACTGTGACTACGAAATTTATGTTTCTCAACCAAAGGAGCTTATCAGAATCCCATAAGACCTTTTGTTCTATATAAACTCCCACCTCTTAGAGATGCTTACCTGACAGGACTGGGGACAGGTGGGGAGTGGTCAGGAAGAAGGAGTTTGGTGTGTGACTTTTTAAAAACATGTCCAAGCTGAGTTCTACACATGCTGGAGTTGAATACTCCATGCCCCACTCGGCCCCCCGCCAACAAAGCCATCTCTGATTCTACAAGTCATTGAATCATGAAATAATCTAATAGGCAGGGCAAACTCCAAGGCATCTCTACCCCACTGAATTCTGACATTTGACCACAAATAGCCTAACAAGACTAATAAAGTTCCTGTGACTGAGCAATCT
This sequence comes from Solenodon paradoxus, assembly GCA_004363575.1. Taxonomy (NCBI): domain Eukaryota; kingdom Metazoa; phylum Chordata; class Mammalia; order Eulipotyphla; family Solenodontidae; genus Solenodon; species Solenodon paradoxus. Next base: position 380,921 of record RJWH01001348.1, on the reverse strand, counting down.
CACTCCCACCACGCCCAAAACACTCCTCTCATCCTCCCTTTAACTTATTCAAATCAGTTTCACATACAAACCTGAGCCAAATTAGAAAATTAAACCTAGCAGACAGAAACGTGCTAAACATTTGCAGCATAATCACATGGAAAGTACAAAAAAAAATCAGTTTTTATTATGAAGTGTGTAAAAGCAACTTGCATCCAATTTGGAATTTTCTTCCTAATGAAATCATGTTTCTCATCCGCCCAGCTGTGCCGAGTATGAATGATCACAGTCCCCGTTGTCACAACTCTAGTGTCACTGAAGTCAGAGGAGTAAATGAGCTTCTTCCTCACCATATTGAGCTGAGAGAGGGGATTTTACTTTTTAGTCAACCAGAGCACATTCTGCGTGTGTTGTCTGTCTCAAATGTTTGGACATCAGTTAGCATATATGACAAGGTAACAGACAAATGACAATTCCGTCTAGAAAAGGTTGAAAGCGTCCCTCTCTTCTACTTTGCATTTAAAGAGTAAATAAAGTGTGGCTCTAGGGCTTGCTTTCTTTCTTTTTTCTTTTTTTTCTTTTGGAGGATGTGTTTTGAGATTAAATGGGCAACTGAAAATTGTATTTTCCAAATAATATTATGTGAACAAGATTACCTGAGAAGATGTTGCCAGCCTTCCTGAAAAGATATCAGTGGATGAGCTATCTGCTTTAGAAAATCTCAGACTGACAGTAAAATTATGGTGTGTCAACACAAGCAGAGGCAATATTTTTGGTCTCTTTCTGTAATAAAAAGTTGAGCTTACGTCTTCATACCTATGCTTTATAAAAAAAATAATTATAGAAAATTCCAAAGTGGAGGACAAAATCTCTTTTAAATTTGTATTTCCAGATCCATAACGAAAGACCAATTATCACTGAAGTATAGGCAAGGCTTATCAGTAACACCTACATCATTAAAACCTACATTATTATATATTTTTATAAACTCATCTGTAATAGAGTTTGATCTCAGATCAAACAGAGGATAAAACCTTTAGAATGGTGTCATGTTTTATTTCAAAGATATTCCAGGTATGTCATATAGGGTTGAAATCTTTTCCTCTAAAATTGTGGATTGATTTGCTTTCTATGTCTTTATTTTACTTTTAATCTTATTGTTTAAATAACACGTATTACTGAAATAAGAAATAAGAAAAAATAAAGCCATGCTTTGCAATCTTATCCAGAGTTGACTATTGTTTATACTTTGAGTACTTTCAGAGGAGAGAGAGAAAGAGAGGAAAATCTATGAATGGATATAATTGTCCAAACTACAGCAGAATATATGCTTTTCAAGTGCACAAAGAACACTCACCAAGACAGATCATAACCTGAGTCATAAAAAACAAACAAAACAAAAAGTGTATCTATTACCATAGATTTTGATGCCTTGGGAAAAATAAGTCTGGCATTTATCTCAAAAAATGTTATCTCATTTAAGAAGGTACGTTAAATACTGTGATAAAACAAACAAAAAAAGTGGAACCTAAAAATAAAAATTTAATTGAAAAAAAAAAGACTTTTTAAAATAGCATTTATTCCAAAAACCTTGCCTTTAGAGATGAACAAAACAAGACATATTGGAAATGTCCCTTTTCAAAGAGGAGTCAGCTGACTGACTCTTCTTAATGATATAAAAGAAAGGCTAGCAGGCACCTATAGCCTGGGGGGAAGATAAAGCAGAACTCTATTCCCAAATATGCAGTCAGACTGTGTAGAAAAGGAAAACAAATTTGCGAAAGGGTCTAGGAGTCTCCTGAGGAAAAGGGCAGATGAGGTCATCTTTTCCCTTTTTGAAGTTCAGTATTGTTAGAATATATAGGTTGGTTGTGACAATGAACTGATGGTAGGAAAAGACCCCAAAGGCTCCAAATGCAGGTCTCCAGGAGGGTCGGGGGCACTCAAAGTGAAGTCCTGATGTCTGGGAAAAGGTTTACCCCAACGCAGCATGTGGCTGAGCCTACAAGACCCTCAGGACCCAACCCAAACACAAAAGAAGTAGCCTTGGGATTCTGAGCATGAAGCCCCATGATATCAGAAGCAGCCAACAGATTCACTGGAGCACAGAATAGACACACGGGAGATAACGCAACTGGAACAGTATGTAGCCAGAGAAGGAATTCAACAAAGTACTGGGGGAGGAAGGCAGCAAGAAAACAACGGCACCCAATCAACCAAAGCACTGTCTGCTGAAGACAAGGCCTACCACTGAACCAAGCAGATTTTAAATAGACACTTTTCACCTGAATAAGCCCCTGGCGTTCTTACACAATTCTGATGGAAGAGTCCTCAAGAAAGGTATGATATTTCTTCTAACCTTAAACTGTGGAATCCCCCAAAATTTGAGAAGTGAGAAGTACTTGTAACCTAAGCTAGTGATACAACTATGCCAATAACACGTATGACTATATATGTATTTTAAAAGAACTCCTATATTTTCTTAGATTTATTATACATAGTTTCAAAGATCCATGATTCCACCATTCAGTAAGCATTTATAAGCTATTATGAACCAGGCATCATATATACTAAGTTGAGTAATGACTTATAGTTTAATAATCCCTCATAGTTTAATAGGTGAAAAATAAATAACAAAGCAACTTGGTAAATGTTATCATTGGAAAATGAACACAGCATTATGGAAGACCAGATTAATATTATATAGAAGTGGTTTTATTTCCTATTTTTTTCTGATCACTGTCCAATCTCCTTCCTCCTCTTCTGTTTTGCCCAGAGGCAGGCAAGTCGCAGAGGGAAAGGGGGCCAAGAAAGGTACTCAGCATGTCAAAAGGTCAAATCAGATGAAGGCTGATGATGCCACTGGAGTTGGTACTTAAGTAATCAGTGCATCATTCAAAAATTTCAATAATTAAATATTTCACATTTCAGTATGTTAGGACCCAAAGTAAAGTTGCTTCGGTAGAACTGAATAAAGAAATTTTGCTTATCTTTTAGAATATCATCTAAATAGTATATCCCACAATTATACATATAGTTATTATTCCAATTTTACATCTCTGCCACCTTACCTCTCAGTTCAGAGCACAGAATAACCTGCCTTCTACATGTGGACATTTCCTCTGGCTCCAGAATAAAATAAAGGAATGGCTTTGCCCACTCTGAGGATCTCCTCAAACTCTACATCTTAGCCTCACCTCCCTGGTTTACGTGTTTTGCATTTGTGAAAAGCTATTTCTCTGGAGGCAAGGGGTTAGAGAGGGAACTTTATCTTTAATTTATTGTACAACCACCCCTCCTCTTTTGACTACTCTCCCAGACTCCACCACCCTGGCTTCCCAAATTCAATATGGCATCCTTGTACTGAGGATGAGATAAAACCGAAAATGACTTGCTGCATTCCCCATGCCCTGCCTGCAAAGAGATATACCCTCAGTGCCTCTTCACTATTCTCTACCTCCTTTCTAAGGAGACATTATAGAAATGTAAAAATCAGAACCAGGGCTTCAGGACTTGGAGTTTGACACGCAGATGAGATTAGAAAAAAAATCACTTGATAGATATGTTCACTCATCTAAATTTACCTGCTTGTAATGGCAGCTGCCCACCTTGTTTCCCTTTAACATTTCACAAATGTGTGTGGCAATCATTGCAAGTCCACAGGCAGCTGAACTGTTTTCACAAAGTGCAGGAGTCGCCATCTAAAACCTATAAACTGTCACAGTCTGTCATCATTGCAAAGATGTGGCCATTATTTAAATTAGACTGTGAATGATTTCTCTGCTCTACGATGGCTTTTCAGAGGGCGATGTGTCACAAGCAAACCAAGATAAACTGGCGTTAAGCATTCTCAAGCCATTAGTCCTGCCCATAATTTGGTGATTTCAGGAAAGCATGCAGATAATATAAAAGAAGAATTTGTCTCTGTTTATGACTGCCAGGCAAAATAATTCAAGGAAATATTTTTGATAAAACATGTTTGACCTGAATATGAGCTGGGCATAATGACTTCTACAAATAGAAAAAAAATAAAAGAAGCTCACTTATTGCCAGTTATGATAGATCCTCGGTGAGACGCCTCTTTTTAAATCAGAGCAGTAGTAGTCTCTCACACGTGTTGAGCATTCGAGAATTCAGAAAGCCTTAAAGAAGACATCATCACAAATGTTCACAATTATACTCTGCACTGGTAGAATATGTATTCTCATCATTACTCCCATTTTAGACATGGGGAAACTGAGGAATTTTTTGTTGATTCATCTGGGATTATAACAGTGGATGAATCCAGGGCTTTGACCCTCAGAATGCTTCCCTCCTAGAGCCTGGTGTTGTTTCTTTTCTCTCTTTAACCTATCCCATGCATAATGAATTTTCAGGTGCTTCCAAATAATGAGTGTTCAAGTTCAAGAGACAGAATCTTAGTTCAAGCCACATGTTATAATTACCTAGGGAGTTTTCAGGGAATTAATGATTCCAAAGCTACACCTCTGCCCAAATAAATCAAAATATCTGAGGGTGGGACCAGAAGTGAGTATTTCCTTTAAACTTCCCCAAAATCTCCTGAGAAGTTTGTCCACCACGAGATCCCATCTCATCCTGGAAGATTTCATGCATTCCCTAGAGGTGGACTTCAGCTACCTGAATTTTTTAAAAACTCTTCCAGTAATTTCACTGCATAGAAAGCTTGAGAACCATTGTTTTGGGGTTGAGAACAAGGATGTCACAGTGAGAAACTCCTGAATTTGACTGCTCTGGCATTTACCAAATGTGTGACTCCAGAAAAGTTAGTGAACTTCTCAAAGCTTCATTTTCTCATCTAGAAAGAGGAGATACAGTGGTATTTACTTTTCACAGTTGTGAAGTTTAAATGATATGAGGCCATGGCTGTAAAGCGTGGTCCTCCGACTGGCTACATCAGCAACACCTGGGATAACTATCAACCTCATTCTGAATCAGAAACAGAAAGGGACACCTGGCAGGATTTAGCCAGAAGCCCACCCCCACCGCAGGTGATCGTTATGCATGGTAAAGTTTGATTGCTTCAAAAGTGGTTAATACTGAGAATGGTACGAAAGAAATGAGCAACAAATGTTAGATGCTACCTTTTGAAATCATTATTGTCATCCATATTTGTGTGAAAGGCTTTTAAAACAGTTTTAAACCCTCCAAAATAATAGCTAGCAATGAAATTACAACCAGCCAGGAAGAGCAGGCTCAATGTCAAGATTATTACAATTATCAGCACAAATGGTCTTTGGTCTCCACTATTCAACATTCCTGGTGCATTTTGACCATCTGACCATATTCTTTATGTCTTGTAAAGCCCATCAAGAGTTGTAATTGCCTAGGGAACAGAGTCTAAAATCTGACTTTTCCTTCTTCACCAAACTTATATATAGAACTTTCTCCCTCTCCATCTATAGCTCTGATTTTTTTTTTCATATTTTTGAATGACCCATGCTCCTGTCTGTCTACTGATTCCTGAAAATTGCCCGTTGTGTCTCTGAAAAAGAAAAGGATGCAAAATAAGTCAGGATGAAAAGATAGTCCATTAGTCAAAATATGCCTCCAAAGTTCTCACCATAACCCTACTCTACTCTCAGCTGAGGGCTGGGGCTATGTGGGGAAAACAAAAAAATTTTATTCCTAAATTTCTAATAGGTGGGGGAGGGGACAGGACCAACATAAATAAACATTCACAAATAATGAAATTGCTACATGTGTGCAAAATTCTACAGAAAACCAGTGCAAAGTACTAAAGGGTATTTGCCATAGCCTGCAGGGGCAGCAGAAGAGGGCAGGCTGAAGGAATGACCCCTGAGGAAATCATGCTTAACCTGAGATTGAAGATGTGTAGCTAGGCAAGAGGAAGGGTGGGGATGTCACCAGCATCTCAGGTAGGGGACAGCAAGTTCCAGAGGTGGAAAAAAGCATGGTGCGCTGGAAGATGATTAGGCCAGGACAAGTCAGAGCTCATGGACACCTGTGCATCCTCACCTGTATTATCAATATCAGAATGAAGTGTGGCAATGTAAATCAGTATTAGCTGGTTTCTCTGTCTATGAAGCCCTTAAAAAATGGTTCTTAGGTCAGATGTCTGCAGTCATGACCAAAATCTCAAAGTCCTTGGAGTATTTTGAATTCCATTTGGATTCCAGATTTCATCAAAACTCATCAAAAATTAGGCAGGTTGAATGGTGAAGAAATGGGATGAAAACTTAAAGGAAATATTATTTTGCCTGAAGGAAAGAAAGAGAAAAAGCAATTTTATATGGGTCTTCTATATCTGAAAGGTTTTAATGTATTAGAAGATGATCTGTTTTTCTTCATCTCCTTGAGAACAGAGGCAGAAGAAATGTGTTTAAACATCCATATTAAAAATAAAGGGTTTTATAGAAAACGATTTCTTGACAATAAAGAGAATTAAGTTTTAGGGCTGTTACAAAGGGAGACGTAAGTAGTTTCCCTGAAGGCATTTCTAAATAAGCTAGACTTTCCTATATGAGAAATATTTCACCTGGAAGCAGAATGGTGAACTACGTAATTTAAGTAGCTTGCAGTCTCTAGAAAGTCCATTCCAAAGAAAGCAAAGATCAAATGCAAATAAATTGAGACAATAGTGCCATCTAGTGGAAAGTTCAATTATAACACTCAGTTTACTGTGATTGAACAAATCCCTATACACTTTAAATCATAAAACTAATTAACTTTAAAAAATCTAGATGCCAACTTATTTCAAGATTATATTTTCCCATTCCTGCCTCACCCACATATATGTAAGGGAAAAACAAGCTCAAAACGATCAGACCCACTGATAACTAAATCCTCCAGTGGGACAGGCAGATCGTCACAATTTGAAGGCTAAACCCAACAGAATTGGAATGTTTTAATTAAATTCTTAACAGCCACAGTCCTAATGCATGTCTTGGGGTTTTCAGATTTGTAACCCACTATAAATCTCTGTTGCTGAGATACAGGGTGTTTGCGCAAGTGTAGTCATTGAGAAGATAAAATGATTGATGGACCTTTTGGCTGCTCTCCTGTTTGTCCCTTCTAGGTGATTTCTTTCCTACACGGTCTTTGGGAAACATCCATTGTTTTAGGTGGCCTTGCTCACTACAGCTAGAAAACTCCAGCTTTGTTGCTAGTCAGAAAAATGTAGATTCACCAGCTGCTGCAAACTAAATGCTGTGCCTGACTACAAGTCACAGGCTGAAATATACTCTGCATTGTGATGTATATTTAAAGGTAGGGACTTTGAAAGGTGATTCAGTTATAAAGATGGAGACCTCGGGGTTACTGTCCTAGGGATTACTACGGGCTTTGGGATTTTTGTCCTTAGAAAGGGACGCCCCAGAGCTCCGTTGCCCATTCCACCCTGTGAGGACACAGCATGATTCGTCAGAATACAGGTTCCTTCCACCTTCACCTGAAGGTAAGGCCTTCCTCTGAAAACTTTCAGAAGTTGCAATGTTGTAAGGCAAAGCAGAAGATGTTCACCTGCGTGGAAAACAAGTTTTGAGCATTCCTAGGCACAAAAATAACCTACCAAATCATAGCAAATAACTTGTAAAATATAAAACAACACTAACCTAGAGTGAAAGCCGGGATGGCAGGGTAGGCACACAGCCTGTGGAAAGTCGCTCCAGGGAGACACAAAGAGGCGCCCCTCTCGCCATCCAGGCGCCCGTGTCTCTGCACGGCTGCTGCAAAACTGCCGCTGCGCTCAGTGACCCATTCTGTCTTCTGTCGTCAAAGCGGAAGTCCGCTTCGGATTTCCTTCCGGGAGCGACAATAGCTAACTAACAATGTCGACCTTGCCTAAAAACGAAATGATCTAACGATGTGAGCTTTCAAAGAATTGGGGACTGTGAGAAGTAAATGTCTTGTTTATAAACCACCCAGCCTGAGGTGTTCTGCTATAACAGCCCTAACGAACTACGACAAAAGCGAAGCCTTTGACATGAACATGGGACACACAGGTTTCCTGTCAGAATTGAATGCAGTGACATAGGAGACTCGCATGTAGAAACCACAGGTGCCTGTTGTCAATGGATCGCCTTTGAGATCCTTTCTTAAAATGCACCCTTTCTTTTTTGCTCTGCATGATGAAACTAGATCCTGTATTTCTCTTGAAGGTCAGGTCTCCCCAAGATTATCGGGATAGGCCTTCCAAAATGTTCACAACAGGCCTCCTCAAGACATGCCACTTTTGCATGTGGATTATTTGGGGCTGAGGTCAGTCAAGGTCCTTCAAGCCCATGAGAAACTTTTTTTTTTTTTAAATAAAAGATAGGCAACGTCAGATGAATGGATCAAAAAGATGTGGTGCATATGCACAATGGAACACTACACAGCCCTTAGAAGAGGTGCAATCCTGTCATTTGAATCCACATGGGTGGATCTAGAGGGAATGATGCTGAGTGAAATAAGTCAAAATAAGAAAGATACTGGATTGATGTGGAGGCACACTTCTCCGGTGAAGTTGCATCTCAGCCCCCAAAGATTGGGGGCTAGCAGGAGGAGGAGGTAGAGGGGAGGACAGATTTTTTTCAGATCTGTCCTTTCCCTGGGTTCTCAGTCCTCAGTGGCTACCTTGTGTTTCTGCTATTCTCCTCTACTTTAAAGTTCTTTTTACTCCTTACATTCCAATACCCAGTACTTACTTCCCTATGACAATTAATACATTATTATATTGAGTAAAGACCCTGATTAATTTATTTTTATAAGCTTATCAATAGAAAAATGAATATATATATGTATATATGTGTGTGTATATATGTATGTATATATATATATATATATATATACAAAATCTCTCACTTAACTGGAAATATTTTTTTCATGTTTTATTGAGATGTAATGGATATAGCATTTTATTCATTTTACTATGTGTTTTATTGGACCCTGAGAGGTCTATGAGGCAAAAAATAGTTGCAAGGGACAGATTTATGTTTTGTGGGATCTGACATTTACTTAATTTCAAACCTCCCTTCAGAAAATAGAGAGAAGTGATCACAAAATCGGGGTACAGAATCATGGGGAAATCTCATGTAAATGAGGGACCGTAACATTGGTTTCACAGTAAATCCCCTGTTGAATGGCAACTGTTTTTATGAGAAAAGTATGTGGAATAATGTGACAGACGACCTTCTTTAGCTTATGGTGTTGGAGAAACAGAATTAGTCACAACACAGGTAGAGTGTTTCAAGGAATAGCTTCCAGATATATAAAGCTTGGCCAGTAGTCCCTCTGCTCATGCTTTTTCCTGACCCTACCCCAACCTGGTACGCACCCCGCCGAACCCCCACACATACACCTTTGCCTTCCTGTTGATCATCTGATTTTTTTCAAAGCTTATTTAAAAGGCATTTCCATTTCATTACTTTCCTGTCTATCCCCCAGAGCACAACTAATAGTTTCCTTACTTAGCTATGAATCAAACAAAGCATACCTTGTTACGGACCTCACCAAGCTGAAATATAGATGCTTATCTATGTCTCTCTCTCCGAGTATGGTGTACCATCCTTATTCAGGAAATGTTTCAATTGAATCGAATGAAATGAAGCAAATTTCAGACATGCCTGAGATGAGTCAGTGTCTTTCAAATCAAACATTGTGAGTAATTGGATAATCCTCCTAGTCAAAGTTCTGACAATGAAATTACTACTAAAAATGAGGTACTGTTGCCCTATTTGAATTCTAGAGACATTAATCTGCATTGCATAATGCATGTGTTTATCTAACTAAATTAATTCCCCCAAATCAAAAGAAATGACCAAACTCCAAGTTAAGGAGAAACTGGGTATCAGAGAAACAAATACATCCACGAATTGTTTTGAAATGACTTTCATCTCGATGTTAACACACAAGAGCCACAAAGAGTTATTCTCCAACTTTTTTTTTTCCCCACAAAAAGAAAATGCATTTTCTAGAAAGTCTAGATTCTTCTGTCAAGGGGAAGATAGACCAACATTTTCTAGTAGTACTGCTTAATGACTTTATCAAATGCCAGTGCTCCAAAACGCTGTGGTTTTTTCCATCCATTCACGAAGTTAGTCAGTCAGTCAGTCATTAAAATACAAGGGGAAGCACAGGTTTCATCTCAGCTGTCTGCCTTTCTAATCTGTTGGTCTTTCCTTTCCTCATATTATTTCTCAAACTAAAGCAAAACTTATTTTCTGTCATAAACCTTGTATATCCCTAGAAATTCCTAAATAGAATCAGATTCAGGGAAGTTATACAGCTTTCTTTTAATCACAAATAAACATCTGAAATTGTGATAGATAAACTTCATTTATGATCCATCTTAAATGGATGTACTCAGAATGTTTCCACAATCCCATTTCTCCTCCATAAAGCCCCTTAGAACAAAATACTGTCATTCTGACTCCTTGTAACATTGATCATTCAGAGTCAGAGTATAAGACTAGACAAAGAGATGAGGAGCAGAGCTGGAGAATATTAGGAAATTTATTCACTGTGCTTACTCAAAACTCCTAGACTGGACCACTATGTTGACTTTTGTGGAAATAGCACTTGAGGGCTAGAGATTACTATTTACAGATTTTCTTAGCCTTTCACAGAAATTCAACAGAAATATTTCCTTAATTCATGTAAGGAAAAAAATAGTTGCTAAAGCATGTAAGTTGGTTTACAAGAAGCCATTAGGAGGTGACGATCACTCTCTATTTCATGCTCTCTTCTTCCTCACTTTTGAACATTACAGGTCATCACAGACCAGAAGCTTCTCATCAGACTTTGCTTTCTTCTCTCCCCTTCTCTCCTTATTCATCGCCCACACTTCCAACTCCCCTAATCTTTAAACATTCTTTGCTTTCTGACTCATTCCTAAATTGCTTATCTCAGTAAAAGCAATATGAGAAAGTCTTAACTTGAACAAATGCAAAAAAAAAAAAAAAAAATGCACTTCAAGACTTTCTGAGATTTGGAAATGATGCAATGTAGATAAAGCTGGGAACATTTGCTGAGCCGAGGAGGTCTACGATAGCATGGCAAAAAAGGACAGATTCCGCACTCAGGAGATGCAGTATTTAAGCCCCAATTTTACCCCTTTCCTAGCTGTGCAACTTTTTTCTCTCATTTGTAAAATAAGGATAACACTGTACTTTGCTTCATAGAAATAATGTAAAACAAATGAGAATGCATGTAGAATACGTTAGTATAGCAAGTTATCCATTATGATAGTCATTATCAAGTTATTCCTGATGCTTGAAACCTTTCCTTCACACAACTTTCATGTCATTCAGAACTGATGAATCTAAGCCATCTTCGAGAAGTCAGTTTATCAAAACAGAGAGCTTTGCATGGAGATGTTTTTGGTTAATCTTACCAATAATTATTTTCTTATTTTACTTCTCCATAATGTAAGTATTCACTGATCCAATCACCCTTCTCTGTCTTCTAACAGTTGAATAGCAACCTACAGCTACCAGAGGTCATCGTTGTAGCAAGGACAGACACATGTAGGAATGGGACAGACAAGAAACCTGTTTTACAACTGTGTTTACTAAAGCTGCGCTTAGAACTCAGGCACCTCTTTTCTTTCTGTAGTTTGAGGTTAAAAGTGCGCTTTCAGGTGTGTGTGTGTGTGTGTGTGTGTGTGTGTGTGTGTGTGTGTGTGTGGCTGATGATGCAAATTATTTGAGTAAACCCAGGGAGTGACTTTAGGGGGGAATGAGGAAATTAGGGGTTAGGATAAGGGGCCTAGGGTGGAAAACACAGCTTCATAATTTGAAACTGACATGACTAGTCACGTAAAAAAAATAATTTTTTTATTTTATTTTATTCATTTCTCCACTTTTATGTCCTGTTAATATGCTTATAGTCAACTGATAGACTTAATTCTATCTAAAATCTAATATACATATAAAAATTTATTTTATTTATTTCTCCACTTTTATGTCCTGTTAATATGCTTGTAGTCAACTGATAGACTTAATTCTATCTAAAATCTAATATTCATATAAAAAATTATTTTATTTATTTCTCCACTTTTATGTCCTGTTAATATGCTTATAGTCAGCTGATAGACTTAATTCTAACTAAAATCTAATATAACCTTTTATATATCTTTTCTGCCTAGGACATGACTTAAACTAGTTGATTGTTATATGCTGTGAAAAATGCCCTTGGGTGAGTAAAAGGCAGAGTCCAACTTCCCAAAAAAGGATGCTTTCTCAGTTCTTTGACTGATGTCCATGAAACTTACATCTGAATGAAGTGATCTCGCCAAGTACTCATGAACCAGTAGTAACGTTCAATAAAAAAATTACACACAAAATTACTACAAGGTAACAGAACTAAAAACTTGAACTTCTAAGGGGAAGGATTTTGTTGACAGGGGGAGGATGGAAAAAATAATGAAAAACAAATAGAAAAGTGAAGGAGATCTGCTTGCACCATTCCATCAAAGAAAGACGAGATTATTAAAAAATGCAGTCACTGTGTGCTGACATAAAGAATGCAGGGAAAAATTCACTTATTCATCCACTAAAAATAAAAGTCTAACCACACAGTTTCAAGTTAACTTGCCCAAATTTGTGAGGAAAAAGATATCTGGTAAAAAATATTTACTAGGCATGGTATTTTAAAAAATAAATGACAACTATGAGACGAAGATCAGTTATGAAATTAGAATGAAAATGAAAAACAAGATCCTCCTTTTATTAGTTTTACTTCATTTATGTGGAATTTTGAAATCAGTTACCACAAAAATCTTACAGCTGCATGGAGTCGTAGTTTAAGTCCATCACTTCTACAGAGCAGAAAACTCAGCTCTGAAAAATGTGGTAATGGGTCAACAAGTAGCAAGAGGACCCAGAATGCCCCATGATCTGCATGTTGACAAGCTCTGGGCTCCTGACTCAGTGACTGGACCTCTTTGCCTGTTCATTTGCCTCCTGAGGAGTAAAACAAATTAAAGTTTCTGAGAAGCCCTGCAGTGATGTAGTCTGTGTAATGTTGCTTCATCTACTGACTCCCAAATGCATATGGTCATGGAAATGGTTTTAGCGATTATGAAATCCCTGAACAAGTTCGGAAGAATTCTGAAATAGTCCAGGAGACCACAGAGTATGGGAGCTAGATCCTGGCTAATCTGTCAGCAAAGTAGTTGTCCGTCATTCATGTGAACCACCAAGTGAAAAGGCAATGGGTGAAACCACTTCTATGCAACTTGCCATGGAGACAAGTAAGGTTGGGCTAGTAATAACTCAGTTCAATAGAATGTCTATAAGTCCCAAGAGTTTTCCCACGCTACCTGACTGCACCTCTCACAGGAAAAGTTAAGCTTTATAATGAAGCAGTGCACAGAGAACTTCAAACAGCCCTTCACACAGAAGGTTGGCACTGTCAGGAAGTGGTGTGCTCTTTGCCAAAGGGACTCTGTCTTGAAGGCAAAGACCTCTGTTTTTAATAACTCTTCTAGCCACTTCCTCCAGGTTCCAGAAGATCAGAGGAAGAGAAAGAATACAATTGCAAGCACATTTACTTTCCAAATGTGTATTTGTATTATGTCTTGCAGTCCTTCCGTAGACATGGCATGTAAAATGTATTCTTTTGATTCTTTTAGTATCTGGGACAGTTTATCCAAGGGCATACCTGGCTGATAGTAAGCTGAGCTGCAGGAGAAACTAGAAGAAAATCAAGCATATTAACTCCCTCCGGTCACTGGTATATCCCTTTCTGCCTTGCCCTGTTGACTTTAAAAATCTGCACTATGAAGTCTAATGAAGGCTTTAATTATGTAAGTCAATAGACGTATTAAACAGTGAATGGCAATTTATCCCTATAAGTATCCAATTTACTACCAAAAGCTAAATTACAGAGCAAAGAGGACACAAACAGAGTAATTGTTGGCTAGACAAAATAGAATATAAATATGTAAGGAAAAGTCAATGTGCCAAGTTAGTGAAAGAAAGTCAACACTAGGAAATTGCTTATTTCATTTGGTAAAGCTACATAAGATGCATGCTGAACTGAAACGATCACTTCTTTGTGGAAATAACATTTGAGAATTGAAAGAAATTAACTCAGTCTAAGAAGGGAATAATTCAAAAGCTACTTTGTAAGAAAAACCTGAATATGAGCCTGATGGCACACAAAAAAGAGCACACCCTGACCAAAGGGAGAGGGAGCCAGCCAGCCGTGCAGAGCAAGAGGGCAGCTGACTCAAGAAACCATGTGGAGTTTAACCACTGGACTGGAGCACAAGATAAGATGGGGCCACAGGCAAGAGATCAAGCTGGTCAGGCTATCAAGGACATACTCATGAAAGGCCAAGTGTCATCTTAGAGGTTGGATAATCCTGGGAGACAGCAAGAGCCTTTAAGGATAAATTTGATGGGGTTCTTTTTAAGATGCCCCTCTCCCTGTGCTGAAGTGTGCTCCAGGTTAGAGACACTGATGCATATTTGGGTAGGCTCCTATTGGCATGTTCTCTGGTCGCTCTCCACCACCACCCACCTTAAAGTCAAATTTGTAGCAAATCTGCTTCCACAGTCTGCAGTACTAAAAAATGGACAATGTGCTGAATGTCCTGGTAGGTTGGATGGTGACTATGCTCTAAAGCAAACAGCATTTCACTGAGAAAATCCCTGGTTAACATCTCTTCTGTTGCTTTCTTTCCATGTTTCCAGCAGATTCCCTCTCTGATCTAGCTCTTTTGACTGACAGTCAACCCCACCTTCTGCTCGAACTTCTCACTCAGGAAAACAAAACCCAAATAGCTTTTCTTAGCAGTTTGGCCCTGGAAGTGGAAGGTGGCTTCCTTTTAACCCATTAAGATGGGGCATGAAGTAAGGTGGCTACATCAGTGATGGGGAACATAGGCAAATAGTCTGAAGACCGAACTAGCAGGCTTCCATGACTGACTCAGAGAGGCAGAAGGGAAGGTTGACTTCCTCTCCTAAAGGCCACTGCCCCAAGTCAGGTTTTGACCATTTTTCTGACCCACATGTTAATTACGTTCACCTAATTACAGCCTCCCATTTCCTAGTTTCAGCCCAAATGTTTAGAATGGATTAGAGAAAATCTGCTCGTTTCTCTTCAGGTTACCAACTTTAGTGGCTCCTCCTTCTCTCCAGGGAGAACTCAAATTCCTTCTCAAAGTCCACTATGACCTTTCTGAGAGACTCATCTCTCATCTCCCACATGCTGCCATTGGAACACTAACTAGACATTAAAGAAATGAGTTAGACATCTTCTCTAGTGCACCTGTTGTGTAACACAACCTACTCAGCATTTTCTGACTCTTCTAGACTTAGCTCAAGGTATCTTTTCGTCTACTTTCGATACCGACTCCAAGCGCTGCTAGCTCCTTCTGTTCAGGCTGAGTGAATGTTCCTCCTCTGGATTGCTTTGCAGACATGTTATAGTATAAACTTCCCTGTTTGCTAGTTACTCCCCTACTGCACGTTCTCCAAGGATAAGGACTGTGTCTTCACTTCTCAGTACGCAAAACTAGCTTAGCCCACAGAGACTGATTTGTTGAATCACTAGAAGTGCTGAGACTAAGACTCAGGTCTCAGACTCCCCACTCATTTATATATGTGCACTTCTCCTGCGGTCTATGTACTCGGTGGAATTCTATGCAGCTGTTAAGATAAAATTGTGCCCTTTGCAACAATCTGGATGGAACTAGAGGAGATCATGTTAAGAGAAATAAGTCCGAAATAGAAAGAGAAAGACAAGATGGTCTCATTCATATGGGGACTATAAAGCAATAAAACAAACAGACAAATGTTAACATAATTCACAGGACACAAGACTGTGATTACCAGAAGGGGTATAAGAGGTGAAGGAAGGAAGAAGGAAGGTGGTGGCAAAGGGTACAGAACTCTTATGGAAAGTGTGGTTTGAAATACTCAGAGATATGATCTCAATAGCCTAAAATGAATGTCACAAAGAAAACAAGAGAAATAATAAAATTACTATAAAAACACACATCACTTCTCAATATATCACAGCTAATGAGAGTGGCAAATCATGGTAGAGGACTAAATACTTCAGATGATAGCTTTTCTATTCTTAATCTAACACATTGCAAAAAACCATTGGTGAAATAATATGATGGGAGAGTCAACTCAAGTACTAAAATACTACTTCAGCATACACTTACGCCTCAAAATTTTTAACTGTCAGTACAAAACAGTTAAAAAGTGTTAGTCCCAAAGTAAGTAAGAAGATAGAGTATCCTTTTACTGGATTATAAACATGAGATTATTCTAAAAATACATACTTAGTGCAGATGTTTATATTTTATCAATCAGTAAGTGCTCTTAAAATATTTGGAGGGCTAATCCTATTCATAACTATTTTGTTTTTTCTCTTTCTCTCCTTTGCTATTTGTGAGGAGGCTAGAAAAGAAAAGGATAATTGATAAACTTGTTTGTATGGCTGCCTTTTCCTTTTTATATTCACCAGCAAAAGACTCCATTAAGAAAGGAGTTGAAAATTGGCAATCAGCAATGCACCTTACAGCAAAGTTTCTTTAAATTAACTTTGTTATCTCTGATACTATTAGGAAAAATTATCAGTGGATCTATTTTTAAGTAGCAACACTCCAACCCACGCATATTTTGTAAAAGACTCTAGTCTTTCTTCTTTCTTGTTACAAATAAAAGTTAATCCAATAAACCAAAGAAACTGCAGCAATGTATTTATTGGAAATGAAATAGACATTACATTAATGGGATGAGGCTGTAACATGAATCATAACAGGTGCAACATTTAAAAATCACAAATGAAATTCATTTTCAAGAGAAATAATATATCCAAGTCACCTTAATCTCAACGCCAGAATACAACTCATAAAGCTGACACTCAACAGCCATAATAAAATGTACTTGAAGCTGAAGAACAGAAAGGAAAAGTTTCTTTCCCCAGGGCCTTGAAGATTGCTTCATTACCACTAATGCAGTAACAGATACACATTACCTGTGTGGTAATTACCTACATTAATTATCATCACCAGACAGTAACAATATGATATTTGTTATATTACTGGTAGGAAAAACCTCTCCTACAAATAGAGAAATTTTCAGGAAATCAAACAACAAATCAGTTGGTACCCCCAAATGAATGGTACAGAATTAGCATTTTCTAGAGCCTGGAATTCATATTAACTTTATTAAAAAGACTTTAAGAAACTGCCTGGATCAGAGGGCATGCTGATTTGTAACTATATCCAATACGTTTACACTGTGTATTGGTACAGAGTGAGGTGGCAGGTGCTTACCATCTACTCATTAGGGTTTTCAGAAGCTTTTAGAGTTTTCCTCTTCTATCCTATGATGAATTTTATCTTTTGCATAATAAACCCCCATTGAAAATAAATGATCTCAGAGAACCCATCTGTATAATATATGTACTGCAGAATCAGTGATGATTAATATTATTTGCAAAGGCAAAAATGCTGTCAATTTTCAGAGGTGCTATCAGAACCATCTCTGAAACGGAGAACCGTGTGCACTTTGATAACTACTTTCCTTCCCCACACCCAGCTTGTGTGAATGTCCTCTAAAAAGCCATCTGTAGGTTGAGAAAGTTGGGAGTCCGAAGGGCTTGAAAAGGACTTGGTACCACTTTCCCCATTTTTCCCCATGGATTCAATAGTTTGTCCTTAAATATTTCACAGTTCTCACACATTTTCACATGGAAGGGGAAGAGGATTTAGAGCTTATTAGATTCTGTCAAATGGCAAAAAAAAAAAAAAATCCCAACATACATATATATGCATATATATATACACACATACACATATACATATGTATATATACTTCAACACAGCATATCTTCAGAAACCAATCATAATCTTCTTATCTTTAATCATCATTTTCTTATCATCATTTTCTTAACTTCTTTGTCCTTCAATAAAGTTGAAAGAACTAAAATAAGAGCTCCCACATTCTGGTGAGAAAATGGCAATGCCGTGTCACCAACTGTGCGCCAAGTAAAAGGGTGTCCATTCATAACTGTAGGAACAATTTAAACAAACAGGGAGAAAGTTGATCTAGACAATTTAGTTCTTAAATTAAAATGTTGAGGCTTTATACTTTAGTTTGGGTAACAATGCCAGTTTAAATTGCTAGAAATATGTAGCATTCTTTCACCTGGAGCTGGGTGAGGAGACTCTGCCATGATGTCATGCTTGCTCCTGACCAGAATCAAAATGCATGGAGACATCACAGACGCGTTGGCACAAAGCAGGCAGGGGAGGAAAGCCCCCATTTTCCTGAAAAACTCACAGAAGCATGACTGGCTATCAGTCATTTCCTCGGATGTACAATGTCAGTAGATTTTCAGAGACACATACATTTACACAAATGTTTCCACCTCTCCACCATTAAATGAAACATGCTATTCTTTGGAGGAAAAAAATACATTCATTTTTTTTTTCAAGTATATTTATATTTCAATAGACAAAGATGCTCTAGCTTTGCTTCACTACAAAGACAACATAATTTCCACATGTGTCCAAGGAGAATTTTATTTTAACTTCCCTTTGGTGTATTTCATGAAGTTTTGATTTTTTTAAAAATTGCTCTAACTATACAACTGATTCTTTTGTGTGAAAGCATGAACTCTTTAGGTTCGTTTTTTATATATGTACACAGTCAGCAACCACTACCATCACAAAGCCAGTCTTCATATGTACAAAGTCTTCATACTGAAATACTCCAGTCACAGTGAGGTCCACGGGCTGGAGCAAGGGCGCAGCACCGAAACTAGGTACCAGCAGGCACGCGTCCCTCCGGCAGCCTTCGAAGAGCACTTCTGCTGAGACAGCACCCTTTCAATCACGGCTTGCTTCCCGTCCTGCCTTTGTTGTTAGGATTACAGTTCAGATCTCTCAGCAGCGATTCACAATTGGCCAAGATGTCAGCTGGCAGGAGCTTCCGGATTTGCTCTACTGTCTTCTGATAAGCCATTTTCTCTTGCTCCAGGGTCCGGATTAAAGACTTCATTTTGGTCTCTCTGGTCAAAAGATTTTCCAGGTTGGATTCCAAGGTCTGGATTTTAGCATGGGCCATCTGTTTGGGGGAATGAAAACAAAACTCTAATAAAAAACTGGAAGACTCTGGTTCTTCATTAGAGAAGCAGCCAGACCTTCTGTGTATTAAGCAATCATATCATATTTTAAAATAGTATGTGGAGTAAATACTCTGAAACCTTCCATGAAACAGACTTTGAGTTTCTCAAAAATAGATCTAGGAAAAGAATATAGCTATGGTGTTAACACAATTCATCATATTTCACCAAATCTACCAAAATGTAAATTAAATTATCATCACAGTGGTGGGGGGTCCTCAGTGCGCACACCAGCACCCCCCTGTAGGCGTGGAATCTGCACAGCTGAAGGAGAAAGAAGAGATTCCTGATACTCTAGAAGGTACTAAAAGAGGCTATTTGCCCACTGACTGGAAATGCAGGGTTTTCTAAACACATAGGTGAGATTCTAACCATTTAGATGGGTGTCAAGGGTGCCCACATAACTTGGGAACCCAAATGTGCTATGTTGAACTATCAATGAAAAAGTTTGAAATCAATAATAGAAGTCATTATAATAAGAAGCAGGAACTATGCAAGGAGTAAGAGACATGATACCAACTGCCTTTTCTTTTTTGAAAACTGTGTGACTTTTTTTTTTCTTAAATATGAAAAGGCACATTGCTAAAGGCCAGAGTTAACGCATGATAAAGTGGAGGGAGTTAGTATTCCCATTCTTGGTGAGAAACTTCTTCAGACTCCTTTCTACGGTAGTTCTCTCCTAGGGAGGCTTCTCAGAGGACTCAGCACACAGAAGCAGACTTTTGGTGTCCTCAGTTTGGGGACAGTGCACTGCAGGGGAAATAGTAGGGGCAGGAGAGGTTAAGGCGTCGTGCACTTCATCTAGAACTCAGAAGTCATCTCCTCCCACATATACCGGAAGGCCCATCTGCTCAACAACCATCCCTGATCACTCCTTCTCCTCCCTCAGGGCTTGGGGTACACAGCACACAGCAAGCAAGCTGCCATGTTATATGGAATATTAGTTTACAGTATGTTACTTACTCCACTCATAAGTTTCCATTGATAAGTACACAGTTTTATATTCCCATGTAATTGTAAACTCCTTGAAGACAGGAACTTGTGTTACCCGTGTTCATTCAATTCTCTCAACAATGTCTCATGTTCCTTCCATTTCTGTGTTTTACTCTAGACAATACGCACTATCTCCAATCAAATTTCTGCACAGGGTTTCTAGCCTGTCTCCCTACAACCTCTCCCTCTTCTAATCTGTCTCATGGAGGATTCCAGATTATTCTTTCTAAACCATGGCTCCACAATCCTGAGAGAGTTCTCTTTGAACAGCACTAAAGCCAGGCTTTTCTGCTCAATATTCAAAGTTTCAACACTACAATCCTGCCTCCGTCTTATTAACCCCAGTACAAATCTGAAACCAGTGACAAGTCTACTCTGCAGCCCTGCCATAATCTTCTAATTTACACAAACACCCCCACTCCTCACTCATTTCTTCCACCAACCCTCCAGAGTCAAGCCCCAAATCCCCCACAGATTGCTCAATATCCCATAGTCAATGCCTCCTCCCTTGAATTTAACCAAATAAGTATAGCACTCAACAGGCATTTAACTAGATTCTGCTGACAACTGCTATTCAATTGATCTGAGTGTACAAGTTCTCCCCCAAGTGCCATCTGAACGGACACATGCATATGGAGTCCCCGAGAGCACCTGAGCACACTCTGGCAGGCCTCTGGCAGCAATGGTTCAACCGCGTCACACCCCCCTTTCTCTAGCACAGTTCCAGCAAGTGCTGTTTTGGTTGCATCTTTATCTCTTTACCTGCAATTTTTCTAGGAGGTCCATGTTTTGTCTTTTCAGGTGGCTATTGGCTCGCTCCAGCTTTTCCAGAGGTTCACTGTCCTCACAGGCATATGACGATTCCTGAAGTTCATCTTGCAGCACGTGATACTCCACTTCATAGGCATGTAACTGTTTTGAAATATCCATCTCAAAAACCTGTCATGACAACACCATGGGTTAGTCTGGTCTTCTGTAGGCATAGCAAGAGATAAGACTGCATATCATTTCCAAATACTTATAATGACAAAAATAGTATGACACACAAAGAAAAAAGGAGAAAGGTACAGCTGGCACTCCAAGGACAAATAAATTATTTCTATACAATTGAAACTACACTCTCATGGTGAGGTCAAAATACTAGAATAAGCTAACGTTCAAGGGACTTTTGCAACCAAAATATACATATCTAGTAAGTACACCTCCCCAAATAATAAACGAGAGTTACTAAACAATGCTTACGTAGCTGTGTTGGAGATCATCTTTACTGAGTAGCCATCAAAATTTCATAGGGTGTGTTTGTAATAAAAAGACCAAAAGTACTTCTGATATTTTGTCAACAGACAGAAAGGTCTTATAATAAATAATTTCATGCATTTTCTAATCCATGCAAGCCACTTAAGAGTCACTTATTCTACTGCACAGAGAAGCTCCAGAGCTGCACACTTTTGAGAACTGTCCAGCGCTGTAGGATTTATTTGGGGCTGCTTCCACTTGCCCATTAAATAAAAAGATAGCTTGTTTAGAAATAAGACACCAAATAACCCTCCTTTGTCTCAAGTTGCTATGACAGGTGAGGAAGCAGCTGTTCATCAAGCAATGGTATCTACACTAACACTGGAGAGGAGGAAAGAATCTTCTGTGGGGACAAAAATATAAATTACTTATACCTCCTACCATCAGAGACACTCAAATCTTAGAATTTAAATAGGATTTCTAGACAACCTGGTTATCCCTCTCAAACAAGTCTCCATTTTTCTACTTACTGGGTCTTAGTGCAATGGACTATTAAACAACCATTAAAAATGATAGCAGGGATCTATATTGGCCTGGAAAAATGTACCATTCTCTCTATATTTTAATAAAAACTCAGATTTCAATAGCATATATAGCATAATTTGACCTATGTAAAACTAGATATGTATTTACAAAGTTATATAAAAAGACAGATGTGTAAAAGGAAATTTAAAAAATTGTTCAACTTAATGTGCGCTGGAATCTTCGTGGTTTAATTAGTTTAATTTAGTTCACCAGGCACAGTCCACATACACCCCAAGGTCCCAGGTTCAAGAAATAACAACCAAGAAAAACAACTAAAATCACTAAAATGCTTTTTTCTTCTCTCCCCTCCTGCCTACTTGCCTATTTTCCTTCATTCCTGCCTGTCCTTAACAAAAGAACTAAACTTGAGGTGTTTAGATTTGTAATTACTTTTATTTTCTTCTGGGTTATTCTGCATTATTTGTATTTTTTTAAAGTGGTAACAAATAAAGCTCATCAAGGTCTTCTTTAATATCAGCACTTCATTCTGTAGTTAATCAACTAAGTTTTAGAAAATTATCTGCAATATCAAGACCAAATCTACCCGCCATAAATGATTTCCATTGAAACTAGTAATAATCTCTAAATACAGGCTATTCCCTCATTCATTTTAGAAGACAGGTTATCCAGATGTCACCTCTCTTTAAAAGCACAATCTCTGATATTTGTTGTGAAGAATTAATAAACAACAAGTAAATATCCAAATAAATGACATAATTTTCCACTTATTGAACATTTTAACAAAACTTGTTCCTAGATCATTACAGAAATAATAACTTGCTTGTTGTGTAAATTCCATGCAATGGAAAGAAAATTGTATGTGTAGTATCATAATAGAGTTCATGTTATAATGTGAATTATAGTGTGTAACATTCTTCAACTAAATTATTACATTTGCTCCTAAAAACAATATGAAAGAGTAACAGGATTATTATTGTTATTCCCATTTTGTAGGGGAGAAAGGTGAAACTCAGAGACGTTCTAAATTGCCCTACATGATACAATTAGTAGACGGTCAGACACCAAAACCAGATCTCAAACTGCTCTTCCTTGCTCTAACCTGTCTTTTACCTGCTATCTCAAGTGTCTCAGGGAAAGTGATACTTTTTTATCAAAAGTCATAAAGCTTGTCTGCCTCAGCCCCTGATCGGATCTCACACTTGACCCTGTCATGTAAACAACTTCAGTACATAACTGCCACTTAGCTGGTCCCCATGAAGAACATGTGACTAGATATGCAGTCTGCTAATAACTCCATTTCCCCCAGATGCACTCTCTGCCCGCTTTCATTCCATGTGCCCCAGGAGGCAACCTGCCTTCCCCACACTTCCTTTCCTGCTGGCTTCTGGTTAGGCATGGTCAACGGGTGGGACCAGTGATCAGAAGGGAGAGGAGAAGAGGTTGAATTTCTCTCCTGCTTCTCTGCCTGACTCACCAACAGCACAACCAACTCCAGAGACCCTTCCTCCACAGCTCTGGTTCTCACTGGCTCTCCTAACACTGTCAAACCTCCACTGCCACTCAGCAACGTGGGTATGAACAACTTACCTTGTTTCCACTACTGGACACCTGGACATTGTGTTTAGCCCCCATAATCCTGCTCACACCTCCATAAATGGTCCCCTCATTTAGTCATCAGAGAGAAGTGAACTCTGTTTCCTGTAAAGGACCCTGATTGACCATTATGTTTTCTTAGGCCTCACAAAACCTCTCAGGTCATATTGTCTCATTTCAGAGATGAAAAAACTAGGCTTCAAAGGTTAAGGGAACGTGTACCAGTCAAACAGCTAATAAAAAAGGTAACAGATAGAATACTGCTCTTATCACATGTACGCTTTGCATATTTTTAAATAGAAGTAACAGTACTACAAAAGAGAGTGGTTCTCATTTTAGATTCAGTCTTTCTGTTAGTTCTATCTTCCATCTTAATCAGTGGCCTACACTGAAAGAAGCCCTGAAAACCTCACATGTAACAAAGGACTACTGCATAGGCGCAGACAATGTCACAATGTAGAAATTTCACAACAGTCTCATTTCTAGATAAAATATATCTGATCGAGTTTTTAAAAGCTGAAAAAAGGTACCTTCCAAAAGTACCTTAGCAAAAAACACTTAATATATACTTAGCAGAAAAAGTGCTGTGTAATCATGTATCTTATTATTACCATTAAATCATACCTGGGTGATAATTTTTTCCATCTCAGATGTATTCATATCAGGGAGTGTGTTTTTAAGAAATTCAACAATGTTTTCAAAGTTTTCACATTCCATTATAAGTGTTTCTTGGCTGCTCAGGAGGCTAAGAGCAACCTTAAATATAACTTCAGTTCCCTGAAGAAAAATAATATCTGAAAAAAAGAGAATATAATTTCCATGATCAAAATTATGTATCCATTATTGTGGAAGGCATGCTCTTTGGTTAAAGGGATTTTTGATGGGTTTTTAAAAATTGCTATTGTTTTAAATTACTGCAGTAGAAAGAGAGAATATTTTGTAAAGGAAAACTTATCAAAACCACCTAGATTTTTTTTTTAATTAATATGACTGAAGTAAATAAACAGATATTTGAATATTCTCCTTATTTAGAAATCACAGATAAGGTGAGGGTAAAAAGACAAATTTCTTGTTTAAATTTCTAGTGGTAAATCTAACAGAGGCCAGGTAAACACCAAAGACATTTATTCAACTGATACTTAGATTTTCTTCACAAGAGAAATACAAAAGCAAATCAAAATAGCCAATTAGTACTATTACAACTCTCAGTATCATCATAAAAAAATAATAATGAAAAAGCTAACATGAAATTAAACCTATACCACAGGAGGAAATTTTAAAAAGCAATCAAAATATAACTTAAATCAAAAGAAAAAAAGAAATAGCTACTCTAACTCTTAATTCTGCTTCATGCAGCAGTTTTTGAAAAGTATAGAAGTTTCTCACAATTGATGTCATTCGGCAATCAATAATAAACCAGAGAGTCTTTAAAAACTATAAAGCAATTGCTTCACACGTGGCCTTTTGGTTCATGCATCTTTGCCTTGTATGACTGTGTTTATTTTTTACCAAATTCAAAGAAAATGACTGAAGAGCTATTGTAGAGCTAAGAGTATCATCAGTATCATCTATATTCTTACAGCAAACAAACAAACAAACAAACTATAGGGGAGATTTTTTTTTTTCAACTTTGACATCACACTTCCATGAGTCAATCAAAGGGAGATGCCCTGAAATGATAAACCATTTTCTGAGAATAAACCATATATATATGTAGAGTGAAAAAAATGTATAGAAGAATCAAAGCTCCAGAGAAAACTCCCCTGGAGAAAAGCAATGTGAACATTCAAAGAACAAGGGAAACAGGGTGACTACTCTATCACAGAATCTTCATTGTCTCCTGCACTTTGTCCTCGGATCTTGTTCCTGTGATTGTCACTTCCCTTCTGAAGCCACAGCCTCCAATAAGAAAGACGGACTCTAATCGGGTGCCATACACATGTCACATGTTCTATCTACTTCAGCAAAGTTTCTCCAAGTCACATTTTTCCTTCTTATTTACAATACTCTGACATTTTCACTATTTTGTACATTATTACATTCCTTGATAATACTGGTAACGACTTATCATTGGGCAAACACTCATAATTTGACAAAAAGGTCCAATTTAGCAAAAGCCGTTATAAATATGGACAATTTTGGCCATGGCAACCAGACAGACAACATAAAAACGGTGGCAGCTCCTTCTGAAGCCACTGAAGTCCTTCACAACAGCATTAAAACAAATCTTTAGTGAAGAAAGATCAGAGAAATCAAACAAATAAACCAAATCAAAGAAAAATACTTTCAGTCTAGACAATCAAATGAGTGGTTACCACCAGGGAAGGGGGTACGAAAGGAACGAACAAACTGGATAAAAGGGAAAATTGGAGGGTGAAGGAAGAACCGGACTGGTGATGGTGAACTGAATGGTCTATATCCAGATGCTGATTTACAGTGACGCACACCTTAAATCAATATGTCATGCTGCAATGTTCCTTCCAAAAATCTTTTTTTAATTTAGTTATGCATATAAAGGAACATAACCAAAGACCTGTGTACACATTTGAGGGTCCTCAAATGGAACATAAACCATGTCACATTCTTTTTATTCCTAGTGCCTAACACTGTGATGAAGCAAGATAGAAACGCAGGCCCCACTGCTTCCCCTAGCGCTTCTCCCAAGCCACCTGGTGTTGACGAATGCCGCCACTGCACTGGCAGGAATAGGGAGTCACTTAAGCAATGAAACAGAAATTGAAATTACCCTGTTACCAACAAAAAGTCAGGTTAAGAAATGCCATTGGTCATGCCCTGGTAGAGTAGATGGAGTAGTGGTTGGGTGCAATCCACATATACCCCAAGATCCCTGGTTCACGTCCTGGGGCTGTGAGAACAACTAAGATAAATAACTAAATAAAAAGGACAGGGTGCTTCTTCCTCCTCTCTTTTCTTACCTGCCTCTGCTCCCCATCATTCCTGCCTAAAGCTTTCCTTTAAAAAAAAAAAAAAGCCATTAGAAACAACACTGCTATGGGTATCTTTGTTGACCAAGTCAGAGGACACTTTCTCTGTGTTTTGAATCCATGTTGAAGAGGAGAATGGAGTGGGGGTGGGAGACAGTTAAAAAAATGTGTATGAAAATCTGTGAAACTATGTCAAGTTAGTCCTTGGTTCTTCATTTTTAAGTATACTTGATTTTTAGGCACAAATGAATATAAGCTCTCCAGTATAGCTTACCCAAATAAAGGAGCCCAATTCTTCTTTCTCTCTTAATTTAAACTTTATTTAATACCAACAAGGTTTCAAATTACTCTCAGAGTAAAGCCAGGCATACTTACTAAATTCCACTAGCAACATGCCATTCAGTATAACACAGTAAGACAATCAAGGCCCCAAGCGGTTACAAGTACCATCCATGGAATAATAACTCTATTCCACTTGATCACAGACAGGGATCTCTTACCAAAAACTCTGGCTACAAATCCTAATGGAAACTGAGAGGCAAACAATGTGAGGAACCAGGGGGCGGCATAAAGACTGGGGCTGATTTCATTTTCTTCAAGATGATTGTAGAGATCTCTGTGATAGTCATGAAGGAGCCTGGACAGCTGGTACATCTGAATCTAAATTTAATTTAGAGAAGAAAGATGAAATATTATGCATTTATCTGAGACTGCATAACATGAAAGCTTTCATTTTATTGCTCTAATATATAATAACAATTCACATATATTTTGGTAAACAAAAGTAGTATATTTGTATGGTTATATTAAAGTTGATTATAATGTCTAAGCTCACTTAACTGAGGTCATAAAGCAAGTCACTGAAGTCCATCTAAAATTCTTGGGCAAGTTTTCTCTACGATGTGTGTTTTGGTATCACACAGACAGATGCACGTGTGCGTATATATGTGTATTTTTTCTTGTTTAAGAAGGCATTGCTTTTGGAATTCAATCAGAATTGTCCTGGCTCAGGACACTCATTCTCATTTCACATCGATTTCAGAAATGCCTGCATTCTAAAGAATCTTCCACATTCAGTGCACAAAAGCAGCTTGGCTCTACCTGCTGGGCCTTGCACCTGACCGAGAAGGGCGGTCTAGCTTAGACCCACCTGGCAATCTGCTCCACTAGCACAGGGCCAGGTCTAGAATGTCATCGAGCCAGGAGCTTGAGATGCGATTTCTAATACCTACGGTATTCCCGTAGCCTAGCTTTGATGACAAAGAGGACTGAGCAAAAAGTGCAGTTGTTTCTAATCGCTTCTAGTAGTAAAAGTAGAAATTATTTCAATTGGCTACTGAGTCGATTACTGGTGTTTCAAAAATAACTAAAAGACAGCATAAAGCAACTCAAACTCTATGATATCTTAAAGCAGAAGCAAATCATAAGTTTGTGAATTGTGCTTCAATTTAAATGTGTATTCATATAGTAGCAACTGAATGATGCTTTCTTAATCAGTGATATCAGCTTTACAGTTGATGTGAAATATATAGTTTTTTATTAAATCTAAAGGAACTTCTTTCAATAGAAGAAATCATCAAAATATCACCTCTAAATCACCAGCTTTATAAAAAAATGGAAATAACAAATTACATCATGAATTTATTAACTGTGGTTTCCAGAGCACAAGATTAAAAATCAAACATCTCCTTTGGAAAAAAAATTAGAGCACTCTATTCAAATAGAGCAAATTACTTGTCGACTCTTATCTATAACATGTATCTTTGGAAAATAACGTTCCACACAAACTGTAAGAAGAAAGAATTAAAGAGCCACAGGAAGTCATAGTTATAAAATAAGAAGCTTAGCTGCAGTCAGGCAGAAAGTTTTTTAAAAAATGAGATTATCCTCTCAATAAGTCATGCTGGTTTAGGATCCAAACAAAAAGGGCCCTATCAATACAAGAATTCATATATGGGTAGCACTAAAATCAAAGAAATCTAATTAACAGAATAAAAGGAAAGTCTATCAGCAAAAGCATTCTGTTCTTGTTTATATGTGATGCTAACACAGAAGTAATACTTTTTCAATTACTTTTTTCTACATTTCAAACAAGGGTTGAGGACATGTCTTCCATCAAGATATACTGACATTAACTTTCATTTGAAAACGGTGAATCAAAGACACAATTCTGTTTTCCATCAGAGCAAGCTTTAATAATAAAATGCCATTTGCTAAGAATAAATAATTCATCATTTAACTCTACCTTAGAGATCACAGGGCAAATGTGGAGATAGGAGAGGCGGTACAAAAGGAGGGGAGAGGGAGAGAAAATGGAAAAGTGTACACCAAAGACTTCAGAGGCAAAGATCTAAAACTTTTACACTTACCACTCAAAACAGAGACACAAAACATGAGACCTAATCGAAATAGCCTCAAGCCCTCATTTTACAGAAAAGGAACTGAGATAGGGAGCCTGCAGTGCCCAAGCTCACAAACACCATGGAGGGAATCAGAAATCCTGGCAAGCCATCCCAAGCTCACTTCTCTAACTTTCAAAAGTCACAATGATTAGACAGAGAGCAACAAACCACTAACTTTCTGCTCTAGAAAAGAAGGCCTGTGATCTGAGGCCACCACATCTTTTAAAACATCTTCATTTTCATAATTACAGACAGAAAATATTTCTAGATTGCAGCTCAAATTAAATTAATGGATAAATCCAATGTATATGAATTTTTATAATGTCAAACTGATGATGAATATTTAAATTGAAAAAAAAATCCCTACATTTTAAAAGTGATAGCTGTATTTATCTTTCTATCTATGGACCCAAATCAAACACTATTCATAGATACTCTCCTTTCTTGGAAATTCTAATGAACTCTCAAACTGTTATTTCTGGATAACAGCAGTTATTTAATTCCTTAAACACCAATGTTTCCTGTCTAATCAGGGAAACTGTCTAGAAATAAAGTGAAAAAAAATCAAACCTTTCATAGTCATTATTTGACCTGGAGAATGTGAAGAGACGTCTGAACAGAAATCAAGTCACCAAATTCATGTACCCTGGTAAACACTTCATATGAACTCATACCTGCAATCTCAACACTGAGAGCAAAGCCCTACTTCCCAGCAAAAAAGTCATCTTGACGAAGAAAAATGATACTCTTCCTCTCCTCTCATCTTCTCAAGAAAATGTAACTTACTAGTGTAGTCATAAGGCAAAAACACAGTCCTTTTTTGCCTACTGATTGATAACCGAAATAATAAATGTAAACACTGATCACTAGTAAACAGAAAAAAGAAAAGAGTATGGGTTAAAAGCATTTTTACGTATCTTACCTCTTATCTAGAACATATTTTGACTGGGTATGAAAAGGCAAAGCCCTGACATGCCTCTCTGCAACATCTTCCTTTAAATTTTTACTACTCAAAAGACTTCAAATTTCAAGGTTGTGGCTGTTTGAGGTATCATTATCTCTAAATGAAATGTAAGCTGTTTAATCACTAAGAAAAGTCAAATTTAAGTGAGAGGGAAGAAATGCATTCACAAAAAATTTGAGACAGGCTGAAGATGGCAGGGGAAGTGAACATTCCACTTAAAAGAACTGAAAAATCTCTATGGTGCTTCTTCAGAGCATGCTGAGAAAAGCAGACTAAAACAGTATCACTGAATTTGAACCCTTTTCCTTGATAAGGGATTATCTGACATTAAGATAAAGAAAGACACAGTAAGGTCAAGAGGAACCATGACATAGATATCTGCCATTTCTGTACTCCAAGGAAAAGAAAAAAAGACATCCTCTCAGATTTTAAACAAAAAATCTACAGTTCTTTACAACTGACAAATTGAGGAAAAGTGAGTAAAGATGACTCCAAATAACTTGTAGATCTAGGGGACAGCAACTCGCATATCCATCCCCTTTCTAGAACTGCTTTTATTTGTTCCCTCAAGAACTTCATGGAACACTGACTCTGCATAGAGATAGCACAGACTTGGAGGTTTAGCAAAACTTCAACCCTCACCTTAAAACAATGAACTAAAACATACCCCTTCATGTATTCAAGTTCCCAGACAAGGGGGCCAAATTTCTTGAAATCAGCTGCATCTAGAAGAGCTGGTGGCTAAAATCTCTGGCAACATTCCTCACAAAGCTCTACTTCCTCACCTGTAATGACATCATGTCCGGTCTGTACTGCTTACGGAAGCCGAGGTCATACATGAGGAACTTCAGCATTTCGAAAGCTTGCTCTTCACTCATGTGCAGAAGCAGAACTCCAGCCACAAAGCTGATCCCCTGACAATAACCCACTTCTTTGTCCAGTAGTGAGTAGGCTTTCAAGAGGTTAAAGAGCGACAACTGTCCTGCTCCAAGCTGTGCTGAAAAGTAAGGGTGAGTCGGAAATGTCCTTCCTGCAGAGGAAAAGAAAAGTGTTTTTGAGAAGTCCTGATGCTTTGGAGACCAGAGAAAAATGGCAAGTCAGTAATTTCCAAGAATAAGCAAACGCCTTTTTCCGAACCAGTGAGAGTTGCTTGGAATATCCATCTGGCTCAGTCTCTCTCTCCCCTCTAGCCCTTCCCAAACCCTGTGAGACCTGTGAGATCAGCACCCCATCTCCACACATGCGACAGGTGAGCAAACACTGAAAGATAATCTGCACTTCTTTGTAGAATAACAACGTCCACAAATAAATCAAGGACATATGCAGGAGCAATCTCAGGAGAATAGAAGATAAAACCTACTCTGCCTAGAAATTAAGGTAAATTCTCAATTCACATAAAGACTCCAAATTCTCTAAGTGGTATCATATTATTTAAAAGGAAATCATATTAATGCCTAAGTATATTTATTCCTGTTTTTCTGATGTTATGACATTGGAGGAACTTTTTGAAGTTGTCTGGCTTTACAATCTATCATTCAGCAAATACTTCTTTTGCAAATATCGTTTTTCTGTTTCTTAAACCACCTCCATGAGAGATGGAGGCTTTTGTTTTTCTTTTATATACATATATATATATATATATATATATATATATATATATATTCATAAGGGACAAGGAAAGTAGAAATCAAGCTAATTCCAAATAAATTCCCCTCCAAATACACCTCTGTCTTTAACATGACCATGAAGTCAGACCTAAATCACTGAAAAGCTAGCATTAAATACTAAAACAAACCCATCTTCACCTCCAAAGCTGTAGACACTGGCCTGGGACTTTCCTTGTACCACAAGAAAGAAGAGGGATGTTAGCTTCCTTAAAATGACCACTCGAGTCAGACTTTGCATGACTGTGACATTTTGAATGTTTTCCACCACATATGCTTTTAATGTCCCCCCAACCCTGCCAAGAACTGGTAAGATTAATTCTGCTGCAAAAATAAGGGGACAATATGAGAAAATAATAAGAATACCCTAAAGATCAATGGTCATAAGAAGAGTCAAATAAGCAAATTTTAGAATTCTCACTTAAATTTTTGGCTGAAGAAAACTAGAAATACACTGTTTCTCCAAGACATTCATTCTCGCTCCAATTTTTCTGACCCATTTTTCCCTATATTCTGAGCTTGTCACCTCATCTTTATTAGAACGTCTTGACAAACCCTAAAAGCGCCATCCAATTCCTAGTCACTCAATCCATGTTTCGTTAAAGAACCACAGGTCTGCCCACATTTACTCAGTAGTATCGTCAGGACAAGAACTGAGGTCTGCAGTTTCTCCATAAATTTCCTCTTTTCAGTTCTATTGAGCTCAAAAAATATTAAATCATTTGGGCCCTTTTCCAACAAAAGCTGTTTGTCATCCAGAGGGAACAGAAATCAAACCTGAATTTTGGACAGAGATTTTTGTTTTTAATTTAAAAAGTAAAGTTTTATTTCTTTTTACCTGAGGTTAAAAAGCATACACAGAGGCAGTGAAGATATTTATCTGAAACTATAAAATATAAATGATTATGAAATCTAACCACACATTTCATGGCTAAATTTATTTCATTTATCTTTTTTGTATCTCAATCTATATTTAACACCACAACTTCCACCAGAGTTCATGTCTTTTACCACCATTTTTCCCCTTTCCTTTCCTCCCTGCTCCAACCCTCATCCTGTCTCCTATGAGTTTTTGCTGGGGTTTATCTTTTTCAGTTGTTTCATTTCATTATATTCCTCATTTGAGTGAAGTCATCCTGTATTTCCAGTGATTTTTTTTAACATGCCCTATTGTAAGGCTACCCCAGCATAAGGTAATCCTTTGTTTTCTCAAATGAGGTCAAATAATATATATTATACCACCTTAAATACATAAGTATTTAGGGATACAAATGAAACACTCAAATGTCAATGCACAATGCTTCAATAACCCAGATATTTTTAAATAACTAAAATACAAATTATATTATGATGATTTGGCAAAATATTAGAGATAATATAACTTTAAATCATAGTATTTTTACTTTGCATAAATTATTTTAAATTCAGCATTTTAAAAAGGGTAGCTTGGCTTGAAGATACTTCAGCAGAATTCACGTCCAAGTCGCAAGTACCACATTAGGATATTCACTTTTTTTTCACCCTGTAGGAGTGTATACCTGATTTCCACAATATCAGCACTTATTATGCTGTTTTTCAGAGTGATATTTAAAGGCTTGTTTTCAGCAATATGTCCAGAGATACTAGCAGACTTTCATTAAATTCTTGGTACTCCTTTTAAGCTAGTCTTATTTCAAAACCAGTGTGGAACGAATAATAATTATCTATCTTCGACAAAAGTCAGTTGTTCAAAAAACAGGAACTGAGAGTACCTGTTAATATGACCTTTATAATGACACAAATACAAGATGACTCTCCTTTCAGAGGGCAAGTTTTGGAGTGAAAGCATCATTTAATACTTAGCTACTTAAGGTCATGTCAACCAGCTCTAAGACCAACTCGCCCTCAGAAAAGGACAAAGTCAGCAGCTCTGCAGAGAACAGCAGATCCTTTTATTAAGCCCACAAAACATACCCCCCAAAAATCCACAAAACCTCAATAAAAGAGTCTATTATTTACTGTACAGTATAATCAATATGACAAACATACCTAAATCCACGAGAATAGCATGCTGCTGAGCAGTGAGTTGCTTCAGAAGTTCTTTATAGGGGGTGTCAGGAGGCTGTTGTTTATTAGGCAATCTGTGCCTTAGCCGATATTGTAAAGCTAGAAACTGCCAAATTTCTCCTCGTCGACTTTTGGGAATGCCTATAATCAAAGAAATCAAGAGGTCAGATCTTAAACTCTGAAGTTGCCCCTTCACTTGCTGATTACCTATGCAATGCTTAAAAATAGCAGACACACTGTCCTGCATGACACCCTAAATCACAAGTCAATCCTCTAGCTGCTGGGTCTTGAGAAAGAAAATCTTCCACTTCACAGAGGAAATGACGGCATTAAGAGCAGCCAGAACGGCCTGAGCACTGAATCTAACAATCAGGGAGGGGCCCAGCTACTGAGGACCTTGTGCCTGTGCTCAGAAAACAACCCCATGAGGTAGGAAATCACTGTGTCCTCACTTTACAGGTGTCAAAGAGGTCAAGTTCACCCAAGAGACAATTTATTAGATTCAGGACTCTAGAAGTTTGGTATCCGGAAACAAATTTTGAAATCCTAAAAGGTTCTATTACCTATTTTTGCCTTTTATTTCATTTGAAGCTAGTAGCAAATGCTAATAACCTTAATGTTATAATTTCTAAATAGTTTCATCAACAAGCAATTTTGTAAGAGAATTAAATAGCATCTTTACATGATCATAAGAGAATGAAATAAGTACAATATGAAGACATCAGCTTTTGAGAAGAAAATATCTAGCGTACATAATGAAACATGAACTCCACTGGGCTTGAAAAACAAAGGCTATCACAAGCTATTCAAAGTATACTAAAAAAAGAAAAAAAAAAAAAAAAACCACCTCAAAATCTATGATTTTTATGCATGGAGGAAAAGAATTCGATTCTATACAATGTAGGCAATTTTATATTTATTTCACTGTGCTTTCAGTCCAGAGAGATGGAATCTGGAATAGGTTCCCAAACCAATTATATGGGAAGGCTTCATGACACTAATCTTTTTGCAATACAATGCCACACACTGCATAAGCTGAAAGTACTATTTTCTAGAAGGTGTAACTCAGGCTTACTACAGCATTCTATAAAGCCCTCCAGTATCAGCACCAAACTACCTTTTTTCAGTCCCATTACTTCCTAGTCCCTGCCATACAGTAGAAACTGATCTTCAAATCTGTAGTTTCTTATTTCTACTGCTGCCTTTATGGAATTCGAAGCTTCCCTACTTGGCTGTTTAGTGTACTTCTTTATGAATTTCTGTTATGATCTTTTATAAATAAGCCTGAATGGAATTCTCCTGCAGAAGCACTCTCCTATGTCTCTAGAAATAATCTCTCCCTTTAAATATACTATTTGATTCATACTGTAATATTACCATTTTGGATTACAGTAAGTTCTGTACTGTATGTTTGTTTTATTTTCCCACTCAATAATTAACATGTTCAAGATGTGTCTTAAAGGTTTAGTGTACAGTGGGGAACAAGCACATTAAGTAAATATACAATATATACAAAGTTATAAATTTTGAAAAGCACAATTAAACGGAAAGACTAATGAGAAAAAGAAGTAAGCAAAAGCAATTTATTTGAGGTGGGGGGAGCACTCTAAGAAAATGGTATTTGCACTGTGAGCTGATGGACTGACAGATAACAGGATTTGCCAGGCTGCGAGTGTGGGCTGCAATCACTTCAGGAAGAGAAATGAGTGGAGGTCCTGAAAGGGCAGAGGACAGGAGAAACAGGGGTGAGAAGAAGATGCAATAGAAAGGAAGGGTGATGAGAGACTGGAGAAGGTAGAAAGATAAGGAAAGAGTGCAGGGAGGCTGGAGCATTCCTTGCAAGAAATAGTCCGGGCCATATTGGGACCCAGAATGGTCAGTCTCCGGGAAAGATGTGCGACAAGGTGGCAAAAGGCAGAAGATAAGAGAGACAGAGGAACAAGCGACTTTTAGAGAGTCATGGGCACAGTGCTCAGTTTACACTGTATCCTATAAGAAAAAGAAAAATGGGTAACCCTAAACGTCATACCAAAGCAAGCTGTGGTCTACATCTTACACACATTTGATTAACTACTATTTTGTTTCCCAAATAATGTACTGAAAAATCTTTAGGATTCCATATCTTTGTGGAAAAAGAATAATATATTAGACTTGTGA
The DNA here is from genome assembly GCA_004363575.1 of Solenodon paradoxus. Taxonomy (NCBI): domain Eukaryota; kingdom Metazoa; phylum Chordata; class Mammalia; order Eulipotyphla; family Solenodontidae; genus Solenodon; species Solenodon paradoxus. The sequence goes on along the minus strand of RJWH01001348.1, from coordinate 345,283 downwards.
AGTAGGCATCTGGAAAAATCTGAATTTAAACTAAACTATGTAACAGTTTCACATATTATCATAGTCTTTTTAAAACAAAAATCATTATCAGATTACTCTGGATATTTTTTATATTTATTTTATACCCATTTTATGCAGGCCAGGGAGAGTCTAATTTTAATATATTTAATCTGGATTACAGAAACTGCACCTAACTGTTCACTCTAAATTTAAGATGATAAAGTGTCAGTCATCTTATATGGCGGAGCAACAATATGATATAATGGCTACCTAAAAGCAATTCTTCCAGAGAAATCAATGAATGGAAGGAAAACTAACTGACAATAAGAATATAAAGTTGTATGAGTAAACACACACAACAAATAGTTGAATACATGCATACATAGAAATGTATACATATATGTAAACCAACACTTCTGAATAAATGATGGAAATAAGTTTATAAGTCTGAATTGTCTTGATGGATATGATCCAAGCTCTATACCAATTTATGTTCCTTTCAGGGTAAACACAGAGCTAAAAACAGGTTAAAATAGGCAGGGAAATAGGTAGAAAAAGTATTCGCTACCTCTAAGGGACAATATACTCATCATTAACATCATATTCTGATCTGTCAGGTCACTGTTACAGGCAGAAACTAACAACTTTCCTTGTTTTATAGATGAAGCACAAAGACAAAAGTATTCCTGAGCTGCATGAATCAAACAAGTCTCTGAAGTTTTTCTAGAGAAAAGATGATTGAGATGATCCAGAATACCTTCTTTAAGACAAGTATGAATATCTTCCATGTCACATCTGATTTTAGCTCTGCAGTTTAACAGTTTCTTATCCCAGGTTATGAAGACCTCCTTCTGACATACACCAACTTCTTCGTAGTCCAGCTTAACTTTTCTAGACTGGAGTTCATCCCTGCTTGCTAAGAAAACAGAATTTATGTCAGACCAATATGTTTTTAAATGGTAAAACATAGTATTTTAAACATTTACTTGGAAAATCAAAACAAATGACTTTGAGGAATCAACCACTAACATTCACTCAAAAAAAAAAATATGGATACATATTATTTTCTCAAATTTTGAGTCATTTCACAGAAGAAGATATTGGGAATAACTTCTTAAGGAGCTTTTACACTGTATCTTACAGAATGGGACTCTGATAAGTATATAGTAAAATACCCAATAAATAAATGAACCGAATCAAATAAAAATATAAAAACAGACTTTCAGTCACTAGAATCAAATTAGTGCTTACCCGAAGGGAAGGGGCTGGGGATAGGCAAATAAGTAAAAGAGTCAATTATATGGTGACAGATAAAAGTGGTGGTAAACTTAATGTATTATTTACAGATGCTGACTTACAATGATGCATACCTTATGCCTTTGCAATATTCCTTCAGCAAAATTTTTAAAAAAGAGAAAAATTGATAACATGAAATAGCAAAAGAACCCCATATTTACTGTGCTCTAAATTTCAGTTTTGTGAGAAATGTGATAGAGAGCCTCACTGGTTGCAGTTTGAATTGTTTTAAATATCATTAAAATGTTAATATTTTATATATGATATATGTGAGAAGTCAGTGTCTCATGCTAATTTGACTCAAAAAATGTTTGACTATGATAATCTGATACACTTTTATAACTTTCCAGAGGAAATAATCCTGAGCGTAACAACAGTAGATTATATGTTCTTGTGCTCACTTTACTAATCTTCAAGAGGAAAATTCATTCTATATAAGCTAATGCAACTTCTACTTTTAAAATAATACAGAAATCTCTCTCATTCAATGGTCAAAAATATAAATCCAGAGTTCATTAAAAGAAATGTCTACAAAAGTAACAACCATCTTGGTGCACCCTGGTGGAGTAACAGTTAGGTCTACTGTCTCCGAAGGAGTGCAATCCATGAACATCCCAAGGAACCCGGTTCACATCCCGGGTCCAGCAAGGAACAACCAATGTGAACAATTAAATAAAAATAAATTAAAATTAAAAACGTTTCTTCCTTCTTTCTCTTCCTACCTGCCTACCTACTTGCCTTTATTCCTGCCTGCACCTTTTTCTTAAAATGGTCATTATCTTAAATCATTGATTACAAAAGAAAAGAAAGGAAAAACACATAAGCATATTTCTGATCTTTCACTAGAGCTATTTTGATTTTGGTTCTAAGGATTATGTCAGAGTACTGTGTGTTCATCATTCAGGTTTACAGTGCTCAATCGCCTTACCTTCTGCAACACAAATCTTTGTCATGCATCCAAAGTCCTCGACAGCACAAAAACAATAGCAGAATAAAGATCACACTTTACTTAGCGTGTCTGAAACCATTTCGAAAGAACTAAAATGTCGTATAATGAACTGTAATTTTAGCCGGGCAGTAAATATCTCTACTTAAAAGTTCAGGCATAATCAAAAGATAGATCGTACTACAAAAATAACCCTCTTGGATACCACTAGATGGCTTTCTAACACAACTTAGATTTGTTTCTTGATATTTGTTTTATGTTTTTTTATGATAATTAAATAATTCGTTAAAGGGGCGGATTCATTAAAGCTAATAAATATAATCCTACATATAACATCACTAATGAGTTTTTTCACAATGAAGAAAGCATAATATTTTCTGATGTTTTGCCCCCAACCGCTTCTAGATGATCATTCATTTAAAATAATAATAAACACCTACTATGTGTCAATCACAGGTCCTGAGGACAAAATGCTAAGTAAAGGTATTTAATATCTACCCTAAATTAGTCAACTGGTTAACTATGCAAGAGTTAAAAAAAAAAAAATCAAGAAATGATTATCCATTCTTGTCCATTATATAGTATAACTGATCTCAGGATACACATACAGTCTTTTATTAGAAAACACTTCATTTCCTGTATTAACACACATAATTGAGATACATCATAGTATACTGGGAAAAAAGCCCAAGAATCATGATAAATAAACTTGAGTTTCAGTATTCATTCTGCCAATTTATCAATTTGACCTTGGGTTAATTTCTTAGTCTCTCCAAAGCTATACAATGAAGAATTGAGATAAAGAACCTCTAAGACTTTTCCATTTAAATAGTCTACGGTTCCAAAACGATCCTTTGATATTTAAGATTCTGCTTCTACATTCTATCAATTGTTAGTGAAATGTAATATCATGCTTTAAATATTTTAAAGGAATGATGACCCTTCTTTTTCAACCTTTTTAATTATAAATCAGTTCAAGATGTAACTAAATGCTTAAAAATATGACTTTCTTTTCAAAATCAATGGAAACTCAAGTGGGCATACCACCTATCATACCAAACTTTTAAACACTATGTCAATAGCGTTTAATTTGTATTTTTAATTTTAAATTAAACAACATTTCTTCTAGAGATATTTAGACTCTTAGTAATTTTCATTTTGCTAAGAAATAGCAATAAAGAAAATAATTTGTGCCCTTACAAACTAAATAAATATTGTTCGATTTAAAAACTGAATTGAATAATAACAAATTAGAAGAGATCTTAAGACAGATGATAAATGAGAAGTGTGAATACTATTAGTAAAAAAGCTTTTTGGAAGACAACATAACAAAACCAATTTAGAGAAAACCCTAGATTGTACATTTTCCAATAATGTTAAAAGTCAAAGGACCCACTTAAGGTAAATCTTTCATCTTATAAATGTAAAAAACAAGACCCTTTTAAGGTAAGTGATTTGCCCACTATAATCGCATTAAAATATTTTCCTGATTTTGGTACTACCTCCTTGTGATTGGTTCTAGCATTACTGAGGTGAATAATTTCTTTCAAAGTCTGGAAAACACATTCTAAATCAGTTGGCATATATAAATTTAGCAATAAAGAACTGCAGATAGCACAATAGCTATTATAATTATCCAATTATAAATTTAATGACTTGAATATAACTTTTTAAATAGAAAATTTATAAGGGAGCAACAAAAAACAGGAACTTTGATTTGATAACAGGCAATTAGACAGTCAAAAGGGGTATAATACAAATGGAATTTATTAAAGTAGAAATATTTCTCCTATAATGAATATCATTAGCCTGAATATCAAAAGTCATATTCAAAAAGAAGAGGATTTGCTTTTTAATATGTTGTTTTTTAAGTAATCCAATGATCTTGATATTGATCTTTCAATATCAAGTATCAAATACACTAACCCTATATTATCTATATTCTATAGTACCCAAATATAATGAGTGTGTGATGTTTAAAATCTATTCAACAAACATGCAAATATCTTAATGTTGACCTTTTCCACGTCATAACCACCTCACAAAATAGAAATAAACAGTTACAATCAATAGATATTCTAACAAAAGTGTGAATACAGTCTGAGAATGAGAATGAGTGGGAAAAAGGAGGAACAGTTTTAACCTACACCCTTAAACTATTTTAGTAGCATCCTGGCTAACCTTCAAGTTTCTGGTTTTCTTTTTCCATTCGAAGCAACAAGATCTGTTGATGTATAGCTTTTCTCCATAAACACCTCAGTTCTTCCGATTTTGTTCTTTCTTCCACCTTTTCGGGGTCATCGTCACCAGATACAAATATAACCAACGGATCCTCCTCCATTGTTGGAGCAAGAGGGGACAGTGGCAGCAGCTCATTCCTGTCCAGTCCATCTGCAGAGAAGAAAACAGTGAGAGGCATTCCTCAATAGTAACCCAGACTACAAGAGTTTTCTCTAGAAATGACGGTCTCTCATCCTATATTCCACCTTTAAAGCTTTTCACAGAGTCACTTTCCCAGCAACTGTTCGTTTCTGGAACTAGTGATTTAAGTGAATTCGCTCGACTGAATTCCCCTTCCAGATTTCCCTCTCGCAATGAAATGAAAGCTTATGTAATTTCACCACTTCTTCTTTCCACACAAAGACCTATAAGATAGGTGCTCCAGAGTGAACTGGTCTTTCCCCAGAGTCCCACACTTCTGCAATTTCTCTCTGCAGAGCCTTGGGGCCAAACAGACAGATTACATGCATGGGCATTAATGATCTCCCACAGTATGCAGCTACCACCGGATTCTGCCCAGCAGCTGTGCAATCCTGGGCATGTCAGGACTCGACACCCCCTACAACTCTCTTACCAGTTCCTGCAGCCAATTCTTTCCCTCCATGCTAGGTCATCCTTTGCATTGTTGCCAATTATTTTCCTATTAACAAACATGATCTTGTGTCTTAAAACATGTCAGTGGTGGTTTCTTTCCCAAACTACTGGGAACAATACACAGATCCCTTCAAATTCCGACCCCCACCTCCCATCCTGCTCCCTTCATGCTGAATTTCTCAGGATTCTGACCCAAAATATTCTCTTATGAGTCTAGCAAAGCTTCTGACACATGCATCTCCCAGCAATGAATTTCATTAAAAATCTAAAGTTTCTGTAAGCCTTTCTCTGACCAGTAAGAGTTCATTTGGTTATTAGTAATTTCAGTACTATTTTTCTGTATTCATCAGCCTCTGTCCTTATCCTTATTATTTATTTCCTTAATAAAGAAAAACATCATTTTTTAAAACTTTTACACTGTGGCTCCTTTATTAGCTTTTTGAGTTGTATGCTTACTGTATCTGAATTTTGGCTTTCTTGATTTTAGAATTGCTCTCCAACGACATTCAACTTTGCTTTCAAAGTTCATCTAACTTTCTTCCATCTAGTTTCTAACAGTACAGTTTTCAGTTTCCAAATAAATGAAACTTTTCTTTTGTCTTCTAATTCTTGATCTTCTTTTTTAGCATGTGATCAAAGACTATAATTTTAAATGACAATGACAGTCTAGAATCTGTTAAAAAGAACTTTTGTAGCAAAGTAAATAATTTTTATAATGGTTCTGTGGGTGCTAAAAAGAAATGAATTCACTTGACGGGACCAAGTTCTGACAAACGTTAGATTAAGCTCATTTCTCAAATATTAACTATGCTTAATTACTCTATATTCAAATTTCAGAGAGGGATATGTCAAAATCTCCCATAAGAACTACTGATTGGATGATTCTCCAAGTTCTGCTGTGCTAGTTTCTAGCTCTCAAGGCTGTAGACTCATGACTGGTCTATCTTTTTGTTTACAACTACTTTGACTCTACCCCTTTGGATGTCCTTGCCTTAGCTTAGAATAGGTGGGATGCTCCCAGAATGCTGCTTTGTGTTCGCTTTTGATTGACATTTGCCAAGTGTATCTGCATCCTTTTCTTTATTATTCAACATGCCTACGTCACGTTGTTTTATCTGTGACACTTGCCAAAGAGTATGGTGCTTTTCTAATAAAAATACTTTTATGACTTCTTTTCTAGCACTATCACTTACAGAGTGAGCTCCAAAACAGGGTTTCAGAGCTCACTCATTCATTCACTCAAAGAGCATTTACTAATGGCATCTCTATCAGATATAGAAGCTATATCTCCATTGTCATCATTTAAATATCTTAGTGTCTAGAACAAAGCACTTGTTTCTAACTTATGACACCAGTAAGAGCAGCTCTTCAGTGAGTCCCACACAGACCCTGCTGCTGCATCGCCGAGGGGGACCTGCTCAAGGGGGAGGCCACCCTGAGGAAGATGCGCTGCCTCCAGGAAATACGACGTGGAGTGACAGGGGTTCCTCCGATGTTCAGGGACTCGTTGCTGCAAGTAGATGAGGTCCTTCTTCTCCCCTCTCCATCACTGTAGAGAGCAAATACACATAACACTCATCAGGAGGACAGCACGCCATAGTTCTTCACAATGAAATGGTCGCACAAGCCATTCACAAGTTCCACCGTGGGCAAGCACAAGCCACAGGCAACATGAAGCAATGCGTCACCAGGCACACTGGTCACTAGGCCACCACATCCTGGGGAAATGCAGCCTAGGTTACAGCCCAGTCATGAAAAGCTCACCTGTTTCTACTCATTCCAAGTTCTAATCTGAGAAGTAGAAGTACTTTTACAAGGAAGCCAAGATTGCTTAAGTAATGAACTCATGCTTTGCTAAAAAACTAAAATGAATTGTATATTCTAAACAATGTAAATGTTCCATGAAAGACTCATAAATAACTCTTCTTAAAGCTCTTATAAGATAAGCTTATAAAGAGAACTTGGAATTTCCTGGATCTGTTACGACCCACCCTGTGTACGTTAGCTGCCAGGTGGGTGATGGCAAAAGTACCCTGAATAAAGGCAGAAAGGTCACCCTTGGGATTATTGTTAGGTGATATATTAAGAAAAAAATGATGGTCAAGTATGATTGGCTAGGTTAACTTAAATATCAAACAGGTTTCTTTATAGCAGGACTACCTGAAGACCATAATTTTCTGGCATGCATTGTGACTCTCCGAAAGGGAAAATGGTGTACAGAATTCCCTAATTTATTTAAATTACTTGGCCCCAGATCTGGGGAGGTCAGAGTATCACATCTTTGTCTAGCAGTGCTTTGTGAAACACCTACGTGGAAATGCCAATCTGTGTGAAGAATGCCCTTTTCTAGGAAAGACTACTCTATGTTCTGCTAGGACTGGTGCAGTAAGAGTTCTTTATGACTCAAAGTTACTTTGAAGACGACTTATGTTAGCAGTGGAAACATCATACAATCATTGCTGCTGTTAGTGGTGGGAAGATCGTACTTTCATAAACTTGAAAGTCTCTTAACTTTTCCTGAGAAAATGATGACGATACCAACAGTCGCAGGTGGTGACACCAACCAGTGAAGGGACACACGCTCGAAGGAGTCAAGAGGTGTCAGTACTCAGGGCAAAAGTGAAACTCAACTAGAGAAGCCACAGTCCTGCTCAGATACTCAGAGGCACACAGTAGAGCTGAGGCCATCAGGAGTCAGGAGAGCAAGTCCACCCCTGCCCATCACATTCCACTTTATGTATTCATGCTCACAGCTATCCAACCATTCAGTTATTTCTGATCTTGATCTAGCATCTTTAGGCACTACTCTGGATACGCTAAATTAAGGGTGAGCAGTTAAAAAAAGTAAGCTCACATACCTTTGAGTAATTGTCAAGATGAATTATGACACTTTAAAAGGAAGCTGATACATAGATCTCAAGATCATCAAATATCTTGGGTAAAATTACCTAACCCCTTAATAGGTATCCACAGTTCAAAACTCCCTGCAATACTAAATGAGTATATTCACCTTTACTTCCACTTTGGAAAGCATTCACTCCTATATTTCCCTGTTAGAAACCATGATCCTAAAGGTTTACATATAATAGTCATATCCTAACAAACACTCTTGAAGGATGCTGTATCTTCATTTTTATAACACACTGGCAATTGTTTGCTAAATGCCTAGTTGATAATTTAATTCTAGCTCCTGGTGTAGAAACTGGCAAATAAGAGGAAGCCCTCACAAATACTCATTGAATAAATTAATACTGTAAAAACATATGAAAAGTTAACTCTGAAGGTTAAGTAAAATGGAGAAAAAATAATATTGATTAGGAATAACTTTTTTAAAAATCTACCTTCTTAAACTCTTTTGTTGATAGTCATGACTTTAGAGTTTTTCTGACAAAACAGTTCCATTAGCTCTGTTCCCAGAAGCACAGTGACGTGCTGAGTACTGATGGTACTTTGACAATGAAAACACTATCAGTAAAGAACGTGAAATGTGTTTTTCCCCAAATCAGTGTTGATCCTTTTCTATATAAGAACATCTCATTGTAATTTAAGTCTAGAGAGTGGAACAAAACACTTACAAAGCAACCTATTTCAATGCCTATTAGATAAATTAATACTCGTGTCTCTTGATATTTTAGCTCAACCAAATGAAAATAAGTCTGCAAACCAGAGGTTTCTAGAACTTTTTTTTTAATGTTTCCATGCTGAATTAATGACCTTCCAATTCACTGTTAACAGCATAAACAAGTCTTTAGCTAGTACTCTACCTCTATCAGCTTCATTACTGCCTGCAAAATACATGCTTTGAGGAGAGTACAAAACAGGTATATGGCATACCCTTACATTAACCCACTATTACATATTAGAATATTTCATAACATCTACAATTTTATATCCTGTAACCTAAATAAACTGCCAAATGGCACATTTTATTCTAATATCTGGAACTTAATAGCCAGTAATAGACTAAAAATTAGCTGTACTAAAAGGAACAACTTACCTAATAGACATTGACCCCTTATCTTGTACTGAAAAAAAAAAAAAATCTTTAAAAAGCTTGGTGGCTGAGATAAGGCAAATGTTGCTCTGCTTCATTTAGTAAAGAAAAGATATGTATTCAGAAGTCAGGGTTCAGATGAAATCTTCAGAGCATAGAGTCACCCCTAGCAGCTTACTCTTAGACTTACATGTAGTCAGCAAGCTGACATTCCTAAGGTTGTCATTTCAAGAATCAAAATCAGGTGAAACACTTTTGTGCATTAAAAATTCTTATATCCCACCTTGGAAATTAGACTGGGTAAGAAGAAAGAAGGTTTATTATTATTGTATCTTTGCATTTTCTTTTTTGCTATATTGTTTTACCTTCTTTAATTAAGGTAAGCATAATGTCTACTTTCTGAGTAAAAATAAAAGCAAAACAACATGTGGTATCTACTATAGCAATAATCGAGCTAATACAGAAAGCACATATTCTGTGCTGGGTAATGTTCTAAGCATTTAGCAAGTACGAACTTACAGTATCCTAATGGGGTAGATATAATTACTATTCCCATTTTTAGTGAGAAAACTGAGGCAGAAAGCAGCTAAATCAGTGGCCCACAGATGGAGGAGCACTATAGAATCCAGACACCAGGCTCTGTAGCTCATCACATTAATGTAAAAGCTCTTTGCAGTTGCCCACACAGAAGTCTACTGAATCTCAAAAAACAAGTTTTCAGGTTTTCCAGGATCCCCCGTATTTCTGGGAAAACAAACAGTCTCTAATCATCATTAAGACTTTTGGTCAGTACTTCTCTTTCCATTTTTTTAAATGGGATAATGTCATTTATTTCAGCAGAGAAATAACCAGATTTTTATTAGGTGTTTATGTATGTAAACTTCCCACTCCCTTTTCTATGTTTTTGAAATTGCATTCCAAAATGTATTGTTTAGCTTTTAAACAGAAAGATTGAATAACAAATATGTTAATGTGGAAAGATATGCACATACTTAAATTTATAATAATTATTTTTACCTTTTTTAAAAGATGAAGTAAATTAGAACCATTCCTTATTTTTTCATGCAATCTTTTCCTCCATCCTTTGTATATTAGAATATCAGTGTCTGCATTATAAAACTGCTTCCCAAGAGACCTAGTCAGGAAATGGATTCTAGCTTTACTTCTACTGGAAATTCCTGAAATTAAAAATGAGTCACTAGGGAGACGGGTAACATGGAGAACTGCCCCTACTTTGTATTGGTATGTACCATGTGTACTACCCATCACCAGCTACCAATTACTTCAGATCCATAATTCAGGAACACAAATGAGGGCTTTAAGGAAAGGAAATACGTCTCATTACGTGCATTATCATGTAGGTTGGAAGGCATTTCCAAGCCCTTCTAAACATAGTACCTATCAAAAGCTGTGAACATGCCCACATCCCCACTTCCACACCAAAACTTCAGTAAAGTTTAATATATCCATGACCAAGCAGTTATAGTCATCAAAACATCAACTATTAAATCATTATTATTCTTCTTACATTCATACAGAATTTTAAGGCAAATTTGCCTGCTTTCATAACAATTAATCAAAACTTAAATAACAACTTACTCACTGGATATTGTACAGAATGAAGGGAGTAGCGGCCACTCACGTAAGCCCAGAGCCTTTGAGAAGGCTGCAGTCTCATTTTATTTCCCACCAGGGCAACAAAGATAGACTCTTCACAGAGGTTAACTCCTCTCCCAGGACCAGTTGTATAAGGTGGTTTTCCGCTGGCCAGCAAACTGTCCCTCACCCAAACCTCCTACCACCCATCTAAAAACTCCCAGCATCACAAAGTCTCAATGAATGGCTAACTACAGACTAATCTATATCTAAATCACAAGGCATTACAACACAATATGGATAACAAAACTTGATTAATGAGATAGTAACTATAAAACAGACATTTGAAACTGTTCTCTTTGAAATGCCTCAAGAAAGGCTTCACGGAACCACAAAGTGATGAAACTAGCTTTTAAACAGGGTCCACAGTACAATTTAACTTTTAATGGCATACCAGTAGTTTATCTAAGTTTGGCTTTTAACTAGGTATACATTGGATATCCCATGGAAAACTTCTACTAATTAAATAAAAATGAGATTAACCTATTCTAGTGGAAATCTAAGTTATGAGTCAAAAGACAGCAGTCAGTGGAACAATGTGTTTAAAAGAAAGGAAGTCAGTTGTTGGGTGACAGATGGAAATTAGTCACTGGTCATCACAGATGGAGTACACAAATCAGGTATGGGGGGGTCTCTTATATGGTGGTAGATAGAAACTAGACTTTTGATGGAACATATACAGATGTGTCAAATTATAATACTGTATATCTGAAGCCTATATAGAATTACAAACTAATGTTATTTCAATAAACATTTTCATGAAACCAAATAAAATAAATTCAAACTGTACAGAGGGTAATAAAGAAGTTTTCTTCATTCCTGTTCCATTTTTTTATTTTCTTAACTATTTTTCCATTAACAATTCATGCTTATATGAATAAAATAAACATGAGTAAGATAAGTAAAACAATGATAAACATTTTCTATGCATATTTTTCTAAGTACTTTTAATTATTTTAACAACTTATTTTATTAATTTGTATTACTTTCTTGGTTTATACTTTCTTTTTTCTACTTTTACTGTCATTGCTTTAATATTTTTAAATTCTTACCGTTGATTTAAAAAAATGAATTTTATTTCTTAAATTCTACACTAAAAGCAAAATTTAAGAAAGTAAATTTAATTTAAAATATCTCTAGGTAACTCATTTGCTTCCATTCTTATAACCTAAAATGAAGTAAACACATAACCTATGATTAAGAAAATTATATCAGACAAAACTATATCAACCTCGTTGGGGCTCAATCTGGTCATATGTAAAATGAAGAAATTATAGGCCAGATAATCTCTAAGGTAATAAATAAACTTATGCTATGTCTGCGACAGAACCTGAAAGAACAAAAAAAATACTAACATTTCCTAAGTGTGGAAAGTAGGTAAGAAGTGTAACTTAAATTGGTTTAGATTCGACTACAAAAGTATATAAAGATCAATTACGAACACAAAAAGGTAGCATTTTGTCTTATTTTCTGAGTACTTATTTTTCCTTGAACACCCCATTTCACAATCAAATCTTTAATACTATGTTTTCTCCTCAACTGGAAATAAACTGTTAGTGGCTCCCAAAAGGAAGATGAGCGCATATATTTTCCATTGGGCACCTTATCTGAGCAAATTATAGAAAACAGAACAAAATAAAGAACAATTGTTTCAGTAAAATTGTTCAGCAGTGATTCTGGATGTTTCTTACAAAAAGCATTTGGGTCAAGAGAAAGAGATGTCCTCCCAAAGGTGGTTAAAATTCCATAACAAAGAAGTGGGTGTTTCTGTGTTCTGACCGGTGTGAGATCTGGGCAACCTCGACAGTGTCAAAAGTGACCAAGGAGACAGGAATTAAGATGAACAGAAACAAGCAAACAATCCTTATAAAATTAAAACCAGGCTAAATGTCAGGAGTATCCTTCTTTTAGGATCTAGGATCTTCATTTCTGCATTTTCTAGAGATCTGAAATAAACTGCTTCTATATATGTACACATTACCTCCAAAGTAGCAAATTCATGTCAACTGATTTAAAATAAAACTTAGACATTAGTTGAAGGCCATAGACAGTCCTAAGGAAATGGCAACATGGAACAGAGTAGAAACAGGATTTCTGTTTACAATCAACATTTTCGATGATCAGTGTTGATCTCTGATTACACCAGGGGTTACATTTTCATTTTCCCTATTATAAAAACTGGAATGATGGCATGCATTCAGGAGACAGCCAAAACTGATACTTAAACTAATGATGAAATTTAGTTGGAAGAATTTAAAATTTTTGAAATGAAAATTTTTAGATCTCTAATCACCTTGATTCTGAAGCAGTGTCCTGTCTAGTACAATAGGAAAATAAGGAATGTCATTAGCACACAGAAAAAGATATATCCCAAGTCAGGATTTAGATAAAAAGGTATTTGCATATGTCATCAATAAAGCACAGATAAGGTTATTTTCAGTAGCAAACCATAATAAGTGATTATACTATTTTTCACCGGTGAATATGAAAAATCTATAACCAAAATTGTATCACAAAGTAATTAGATTTGTCTTATTTTTTATTTAAAGTTGTATAAATAAATAATGACTACCATTTACTTTTGACTAATGAACTCCAATATAAATCTTGTTAAAGTTATATAGACTTAAGAGCTGAGAAAAAATTATAAGGAGTGACAAAGATGCCTGTTGATAGAAAGGATATATTATATTTTATAAATGAATGTTATATAAATATACCAAATTATCATGAACAAGTATAGTTACTAAGCAATGAAATAACATTAAATATTTTGAATTAATTCAAAAGTAAAACAAAACATGCCTACTCCCTTTCCTTTATCATTTCAATGTTGTAAAAATGAACCCACTAAATCAATAAACCGTGATATTAAAAATATCTTGGCTGCTTTTTCTCAGTCTTTTGAAGAACAGTAACCCGACATGTTTTTAATAATTCAGAATATGATCCTGGAGAAAAATAACTAACCTGAATTCAAAATAGCAAAGTGATAAGCATTTTAAAGTGTTATGTTTGTAGCCTATATGCTAACCTACTCTATACCTCACTAGACTATGCATAGAGATCTGTATAATTAAAAAGATATGAGGTACACAAGTGAGATGAAAATTACAAATCGCAGTATTATGAACCTCCTCCCTTCAATATTCTGAATAGTCCCAGTTATCATGGTCATTGCGTGTTTAAAATTCTCTTTGAAACTGGTGATAATGAGATATGTAGAATTCAGAAATTTCTGGATTTAAGCCATAATCTTGAATATCCTCTTTTTCAGAAAATGTACACTAAACTATTCCGAGTAAAGGGACATGATGTATGCAAACTATTCACAAATGGCTTAGATGAAAGGAATATTACATGTATTTGTGTATGTGTGAATGAGTAGAAAAGAATGATAAAGCAAATGTGAAAAATCAATGAATCTGGATAAAGGGATAACAGGAGTTCTCCATAATACTTTTGCCACATTTCTTTAAATATAAAATTATTTCCAAATATAAATTTGAAACACCCTCTCCAAGACTGTATTTACTAAAATTATATCTAAATGATGCAGTAGTTGAAATAAATCCATTAAGAGCAAATTTTGTCCAACAGTTTTACAACTGTATACATAGATCATCATCAATAATGATTCGGTATGTACAACAAAAGTCATATAGAATAATACCCAGGAGAGTATTCTTTGAATAATCAACAACTAGAAACAACCTGCGCATCCACTGGCAAGAGAATGGATAGACAGGCATATTTTAAATGGAATGTTATACAGCAATAAAAACGAATGAGTTGATGTGCACATACAAACAGGAAAAAACCTCACAAACTAATGTTTGTGATATATAAGAATTTATACTGTATCATTCCATTTACATAAGGTTTAAAACTAGGCAAAATTAAATTATGATATTAGATGTCAGGATGAGGGCTAATGATTGGCGGGTGGGAAATTAAGAGGAAATTCAGGGGGTTTCCACTTACTGACTGAGTGATGGTGACAAGGGTATGTTCACTCTGGGATAACCCAATGAGCTATATGCTTATGCATGGTGTACTTTTTAAAGAAAATTAAAAGTTTAAGTGTCTCTTTTGGTCTAGTGAGTCTATGTTGTCAAATCACAACCTACATAGAAAGTATAGAAAATGCATGACTAAGTGCTGACCTTTAGTTTCTCAATCCCCAAAACTTTACAAAGACAGAAGATAGGATAAATTTTAATGATCTTACACATTTAAAAGCTTCTACATGTTTAAATATAGGACTTCAAAAAAAGACAGAAAAACAAGACAAGTTTTCAGTGCAAAGCTAACATATTTTCTTTCTGATTTCAACATCCTCCTATTAGAATGGCATAGAGGGCTCAGAGAAGCTGTGAGACAATACAAGGCACACACCTAAGCAGAAACTACTAAGGATGGATATGAATATATAACCTTATATGAAAACACAATGAATAAGCTTCAAGAAAAGTCACTGTTTTTGGAATTCTACTTCCTATTCAAAGCTAGCCTTTGACCTTCTTAATGGCCATTCCTAATTTGTCACTTATAGACATGGTTTCATTTCAGGAAGGAAACTGGGATACTCTCTTTAATTTAAACAAGAGTAAGAAAGCAAAAATGGGTCTCATTGGGAAAGTGTTGTATCTTATATAAGTAGAATTTTAGGGATAAAGCAAAAAAGCTTTCACATGCATACATTTTAGTTGTCTAAATTCATTTCCTATGCCATAGATAGTATGCTATTTTATGGCTAGCTTCCTTTAAATCTTCTCCCATGTGATTGTTCCTGAAGAACCCTTTAAAATCAATTCCTCATGTTTCTTCACTAGAAATTTCATTATTTAAATATGACTATTAATTCAGAGGAACGTTCAGATTCAAAATTTTATTAATCCAATAGTATCTTCCTAGAGTCAAAAAAACTGGCATACATGGACAAGAGCTACTCAGAGATAATTAAAATATCAGTCTAATTTAACTAGTCATTGAGGACTACCTATTTATATGCTAACTCTTGGGATTTCCTAAAGCCTAAAAGAAAGGATGTCAAAAGAAAACCCAAGAAGATTGTATTGGTACACGACTAGCTGATAGCATCAATTCCTCTCCTTAGTTGCAAAAATGGTCAATTTTACCTAGAAACTAATATCCAACAGCAAGAGAGTGGGTAAGTTTTGGTGTATTAAGTGGAATACAGAGCAATAAAATATGAATAACTCAAGCTGCACATAAAAAAGAAAGACATCCATAAACTTCTAAGCTATAACAACAATCCCTGTAGAATTCCCAATGTAGCCTAACACTTTCAAAGGCTGCTAACACCCCATTAAGAATTTGAATAATTAGTAAGATTTCATAATTTCAAAATATTTTTAAAAGGCAGTTCTCCAAAAATCACTAGATCCAATTCTGTGTAGCTGAAAGAGTAAAAAGCATGATTTAACAAGTCATACATTTTCAATACTGGGGACCAAACAAGACAAAATCAAATGTTTGCAAGATTCAGGCGATCCCTCACGCTTATCTGAAAGAGTTGCTATTCAACATGATTCTGTCTCCATTATATCACTTATACTGAGATTCAGAAAAACAAGGCTAGCTCACTGAAAAATCAAATAAATGCCTGCAAAATGGCCTATAAATGTAAAAATAAATATGCTTTATCCATCTTTAATAGCTTTTTAAATCAGTGGCTTTTGCATTCCATAAGCTATGTCCAGAGAGAAAAAGAAATAAAGACAGGATCAGAAGAGTTTTCTTAATACAGTTAGCACTAAGTCTTATTCCAAATAAAACAAATCTTAAACTCTGGGGTCCAAGGCAAAGAAACACACAAAGAGTACCAAATCAAAGAAAATTAAGATACTAATATAATCAAAACTCTGGTTGGTTTGCTTTTGTTTTGTTTTTTTCAAAGTTTTGAAACACTGGCTTTAAAAGGTTTCTTAATTAACTGGAATTAAACCACTATATTAGAAACAGATTAGATAAGCACAACATAAGATGCATAAATGTCACTCCAAAATTAGCCGCCTTTTAGTAACATATCAGTATATCACTGCAGAAAATTTTGCTTTGCAAACACTGATCTCACCTGATTTCATTTTCATACTGTGGGGACAGTCTACCTGAATTCTGGTAAAAGTTTTTCAGGAAAGAGGGGGCAGTGAAGGAGGGGGCAGAGAAGGAAGTGTGAAGACTTGGAAGACTGGAGGAAGAATGACCGTCCTTGTGCAAGCGCCGAGCTGATGGAGAAAGGCTGAGTACAGAAAATACAGCAAATGTCTCTTAATTTACATTTCGGCAAAATCTTCATTCACTATGAAAAAGCATATAATCAGGTTCTTGCTAGTCATTTCACCTTTCCTTTAAAAGTTTAAGGCTGGATCTTACATGGGAAAAAAGATCATGCACTTCTCTAGAGAGGTCTGGCCTGACTTCATCTCTTTCACAAGTTAAATTCCTCATCTATGCAGAATTTCTAACCCTATGTGTTTGTCTCCACTAAAATCTTAACAATTTTAGGACAAAAAAAAAGTGTTTGTTTATCCATGCAAAATATACTTCAAGGGAAAAAGTAGGAAAGCACAAATAATTACAGGAAACAAGTTCCAGAAGGAAACACTGATCATAAGCAGTTCAAAGACTTCACTATTTTAAAGATAGTAACCCTTCTAAAAACATAAGAACAACATGTTTAGTTACTGGAAGTCATCATAATACCTTTGGCTTAACAAGCATTAATGTCCATGTTCATTATTGCAGCCTGTGGAATAATGTAAGGCATGGTTTTGTCCAAATCCCTAAATGTCCACATAGCTCTTTCTATCTAGAAAATTCTTTCCATAGCAAGTTTTTAGAATAAAAAATAGTATTTTATATTGACAGAAATTTTGAGCTTTTCTTCAATAAAATGTGGGAACTATAAAAAAGAATAACAATGTAAGTTATATTCTAAAGTAAGTTATATTTTTAATTCTTGAAAATAATTCTGGTATATTTAATAATTCAAATTAAAAAACTAACTTTATTTTTACTTAGAGTTGTGGGGATATTTCTGGAGATACTTATCAGACCCTCTTCCTGTATCAAACTTACAGGGCAGAGAGGAGAAACAAACTTAATTCTAAAATACAAATACTCATTTGTGCTACACAGTAAGATGCATAATTGCATAATTGCATAATTCCAGGTGTACTCCTTTTATTATTTCTTACCAAATGCCAAACAATTTGGTTAAGTTTATTTTTTAAATACCCTGCAAGATAATTTCTAATGGACATTCCTTGACAGTTATGGGATATATATTCTTCATAATATCTAGATAAAATTTAACTATTTTCATACTGGACTTGAATTTATTATGAAATAAAATATAGCCAAATGTCACCTCCAGCATGAAGGTAATTTAGGTGACTTTTTAAAACAATGCTAGTCTCTTATTGCAGACTGTGACAGGAAGTTGGACTGCTCTGTTATTTTCAGATTTGCTGACTGTCTCATTAGTGCCAACCTCAAGAAGACCCTGAATAACACGTGTTGTCAGCAGGTTTTTCAGACAAAACAACTGCATACTAGCTTGCTGTTTCCATTTTTTTCTGGGGAAAAATAAGAAGTTTCTATTCAAAATACTTCAATTCTCCTCTTTGGGCATGCTTTAAATCTTGCCTTGCTTTCCTGAGTAACCAAAGTTTTTATAATTCGATTTCTTTTTATGATGTTCCTAAGCACACAATGTTCGCTGGAGTATGAAGTCATAATAAATCTCGACTCCGCTGTGAGGGCAGGGCGGTGCCAGGAGGATTTTTCGTTACCTTCCAGGGAGAGGGCTGACTCACCTGCACTGCTCGCTGGAGCTCTGGCTCAGAAGAGGGGAGCAGACACCGGGCGCCCTCCCCTCCTGCAGGGTCAGCTTCCTCTTCGTGCTGGAAGGTGGGTGACTGAAGGTGTGTGCGCGTCTTCGAAACTGCGGGGAGTCTGAATCCTCTTCAGGGAACGTGTGCCAAGCTGAGGACAAGGGGGAGGCAGGCGGCGTCCCTGGGGGCGAGTCTCCGGGTGAGTAGTCCTGAAAAGCAAGCAGCAGGAAGGTCTTTCTTTCCTACATGGATCCTGGTAGAGCAGCTTCAACACAGCTCAAAAGTGACAGGGTGCTCCTTCCTCCTGAGTCATGACACGACTGGTTTTTGGTTTTTTTTGTTTCTTTTTTACTCAATCCATGCTGAAGGCTAATCAGTATCCCCACAACCTACAGCTTCTGATAAGCAGATGTCAGACAGCATCCGCAGAGAGACCAGAAAGTGAAAGGCATGATAAGAAACGGTGTTCTTTTCCTCCGGCGTGTGTGGCAAATGCTCTCGCTACTATCCTGTGTTCATGGTGGCCACAAAGATGAAAAGAGATCTAGACCAAAAGAGGGTGGAGTCTGTGTTTCCATCTCCACTGATTTCCGTGACTTACCAGCTACATTTTTCCTGTACTGTCAAAATAGTATCATAATGCTTAAGTGCCCGAGTATGGTGGCAAAACTCTCAGGAAAATCAAGTCTGTTAAGTATCTTCCTTCACTGTGGATGTTTCTCTCCCACTACATGGTCCCTGAGGTAAAAAAATCTTTTTAAAGACATGAAAAACAGGAAATGAATGAAAAGTGAGCTTTGTCGGAATGCGTCTCATAGAGCAGGGGCAGACATCATAAATCTTTCAGCTTAGACAGGTAGGCTGCTCATACTTTCCAGAACAGACACCATTGTAGAAATGCTCAGTTTGATAAACATGGGTTAGGACTAACGGACTCATCGCTGGATGAAGTCCTCAAAAGTCTCAGTAGAACATGTAGTAAAAATATTTTAATATTTTCTCATTTGAAAAATCGGTGGCTTATGCCTCGGGTGACCTGTTGCATGATACAGGAAATAGGAACTCAAGCTTACTGACAATTGCCTAGGAATAAAGAAAAAGTGAAAAGGGCAAAATCAAAATGGAGGGGAAAGTTTACATGGGGAAAGAACAAACAATAAAAAGATCAATGTACCAGTGCAGTAATCACATGGCTTATTTTTCCACGGCGTTGGAGCAACAATTTCTATCTTCACAGTGTCAATAACTCCAAACAGCAAAAAACCTGACAGAGCACAGTTCGCTTGGGAGGGATGGGCTGTGTCTCAACATGAGAACCTTTAGCCAAATAAAGAGCAAACCCAATATCCAGAATCTTCGTATTTGAAATAATAAAACTTCAAATATTAATTTTTTAAATGCAAAAAGATTCATAATAAAATAACTAAATATCAATGCTGTTTTTCACCAAGCTGAAATCAGTAGTAACAAGGAGAGCTGTTTAGATACCTTCTCTGAAGCAAGACTGTTGGACCGTTCAAAGCTGTCCATACTTCCCAGTCGACCTCTCATTCTGTTAGCCCCCTGAGTGAAAAGAACAAAACGGAATCATTTATATAGTTTGACTTTTAACTTTAAAATGATAAAAAGCAGCTACATGTGGCCTCTTCATGCTAGCATTAAATCCATCTTGTCATGGTTGACACAAATTTGTTGGTAGTAATAGTCATTCCAACACAGTATACAGAACTACTCAACATCTATTTCCATGATTTCTGAATGAGCCATTAGATAACTAGATATTCAGATTGAGTCACTGAAGCTATTTTGGTTGCAAGATTAAACATCATGTATCCATAAGAACAGGAGATGCCCCCAAGATCAGTCACATACAGACATACGCAAATGTGGAAGGATGACACAACCATCCACAACAATTAAGTTATAAAGAAGTGGTTTAATATATGCAAGCTAGATTACAAACATCATAATTCACACAGAGTTAGAATCAACACAGGTTAAAACAAGAAAACTACATCCTAAAATGTATGGAGTTAATTTCATTCATGATTCCATAATGCAAGACAACTTTGATAAAGAATTTCTCTCTAGAACACAAGATACATCAGTCTACTACTACAAGAGTGAATTGGTTCCTCTTTTTCTTGTCGCACAGTCCTTTGGTGTGATTTCATGACTGATCTAAGAAAGAGGAACCAATAAGATCATCTCGTTTATTCACTTGACTTTATATAGGAAGAAACTGATGCCAACTAATGAAGGAAAGACAATGCAAAGGCCAGTTGGGAATCACACCACATAGAAGGTTTTGAGGGACAAATACAGACTGAGGGGGCTTCTATGTTAACGAAGTTAACTCTAATTAAAACATGGAAAACTTCTACAAAGAACAACTAGAAACACAAGTACATCAGTAGGACAGTTCTGGTTCTGCAACATAAAAATGCACAGTAATTCAAAGCACCTCACAGTTTTAACACTGGCCTCTATGAATTCTTTGGCTCACACGTGGGAGGTGGGGAGAGATTAAATTTCATTTTAATTTTTTAGTCCTGACCTGGGGGTCTTGAATCTGAGTCTGTGGGCTTTACCCAGGCTGCACCTTTGCCATCTTAGCTACAGGGGTATGCCTCATTTAATTTTTTATTAAGTAATAACTGCAAAAAGTTTCTAAAGTCAAATTTTGCTCCCAAGCTTATCATGAAAAGTGGCAGTCACTAACCTCTTTTTTACACCGAATCTTAATTCCCAAAAGGAAAGATTTGAAACTTACATTAATACTTCTGCTATTCAGTTGATATTCTTTAATTTTTCTACTTGGGGCACTATTTATTGACTTCCTACTTTGAAAGATGAGACCTTTAGTCTTCTTCATAAATCAACCTCATTCATACATTTCTCTATCCAAATACAGTTCTATCTCAAGTCTCATGTAAAGCAATCTTTTGTAATTAGGTATTTATGAATTTGTAAATACCATTTACACCTGAGTTATATATTTTACTATTAATACAACTCAGATTTTGTATAATTTATTTTTTCAAGGAGTTAAAAAACTCCCTCAGAAATCACTAACTTATTACAAAAATCTTTAAGATTTCACCATAGGAAACATTACATCTTCTATCAGTTACATTGTTATTCTTTATTTTTCTTTGATCTACTCATTACAGAGGTCTCGTTCTTCCTGCCCCAGTCTGGACTGATTGCAATTTAGTCTTACTAAATAGATCCTCCCAATATTTTCTACACTGTCACCCTTGGGATTTCCACTGTTTCTATTCTATGTTGAAATTTCTCTTTCCTTGATCCTATACCTTCCACTTATTTTAGTTTACTTCCTCAGGTGCTTCTGAGAGAGACTAGGAAGCAAAGTTTTTCAATTTACCTGTCTATATGTATCATTACTCTATGTTTATAGTTCATCAACAGTTTGGCTGAATAAATCATTCTGGTTGGGAACTTCCCTTCAGAATATGTTAACACTGCTCAAGTGTCTTCTAGCATAGAAACCTAACGCCATTGTGATTTTGAGCCTGTGTGTGTGATCTGTTCTTTTTCTCTGAAACAGACTCTTAAGTTTATCCTTGGGCATTCTGAAATTTCACAGCAATGTGTCTTGTTATGATTTTGCTCAGTCCTTCTACTGCGCATTTTCTGGACCAATGAAATCTGGAAACACGTGTCTATTAGCTCCAAGAAGTTTCTAAAATTAATTCTTGGAAAACTTCTGCTTGCATTTTCCCTTTTCAGAACTATCATTTGGCGTTTGAATCTCCAAACTCATTGTTTAACTTTTTACCTGGTTCTCCTATTTTCTATTTCTTTGTCATTCGACTTTACTTTCTGGAAGATTTTTTTTTTCAACTCTAGCTTCCTAATAGTCTTCTATTAATCTTTCCTTTTCCTGCCTACTGTTGGAAAGTTGTAAGAGTATTTTCTTGTTTTCAATTGACTGTTTTCTATTTATGGTATCCAATGTTTATTCATGATAGTTTTCTAGGTCTGTTGGTTCCCTGTGTAATGACTAGTCAATAATAATATTAATACCTAGCTACACAAAAGCTACAGCATCCACCTTGACCAAAATAGATGGTCTAGCTAATATTATGAATGCTTATCATAAGCCATATACTACCTTAAGCATTTTATACTGCATTTCCTCATTTCATCCTTACCATAGTTCTCTGAGGTAGGTAGGTAAGGAGAGTGAAATTCTGATGGGTTAGCTAAAGTTAGCTAAATAAAATATTTTGACATTTAAAAATGGCAGCAATTATGAGTCAAACTCTAAATTGGAATGCCAATTTTCTACTATATAACTCAGAGAGAGAAAACAAACAGACAAGTTTTAAAAGCACACAATGCCCCCTTTCTATGCAACCTTAAATATAACACAGAGGGCTGCCACCTTCCTAATGAGTCAGTGTGCCTAAACACAGTGCAAGCGAGAGACCCTAACAGGTCATGTAATTTATGGTGTTTGGCAGCACTTTGGGACACAAAAACTCCAGCATCCACCTTAACCAAAACAGATGGTCTACACATCCTATTCCTTGCTGAAGAGTGAGACAGGAATAGCTGCGTAACAGGCACTTCAAAGTCAGTCATATAAGCATGATGCAGAACGCCAAGGCACTAACTGGGGATAAAGAGAGTAACACACTCAGTGCCCCCTTTGTCACTTCATACACAACTGAGGTGCCAGATCTTACCACTCACTGTGCAGACCACCTCACACTATTGTGTGATCGCTTCCTAATATACTGTCAGCTCACCCCCCAGTAACGTGAGATAAGTATGAGCATGTTCCTTCACAAATGAGAAAAGTATGGCTTAGGAAAAGCAAATTTGTTGACCAAGATCAAAAATATCACAGCTGCTGGGGCCAGTTCCTGAATCCTGACCACCTGCTTAAAAAACTTTCTACTAAAATGATCACTAAATACTATGGGACAGGAGGAGGGAGGGAGGAAGAGAGGGAGGGAGGGAGGGAGGGTAGGTAGGAAGAGAGAAGTCTGTAACTAAACTAAAAATTTTGAAGAATAAACGGTAGGAAAGTTTTCTGAAAAGTTGCATTAACACACTCCTGACAAAACTTCTAGATGCTCTTTTCCTAGATCCTGTTTTCTGATGAGAAAGTAATAGTGTTATCAGATGACCATGTTTGCTGACGGTGTTTTGTAGAATTAGAGACTGTAAATCATTACAGAAATACCCTTGGAAGTATTTTGAGTTCAGGCAGAGAAATTTAAAAAAGACCAGGTATCAGAAGTTCCTTTGTCCCCATGAGCTAGTGCACTTGACTACCTTAACCTTGACAGCTTCGAAGATACCAAGCTAGTTATCTTGTAGACTGTACCTCCATTTGAGCCTGTTGATGTTTCCTCATGAAAAGACGCTGGTACTGTCTCTTCATTAACAAAACCACAGAAGCTGTGCTGAGTTCTTTATATCAGAGGGCAAGGATTTTATTGTGTCCACTGCTGCTGCTATTTAATCTAATCACTTAATCAGGTCTGCCAATCTTTTCATTGTAAAGTTACAATTTTCCTCATTGCAATTAATAGTTACTAACTACATCCAGCAAATATCCTGATTATGATCAAACTGAGAAGGCATGAGTACTTTTCAGTATCAGAACAGATTCACAGTTCCTATTCTAGGCCACAGGTTAGAATGTGTGGCTATCATTTATTTTGATGCTCATATTATCTCAGATGTCACCAGCCTTCTTTAGACGCTCCCTTTCTACGAATACCAAGATGCTCTGGACTTGTCCTACAGTCCTAGAATTAGTCATTTCTTCCAGGATCCTGCCTTCTTGGAGAATAATAATATATAAATCAAAATCTGGGTGACTACGTGTCAGTTTTAATTTATTATATGTTATGTATAAAGACACTGCTCCCAGCTTCTATCAGTGGACCATATGTATACATTTACACATACATGTTAATATATTACATATCTATACACCTATATCTACAGACACAGGTACATTATCTTGCTCGAAATAAATGTAGATATAGATATCAAACCAAGATCTCATACTGATACCTCTGAATTGAACTAACAACACAGGGTTCATTCACTCTAATTTTTTCCTTTTCATATCTGTAACTCCTTTCTACTTGGATTTCACTCTCCTTAAGACATTTACATATTTGATCAGTTCCATGTGGATAAACAGTTTCCACAATTACCACCTCACAATCACTGTCCTCACTCTCCTTAGGCTCCAAAATCCTATACTAAAATCTGACACCTCCCACACATGGACGCACCCTGACACCGTTCACACTCTAACTCCTTGTACTGGGCAATTGGAATGCCTTCTCCCCCACTTCTGTCTGAGCACCCTGCCCTGGGCCATCTCTCTTCAGTGATGCCCCTCTGGTCTATCAGGTTCTGACATTCTGAACCAGGTTGCCCAAAGGTGACCCCTTCTCACCATACTCTGGTTTCCACAATTATGCTGGGTGACCCCAAACACAGTGGCCTGTCCACTGCTCCACTGTCCTCCAGCCCCCAGACATCTGCTTCACTTGAGCTTATCTGATAGCTTTAGGACTGGAAAAAAAAAAAAGTGGAAAAGGAAGGGGAGAAGGAGCAAGTTGCTCATTTTTTAAACAGAATATATACTTTTGAAAATGGAATACAGGTGAGCCTCAGTGGCTCAGGAACTAAACCAGTGGCTGGACTGTGAACCATATAAAGTCCAAAGAATCTGGAGGCCGATGGGAACCTGGGGGGAGCGGGGGTGGGAATAATCAAAATAAATAAACAAATAAATAAAAGTGTTTCCTTTTCCTCTTCCTGCCTTCCTTAAAAGGTCTTCTTTAAAAATGATATAAATAAATTTCTCTGAATTTATACTTACTATTTTCAACATTTTCTATCAGTTCCTAGGAATATGAGTGAAAGTAGGGCTTCTTTATAGCTTTGTGTGGCAAATGATAAAAAAGTTCTTATAGTAGCGGGCATTGTTATTTTAGCCCCCCATTTCTACACCTATATCTTTACTACTTTATCTCTATCACTCCAATTCAAATATTAGCAGCCCCAGTTAAATACAGATCTGAGAATAAAACTTATTTTGAAAGATTATTTTCGATAAGTATAAATGAAAGCTCTCTTGTAGGTTTCTTTTTTAAGAGGAAATCTGTGAGTCAGCTGAGAATGAAACAAAGCAATTAAGAAGCACAAAAATATTACCTAAAAGATCTTCAGTTTAATCTTACCCTTGAGAAGATATTTTCCAGGGAGCTAGTTAAGGATCTCTTAGCTTTATTTTTCAGAATATCAAGCTTGAATCTCCCACTGCTAGTTGCATTTTCCGGGATTGTATTATTTGAAATAGTCTACAGAAAGAAAAACAGATAAATTTTAATTTGGAAGTACACAAGGCTAAATGAAGCTTTAAAGGGAAGTTTATGACCAAGTTATTAGAAAGCACAAGTGTTCTACAGCTCTATTAAGAAATGAATATTTAGGTTCCACATTGTGAACACGCAGAAATAAGATCTTTCCCATATGCTTTTTCTTTCCATTAAGATAATCTGCCTGCATTTAACAAAATTAAACATGAGATGCTAATTTTCACCATTGTTATTTTGATTAATGACTATAACTCATCCCTTTCCAAGTTGCATGTTTTATATCTGAATTACCAGGAAAATACAGGAAATAAATTCCAAAAGCACAGCACCTTCCAGTAAAACTGAAATCTGTTAACAATTGTTTTATATAACTCCATTTCATTCTTTTAGATCAACAATTCTTCACTAACACTACTAAATTGCATGAGATTCTACAACATGCCAACTCTATTAAGTTCTCTCTATATTATTTTATCTGATTGAACTAACATACTATGCATATTACATGGTTCTTAGAGTCAGAAAACATCCAAGAGAGAGACCTTATCATTTTCTAGGGGAGAAACAGTGACATAAAGCAACAGGAAGTCTCAGGTCTGGAAGCAAGGAGGTAGCTGTGGTCTCAAGTAGACGGGAATAAAAGGACAAACAAGATTCAGAGAGGCAGGAAACAAGGGATGAAGACTCCTAGCACTGGGGATACTGCTGGCAAAATCACAACGACTGGATGCTCCTGGGAAGGGCATCAGTGCAGGTGCCTGACTAACTGAGAGGGAAAGACTAGAAGGCGATGTGGGAAAGGGAGGCTGGAGATAAAATTGTGACTACTCCTAATTGCCAGGTAAACAGGAAGAATCACTGACCAGAATGTATAGCACAGGGGCATTATTGAGAAGTAATGTTTGAGGGAGAGTCATCTGAAAGGAGTGCTCAAAAACCATCTAAAGGACAGGAAGTCAGAAATGGAAAGATCAGACTGGAGGCCTCGGCACAGTCTGTGCAGGAGACAGCAAAGGTGCATACTAGCTCTGGTTCCATGGGACCATCTGAAAAGCTACTGATAAAAGAAATATTGCAGAATGCAGTGGGGGTAGGGGGGTAGGGGGAGTGGGATAGAGGTTGAACAGGGCTCATGTGTGTATACTCATTTTTCTCTGGCTTTAGGACAAATGACAACTAAAATAAAGAAATTGTATTGGTACTTACACGATGACTGACAGAGTAGCTGCTCAGTAAAGACCAGTTGACTAAACGGAAGAGAGGAAATGAGGGGGGTGAAGAAAGAAAGGGAAGATCTTAACTGCTTGCAGGGAAACGTAAACAAGTTGCTAAAGCCGCATCTTCTATGATCTTTTAGTGGCCTCCATCCCAAAGAAAATGAACATCACTGCTCTGACATCTGGTCAAAATCACTATCACCACCAATGACTGATAACAATCAAACCCATTAACAGACTTAATTCTTTATGTTTCTTGACCTTCTTATATCTTTGGACATTGTTGATCTTCTAACGAATTTTCTTCTACCCTGGTCATAGATCATATTAAGTCTTTTTAAGCCTCTTTCCACCTCATTATTTCCTTTTAGTTTTTTCCAATGGTTACATTGTTATTCACTCATCATCTGAAAAAATGTGTGGGGCCCCTAATACCTCCATCTTTGACTTCAAATCCATGGCAACACTCATTGTCTTCCACATTTATACCATCAACTCAAATTCTTCTACGGATATCCAAACCCATTTTTCTAACGTAATCTCAAGCACATTTCCAAAACTTAATTCTTCCTTCTTATTTCTACCCTCTGCCCCACTATTGTCTTCTTTCTGTATTTCCTAGCTCAATTTCATCATTTTCCCCAAATCTGACACCCTTAACTCTCTCCAGCAAGGCCCTCTTGCTTCCTTCACATATCGATCCAGCCAATCACAATGTCCTAATGATCATGACTCTTCAGCAACAACTGTCTTAGTTCTTTCCTCACATCTCCAGTGGTCTAGTTCAGTGTCTCTCCAGAGCAGAACATGTATTTCAAGACAGAACCATTCCATCTAAGTATATACTAGTGTTCTCTCTGTCTTACACATGCTTACATCATTATACCAATCACAGTATATCTTCATTTATTAGGTGTTCATTTCTCCTCCTAAACAAATGGCAGAAAAGCACTCTCGTTCTTCATCACCATTGCCTAATATATAATATGCACTTGATAAAAGTTTGTGCAATAATTAAATGAATCACTTCTGACACATTCTATTATAAAATTTCCTAACTGGAGAATGTGACTTTGGTTCTCTTCAACTCCTCACTCACCAACCTTTCCCACAAACTGAGCATGCCGGTGACAACAGAAATCCTGAAAGTGTAAATCTGATCTTTTCAGTCTCTTAGTTGAAATCCTTTCAGGAAAAAGTCAGGCCTAATCCTAAGGCTCTTCACCATTTCACCTCTGAAGATCCCTTTCAGGCTTATTTCCCAGCAAGCCCCAGGCACACTCAAAAAAACCATGGGCTTCAAGGAACTTTAAGGAAGCATGTTCTGTCAGTCACAAAGTTTACATAACTCTGCTTTCAGTGTTCCTGTCTCACAGCACACTTCCTTAACTTTTCCTAAAAACAAACTTCATCTTTCCTAAAACTCCAGCCTCCTTCCAAGCAATCTCTCTTCCTCTTAAATTCTTCCCTCTTCCCTTACTCTCCCTCCACTCCAGCTCCCAAGCAAAGATATTACTACTCTTCAGCTCACTGCTGAAAAGTCACTTCGTTAATTTTATTTTATGTATCTATTTTTCTGCTTTCATTCTTTTTTTTTTTCAATATCTGAGCTTTTCTCTGGAAGGAATACCATTCCCTCTTCTCTTTTTCTGTCATGATTATCTCAAAGTTTGGCTCACAGAGGTTTTCTAGAAGTTCCTGCTCAATGAATAAATTAAGGAATACTAATAACAAGATATGTGATTTATTCTGAATACAGTAAATAAAAGCACAACCTGAATTAGTGTTATTAAGAGTTAAATATGTCATGATCTCCTTAGAGATTATTGCTGGTAGTCTAGCTTTATCTATGTAGGCTGGGAACACATTTTAAACCGCATGCCCCAAAACACCATCCCTCAGTCTGCAGCTAGGGTGGTATTTCCATAATACTGTTTCTTTGAGTGTTCGTTTTTACCACTTAGGCTCTGCAAGTTTGAGATGAAATAAGATGGTCCTATAAATGTATAATAAAACAATGAAGCAATATAATCTAAAAATGCATGCTTATTCTAAATCATAGCATCAGTTCATATTTGTATACCAAAACCAATAATGGTTTTACAATTCATAGCCATCATTATTACATCTCAATATGACAACGCCTGCTAAAATTTCCTTTACACTAGGAGTGGGGAATGTCTGCTAGAACTCTAGACCTAAGAAAGATGAAAATACAAGGGAAAGAAACGCCTTTCATATCTTCTGTGCTATTTTGCCCATAAGAGAAACAGAAGCAGGTCTGAGAAGGAGAAGACAGCATCTCACCGATGGGCCTTCACCGATGTGAATGTGAGCCCGCTGCTTGGCTTCACACAGCTGCCTCAGGTGCAAGATCACAAGCTCGTTTTCCTCCTGGTCACTGGCTGGCTTCATCTTCTGTTGAACAGAAAAACCAAGAGCACATATGACAACACAGTTTCACTGGGTTCATTTTATTCTCACTTGTATCCGCGGGGCAGACAAACATACATAAAGCTAAGAGCCTGATGCTTCCAGAAGCAAAATAACAAACAGTGTGACAGGGTATGTGTCTTTAAATTCAGAGGGTGGAAAAGGAACTCAAATGACAAGATCCAATCTTCATTCCTTACATCTCATTTGGAGGGAACTATAAATATTTTATATTTATAAATATAAGAATGAGTGTTACCTGAACTCGTTCAAAAATGTCAGCTTGATCATTATCTGTCAGTGATGAGAGATGCCTCTGAATTACCAGTTTGGCTCTGGGAGGATAGAGACCTAAGGAAAATGACAGAGTATTAAACTGTGTTCCTGTCTACAACAAATCTCAGAACACTATAATGAAGTGACAGTAACAAAATGGAAAACCCCAGTGAAAGCCATAGTCCTTCTCGGTAGATCTTAAAGTCAGAATTAGTAACAAAAAAATTCTAACTGATACCAAATCAATCGCATAAACAGAAACTAATGCACACAGCAATCACACACATAGGTGAATAAATGGTAACTCTCCTAGTTCCTGATACGGAAGTAAAAGCTAAATATCAGCCTTGGTCAAAATCTCCAAGCTTTAAAACTTGACCTTTAAAACAAAAAATGACCAATCATAAAATGCCAGAGCTGCTCTTTAGGTAGAAACCTCTCTTCCCCGTGCAGGTCTTATTCCATGGTAATAAAACTTCAAGGACAGCATCAGTACTTAAGTGACATTTTTAGTGTAATTGTTTTATGAAGAAATTGTTGGCATGCAGGTCAATCACCTGCATAAGACTATAGATCAAACACCCCTGGGGTCAAGTCCCAGATCTGGGGGAAACAGCTCTTGTGAATAACTAAATAAAAATAAAATGTTTCTTCCTCCTCTCTCTCCCTGCTTGTCTATCTACTTGCCTTCACTTCTACCTGCACCTTTCCTTTAAAAAAGAAAGAAATTGTTAACCTCTTAATATCATGCTATTTATATATCTATCACACTCTTACACAACATTTATATTATGTCCTTGGGCAAAAATTGCTTCTGTGAAAATATTTTTGGTTCGAATCTATTTTTTCAAAAGAGAAAATTTAATTCATATTTACAATGATTCCTTTTATTTACAACGCTCATGGTTACATTCAAACTCATTAATATTTACTACTGACCATCCATTTTTCAGGAACAGATGTCCCCTACATAGTTTAGTGTTACTTATAGGATTGTTACTAGATATACGCTATTCTATACTATAGTATATTTATTATACTTTGATTAGAGGATCTCCAGCTATGTATAACATTTAATGAAACTTACAAGTAGACTGACACCTTAAAATCACAAAGAGATTAAATCACTTTAAAATATCCATTATTTTCAAAGAACTAGAATTCATTCCATTGTTCTCAGAACGTGCGCAGGCCACTCCCCACTACCGGACCTGTTTTAAACCATGGTACAATATATAATGGGAATTAAAAAGCCAGCTTTCTGAAAAAGTCTTGGCTCTACCATTCTTAGGGCAGTGTATATTTGTACAAGGTACAGAGGTAGAAACCTCTGTGACCTTATACAGAAAGATAAGGAATGAAAACTCACGTTGATAGCATTGAAAACACTACCACAGTTTATTCGCTGCTAAAGTCACCTGAAGAGGTTCCTTAGACAATATATTAAGAAACTGATTTGCATGATTGGTTTTGTTTTATGTTGTTTACTATTCCAGTGTCTTAATAACATGCTGAAGAGGATAAAAGATTTCAAAGGCAGAAGTAAAGAGGTAGTTATTTGAAATATAAACCCATAGCCCACTAAGTTTCTTTAGGCCTTTAATTTCAGTAAAACAATTGCAAGCAGCTGGAGTTTCTTTATTTTCAAATTAGACATGCTTCTTTACTGCTGAGAATATGATTTGACTTCCTTTTTCCCCCAACTTGGAATCACTATTTACTCATACTGACAGGCAGGTATATTTTTTTACCCCTCATGCATATTAGTGTAGGAAAACAGGATTGAGGATAATTGTTCCATCTTCCAGGCATTCAACACCATTTTTAGTTTCATATTCTGAGGTTTAGTCTTTGAGACGTGGAGTTCCCTTCAGACACTGCCTTGGGCATCCAATGTGGTCCACAGACATAGCTGATGGTGTTCTTTTCAGGCTAAATATCAAGAATCCCTTGCCATAAGCATAAATGATACATACATATCAACATACTTTATTTTTCAATGAAAATTGAATTCCTTATTAATGCAGCCAAACAGATTGACAGAAATACTGTAATTCTGAGTGATATGAAACACAAATATCTAAGTACTTTAAAATATCTTCCTCTCTAATCTTCTCTCAATTGTGTTTAACGGAAATGTGGTCCTTCTTCCAGCTTTATATGTTAATCTAAGCATGAAACGAGTTTGTAATTTACACTGTTAATCTAACTTAGATGAAAATAGTTCTTTGGGGGAAAACACAAATGCTGAGGCTTCAAGACAACTTGGCCCTGAAAATCTGTGCCTTGCATTTGCATTATTCATTCAGCAAAAAGGCATCAGGTTACTTTGGAAATTGGTAGAACAAGTTCAAGTCCTGGATCTGCTTCTTCTAAGTAATGTGCATGTGGTGGTTTTTACATAACTATGTGACTCGGTGCCTGTTTCCTCATAAATAAGGGTTAAAAACAGTACCTATATTTTGGGACTTATCTATAAATTAAGTGAGCTAATATATGTAAAACATAACAGTGCCTAGATCTGAGTGAATTCTAAAGAAGCATCTACATATTGTTAGCCTTCCTCCTACATCAGAGCACTGCCCTATCTTATGCTTTCTTCACCTGTTGTGGAAGGAGGGGTGGGGATCATATCAGAAGGTGTTCTCTAGAGACTCAGGAAGAAACGATTGGGCTAATCTTTTTCCAGTCAACAGTCCCTTTTGAAGGAGAGATTAAGCATCTTCTCATTTTTATTATTGGACCTTTTAATCTCCTTTTCAGAGGACTGTTTTTAAAGTGATTTCATAACTTCCTATTAATAATTTCATCTTTTTCTTATAAATAATAAGATTTCTTACAAATCCTGGGTACCAATGTGCTATCTCATTTGTGATTTACCATTTAACTTCCAAGTCAGCAGTTATTCATAGGCAAAAACTTTAAAATTTTAGGAAGTTAAACCTCTTCACATCATCATCTTTTTTTTATTTTTCTATCTTAATAAATGTTTCCTTATTCAAGAACATAAGACTATGGTTAATTTTTTAATGATTTTAATACTTTTTGTTTACAATGAGGTCTTTAATCCATCTAGAATATATTTTAAGTAGGATAAATAGAAGGAATCTGTCTCCTTTTGGATAGCAAATTGCTCCAGCACTATTTCCTGTGTAATTCAGTCTTTCGTCCATTGATTTAGAATGCTCCCTATACCGAAAAAATAGTTCCGTTTTTATAAATGTCTGAAATGTATTTGAAAATAATGTGCTTTATGTGAAATTATAAATTTTAAACTCTGGAGATCACATTTAAATAGTCTTTAATGACACAGTTGAGTGGATTTTCAATATTATCATTTTGCCACATGCCTATGATTCTGCTGCCTATGGAACAGAACTCACAATTTGTATGTAGAATGACTAGACCGTTCTCTTCTTTGTTCTGGAGTTGGCCCTCTCCCCCATCTATTATAGTTGATTACTGAATGGCGGTGATGTGCTTCCATGCATGTCTTCCTCTCGGACTCTTAAGTCTTCTGAAGGCATAGTCCACTTTTCGGTCATTTCTGTATCCCCAGGGCCTGGCCCAAAGTAGATGACTAACAAGTATTTATTAAAGTGTGTTTCTTCTCTGGCGAAGTAGCTGTAAACCTTTTTTTTGTCAGTAAAAGTTCACAAGAAGGGAAGGTAAATCAGAGTCTCTTCTTCCTCATGCCCTTCCCTCCGCCTCGGAGCACATTTTTTAAAAAGAAATCTGCTCGATCGGTGTAGAATTCATTCCTTTAAAATCCAAATGCCTAAACTCAAAACATTTGGGCTTAGAGACTTTTGAGATAGAAACTGAGCAATACAAGAGCATTCCCTGGCTTGATAAAATCAATGCACATTTTTCAATGGCTACTCTGTACGAGGTGCTATATTATAAAGATATAGGAGTCAAAACAGTATGGCATTGGCATAAAGATTAGATCAATGAAACAGAGGCCAGAAATGGTCTCACACATTTCTGGGGGTGGTAAACATATTCGTTACCTTCATGTGGTGGCAAAACTTATCAAACTGTACACTCAAAATATGTGGAGATAACTTTATGTCAATAAGGTAAAATAAATCTGCTTTATGATATCATATCTATTATTGCTATAACTTTGAAAGCCACAGAAGTTTCATGCCAGTTCTAAGTTTTAAGAAGAAAGGAGAGCATCATCTACAAAGAGGGAAAAAAGGAAAACCTTAACAAGTAAAAACTGGGATGGCTTTGCTTCTCTTCATTCATTCAACAAATATTTGGTCAGTTCCCACTATGTACACAGCAGAGTCTTAAGAACTGTGGGAAACACAAGTCTCTTCCTTGAATCTGCCTTCAGAAGGAAAACAAAAAAGAAAGAGAAAAGCAAATCCACAACCTAGCAGAGACTAACAGCACAAATTTGACTGGCTCTGAGAATTTGACTGGTGTGGGGCTTTTGCTTCTCCTGGAAACAAAGAACCATTCAGGGATACTTGGCGATTTTTTCACTTCCCGAATGCCAAAGCAAATCCAGCTTTGCCAGCCAGTAGCACTGTACCTTCAATGCGCTCACAGAGCTTGTGTAAGGAGTGCATGGGGCAAGCCTCGCACAGCTTGACCTGGGTCTGTGCACTCTGCAGGGCAGCAGCCGTGCGGAAAGCCTGCTTCAGAGTTAGCATCACCTCATCCACCTGCAAGAAGAAACAGAACTCAAAATGTGCTTTCACAGTAACACATTAATATCCCAACAGCAATGCTGAAGCTGATTCAAAAACCAAATCATGCCTTTCTTGATGACGGCAGGACTGGTAGAGAGAAAAGTCAGTCATGAAGGTAGACCTTCAATTACATATGTCTCATTGAGAGTGGGATGGGATCAGATCATTCTCGTATCTGTAACAGAACTCTAATCTCTTACAGGAAAGGTGCTTTTAAATCTCCCATGCTAGCAGTTTAATGGTCAATCAGGTCTTTAATTAAACAGACCTCTCTGGAAGTTTTGTTCGCAATATGTAGGGAACAACAAAATAGGTTTAACATTTACTTGCTTTCATTGATATTCTACTTATCCTTCTGGATCATTTCTACTATAAAAGTAAACAGACAAGGTGCTTAATTATGCAAAGTTCTGGGGTAGGGGCAGGATAAATTCAATTTAAATAATCTTAGGGAAGGTCCCTGGTCTTATCTCCACAGCATCTAATGTATTATCATTTTGCTTCTGATTTGTGACAGTAAGAAGGTCTGACGCACTAATCACTGGTTCTCAGCAGTGGTCAGTAGCTGGAAAACTTCAACTTGTTTCTCCTGCAACTTGTCAGCTCTTCCAATGACTCAGTCAAGAAGTCTGATCTAGCCGTTAGCTTTGAGGTCAACTAATCTCCTTCTCAAGCCTTGCTAAATGCACTGAAGTCACGTCTCCCTTCTCCCATACACTGCAGAAAGAGATTAAAGCCTAAAACCCACCTGGGGGCCATGGAGCAGGAGGGTCTCATCACCCTCAGCTATGATGTTCAAAAACCATTTACCAGGCTTCATACACCATTTTTTTTTAGACTCCACCTCCCTTCCCTGTGGCCTGTTTTATGAAAAAGCTATTATTTATAGGATTTAATCCACTTCTGCATTTGAATGTGAGGAACCTGGAATAAAAAGAAACTTGTTTTCTTCTCATATTCCTAAAAGAATCAAACACCAGGCTGTTGGTCAGTATTCAGTTCTATCTTACTACATTGTTTTTAAAAGTTTTATGAATAATCTCACCCCATTCCATCAATAAAAATGTATTCGTAACACTTGTTCTCTGATACTATCACTGAAAAATAAAGATTTCTGGTGCGTCCTGGTGGAGCAATGGTTAGGTCAGTCACCTCAATGGACACAGGCCATATACCACAGGGTTTTTCACGAGGGCTGGGGGTTGGGGAACAACTGGTGTGAACACCAAAATAGAAATAAAACGCAGTGCTTCTTCCTCCTCTCTTTTTCTGTCAGCCTGCCTGCCTTTATTCCTGCTTGCACCTTTTCTTACAAAATAAAGATTTCTAATTCTTGAAAATAAAAGCGCTACATGTTCAATGTCTCTGCATTTTTATTTCACTTGCCTTCTTAGGTTTTCTAAAGCAATTTCCATTATTAATGCAGATGTTTCTTTACTTCTATCTTTCTATTTCTCATTGATTTAAGGCACTGAGTAAACCAGTCGTCTACTTCGACTTCACAGAGGTTTATTACTTAGCAATATTGCCTTTAAGGGGCCTTCAATACTGAACTTTCATGTTTTCATACCTATTCCTAGATGAAATAGGACATGCAGTTGGTGTTGGCACTTGAAATTTTATATTATAATGCATACCACTCCAATTAAATAAGTTAATAAAGTGGCATCTGAAATGTGACTGCCGAGTCTCCCTGTCACAAAAATTACTACTCTATTTGAATTCTGAAATTTTAAATGCTTTTTTATTATTTTTAAAAATTAAAAAATACATTTTTTATAGATGATCTATGAATTTTATAATGGGATCAGATCAAATAAAAGTGTAAATTAGCCCACTATGAATAAATTCATTATTTTAGATGTAACAGCAACAAAAATCATGTCAAAAAGTTAGAAATAAAGAAATGGGCAAAGATAAATCAATTGTATGCAAATAAAAAGAAAACATTCTATCAGGTATTATTAAACATTATAGTCAGACAAAGTTAAATTCTAGTGAAAAGTATGACATAGGACAAAGAAAGCCAATATAAAATGTCTGAGAAAGTCATAATAAAGATAATGCTTATAAACATCAGGTATTTTAAAGCATTTCAGAGTAAGTCTGAGAATCACAAAATGTGTAAGGACTTCAAAAGATTGGCTACTCTCATTTCCTGGAAAAATTTAAATCTTGACACTTCTCAATAAAGACGGCATCAACTTTACTTTCAACAACTGTTAACAAGCCTCTTTGTGACTAACCACCCACCTATTCAGATGTTCTCCACATTTGTTAGATTTTAAGCCCATTTATTATTTTCCATACTGTGTGTAAATTCTCACATGGTCACTCATGACAAAGGTCATGTCCTATACTTTTTGTTGCACCTAAATGATATCAGTTAACTTTTTCTTCAGATGAGAAACTTGCTATAGATTATTGCTCTTCTCTAAACATTTGCAACTTTCCCTCAACATTTAAAAAGCAGATCCCAATCCTAAACCTCTCTCTTTGCCTTACTTATCTTCCCCACTGTGCTTGATCCTCAACTTTTACAGATCTATTTTAAAAGCCTAATCAAGGCCAGATGAGGACAGAGATAACTCCCTGGATCCCCTAGCGCTTGTGTCCACCAATATGCTTACTTGGTATCATGTTTATTTCATGAACTACTAACCACATGCAGATCTGGGTCACTTTTATTTTTTCTTTCTGTTATATATTCCCTGGAGATGACTGTCTGCATCTGTGGAGTTTACTTTTTTCTTTATCTGTAAGTGGTAGTAACTTTTTTTTTTTTTTTTCAGATTTATAAACTGATTTTGGAGAAAGCTGAAATTATATTTTCTACAAATATCAAGTATTCATTAAACGTGATTAAGCCAGCTGCCTACTGCTATTTTACAAGAGAAGGAAAGAACGCTGAGCCTCTAAACTTCCAGTGTAACCCTGCAGGGCCAATCAGAAAGCTTGCTATACTATTGACAAATCCACAGCAAGTGCTACAAAGGAACGAAAGAAAACGCTGGAGTGTATTCTTTGCACTCAAAAAAAATATGTCAGCATGTGTGATTTTGCAAGATTCCGTCTTACACAACGGCCAAGTCACATCAATCATAGCACTGCTTATACCAATAATATTGTCTCATTTTGTTCTACATGTCAGCTGTCTAAGTCACCCTCTGGTATGCAGGACATTTACATTTTTGCTTTCTTCTAGTTTGCAGTTCTGATGACTCCGTCTTCTGTTAAGAGATTACTGATAAAATGTGAGTGAAGGGGATGTCAGAGATCCTAGCATGGGCTTGTTCTTAAGAAATGCAATGCCAAAACTGAGATTCTGATACAGCTTCGATGTAACAGGCGGGCATTCTCAGCCGGTCAAGTCTGTTGCCTTAGTCACAGAGGTTCTTGAGGTGGAAAAATGCACCCTGTTCCCAGAGTTTCTATTCTGACTCCGTTTCCAAATCTCATTCTACATGCAGAAGGGTATAGCGAAAATACTAAAAACTACAAATAAAAACCTGTAACAGAAGTTGGAAACACAAAGGTTTTACACAGTCTTCCTCTTAGTGCAGGTTAACCAGTAATCAGAGATTAAGCAGCACCTAGAAAATGATTGCCTGAAGTTAAGAGTAATGCTCTCACCCATTCAACATACATTTAACATTCACCTGCTAGAGGGAGGTGCAAGCAGAAGAGAGCGGGGCAGGAAGCGAACCGGGTAATGGGGGTCAACTGCATTCTCATGGATGGGAACTAGATGTTGAGTATGGCCATGATGCACATGACACAAAGCTCGAGTTTCATATGAAATCTGACATACATAATGCTGCAACCAATGTTACTTCAATCAAAATTTATTTAAAAAAAAAAAAACAAAACAAAATTGTGCCAAACCTTGTGACACTCACAATCTAATGGAGTAGAGAGGTACGTGAACAAATAAATAAGTGTGAGGACATGTGGGAATTGTTAGGAACCTACAAACAGCACCCTGGTGGCTCAGGCACTAAGCTGGTGGCTCAGGCATAAATGGTGAGAGGCCTAAGGACCCAGGTTCAGGACTTGGGGCCTGGGGGAAGCAACCAGAACTGAAAACAAACCTATGAACAAAATGTAGCAACAGCATTCATGAAAGAACAAGTAAATAGTCAATTCCTGGAAGGAAAAAAAGGGGGTGGGGGAGGCATTATAAAAGCCTCCCTAGAAGGTGATGCTTCAGCTGGGTCCTGTCATCCCACCAGCCTCTGCGCTCTGACCTGGAGAACAGCATAGGGTGCAGAACAGCAGGTGAGGGGGTGTGGGGTGAAGACAGAGTCACGAGAGAATGCAGCATCCTGGGGGGCCAGTGAAGAATGCAGGAGGCCCTCTGCCATGCTGGACAATCTAGAAATTGTCCTTCGGTGGTTTCTGGGAAGAAAATGCTGTAAGAAAGGAAACTTCAACATAATACAGAAAGTGACTGCATGACAGAGTAAACCAGCGACAGAGAATTTAGTCAGGACATTAACACAACAGTCTAGAAAGGAAGGAAAATGATTGACCAGAATCAGGTAGGAAAAAGAGAAGAGTTGGCTAGAAGGAACATTTCTATCTTTAATAAGATTTGGTAAACACATAGACATGGAAGGTGAACAAGAATGTATTATGGTTTCTAAACTGAAAAACTGGCTAAATGAAGCTGTCAGCACACAATCTGGGTTACTAGGCAGGTGTGGGGAAGGTAGAAGAGTAAGGGATTCAGAACACGGTGGAAGAATCAGTCTTAGGAGAAGGAAAAGAAGAGGGACAGGGACAGAGTGTGTGTGGCAGGGGTGAACCGTGAGGTATGTGAGACGCAACTGTACAGCAGCCTTGATTACCATTTTCTACTTAATTCTTTAGTTGGTGGGCATTTTCTAGGGCTGTCGTTAATTCTGCTGGGCTTTCTCTCTCTTCCCCTGGTGCTCACCCACTCCCACGGCTTACATATTTGCCTGACATATTATTGTTGTATTGCATGTCATTATTATGCCATATAGCCTACTATTTACAGAGCAACAATTCACAAATTTCTATCTCAACCTGTCAACAGAACCCATTCTATATTGGTCACCTTGTTATCAGCAGGAGAATTTTTCAGATACAGTGAATTATCTAAAGTAAGAATAAAACAGAATTGAACTCTCTTGCATACGTTGTTAGTGATGTATTATATTTTTATAGAGAAAAAGGTTAAGATGCAGAGAACAGAGTCAAAAAGTAACTTTGACCCAAAATAACTACTATTTCTTCATTATTCCTAATCTCAGTAGCCACACTGGGGACACAGACGGCAATATTTAATCAGAATGACTTCATTATGCACCAAGAAATGAGGAAGATGATGCCTCACTTATTTGTCTTTGTCTAAGTGGTGTCTGTTTTCCAGATAAAGAAATGTTTATGGGTGGACTTCATGTCTAAGGAAATTTTTTCTGCAAAAAATGATGATCTAGATATCTAAAGGTTTGTATTAAAGTGACTGGGAGAGATAACAGAAGTAGGGAAAAGGTTAACATGATTAGGGGAAAATATGAACTCTTTGTTAAGTCATTCAGACGTATTTCCCAGTTTGCTGTAAACATTTATTTTCAAACCCAACTGTCCCCATGAAATGAGGATGTGGGACATCGGAGGGAAGAACTGACATTCAAATTCCAATGAAGGTTGAAATAGGACCTTAAAGAATAAAGTGTTTAAAAATGAATATGTGATTAATGAAATAAAGGGAGGGCAGGGGAGGGAACCTCGCTTTATGCTGCTGATATAAGCAGTACCTACTCTGAGATTATGAGAATAGTAGGTCTCCCTTATCTTCTTAGATGAGCAATGGAAAAAGTCACAGCTCTTCTATTATCAATCTTTTACATTTTAAAAGGCAACTCTGATGGAGGTTGTAATGTGAAATATAAATTTGAAATACAATGTCAACATTCAAAATTGAATATAGTATTGTGAACAAGAGATATTAAATATGAATAATAACAAACATTTATGGTAGCATAACTAGATTTGTTAAATTACTCAACTAAGTCACTACACTTGAAAATTACCAAGATACATGTGTCCTGGTTGTAACAGATAAATCCACAGACTTCAACCAGCACAGTCCATACACGTACCAAGGACACAGGACCAGGGTCGGGGGACCAACTAAATAAAATAAATATGTCTTCTTCCTTTCTCCTTCTGCCTACCTGTCTACTCATTCTCATT
Organism: Solenodon paradoxus; assembly: GCA_004363575.1. Taxonomy (NCBI): domain Eukaryota; kingdom Metazoa; phylum Chordata; class Mammalia; order Eulipotyphla; family Solenodontidae; genus Solenodon; species Solenodon paradoxus. Next base: position 304,413 of record RJWH01001348.1, on the reverse strand, counting down.
TCTGCCTGCACCTTTCCTTTAAAAAAAATTTTTTTTACCAAGACAATTTTGTTTTCCACTGCAGTTCTGCTTGAATGGGCAGACACATATTTCTGGATGCCCTCTCCTTTTCCCACTGGTAGCCATTTCATGAGGCTGGAGTTCCTAAGACCCAAGTCTTCCATTAGCTGCGTGTGCTGGCAAGAGATGTGGACGGCACCCACACACTCACCAGAGATTCGCTGGCACACTGGAACACATAGCAGATATACTGGCTTAGCCCCGGCTCCGGTGACTCCCGACAGATAAAGCCAAAGTGATCAACATGCTTTATGCCCTAGAGGGGAAAAAGGAGTACAGTGTGTATGGGAATCAACATCGGGACTATGCTTTCTCAGTTCCACCAATTTCTCTGTCACAGCACTATGATGGGAAACGTAATGTCACAGTAAATGTGTAAGGTGATCTTTTGATGCATAAATAAAGGGTGAGATGAACTCAGATTGTTTTTGCTTTCAACACACATCAACTCAGAGCCACAAAAGGAAAAATATGATGGTCAGATACACTGCATCTGCTAATAAAACTGCCATTTAGTGTTGGCACGTAAGGGAGTTTTCAATTTATTGGTCTTCTTAGAACAGGCAGTCTGATGAGTCATCATAAATCTTGTTTATTGGAGGTTAAGAATCAGAAAAACTACAACTGACAATGCTCTAATCAAATGTCATGCATCTAAAGTAGGCATTAAAAATACTGTATTTATAGGCACTCAAGAAGTCACAACTGCTAGAACATTATTACTACATTAAAAAAGTTATTGCAGATGTTCGTTACACAAATTCACAAATCACTATAATTCCTGAATGCAAATAACATCAACTACACTTAATAAAAATTCTGAATCATCTGTGAGTTTTGCTCAGCACAAATACATACATGCCAACTAGCAGAGAGTACCCTGTTATTTAAATAGCACACACAATACTTTGAAAATCCAGATAAACAAACAATATCAAGTTGTCCTGCAAACACCTAAGCCCAGTGCAAAGGAAACAGGTTTTGGTATCAGACAGATTTGGGCCTCAACCCTGGTTCAACCAGTCTAGTTGGCATGAGCTATTATGCTGGTGACCAGTATCTCTGATCCTCCATTACTCCTTATAAAATAGGAGTGATGGCACCTATTTGTCAGGCATTTTGCGGATTTAAAACTGAAGCCCATCTCTTAGAGTTCCTGGCATGTTTGTTAATTGGCAATCACTATTCTTGTAATAATAAGTTCACCCCATCCAATGGAGATGGAAAAAGGGAATAAATTCAGATTAAAAAAAAAAAAAAGATGAATAAAGATGAGCAAGGTTACAAATCACGAGGTGAAAGTCAGCTGCATCTGACACAATCACGAGTGATTAAAGGGCATTTTTCCAAGCTTAGTTCTAAGGAGAAAATTCACAGGACTTCATTAGCTCTGTGAGTCTTCAGGCAGAGGTAATTTCCAGTAAAGAAAACCTCTCCCTCATTCCCCATGCTTGCCAGGGACACAGTCCTTTGGTTTTGAAGGAAGAAATGTTTGTGGATATCCATGAGTTAAAAAGCAGACTTGTTCCTGAGTGTGGCCACACTGTGTCAGCTCACTTCTGAAGAAAGAAGCAGGAAGATGAGGGCCTCTTAGTGAATAGCAGAGGAAACCTGACAATAAATGCAGAGCTAAGCTCTTTACACAAATGTCCCTCATATTTTTCTTTAATTCTTTTATCTGAACCAGAATATCAGAATATAAAACATGGTTTAAAAAAAAAAGAAAGAAAAGCAAAAATCACATTTGAAGGACAGTTTTATATATTTGGTTTGGCTCATTCTTTTTGTATTCACCCCCTCTTTTTTTCTTTTCATTTGGATGTTCCATGAGCATTGCTAGCTATCTTACTGGGAGGGCTGAAGAGAGCCACGGTGCAGAACAACTATTACTATTCCTTCTGGATGGGTTGAGTGGGAACTGCACTGGTTTGTATACCACACTCTCCTGAGTGCTAGCAAAGGCACAGCCTGTAGACATGTTCACTCAATATTTATGAAATATATCCATATAATTTGGCAATTAAAAGGAAGGAATGCTACAACATGAACAAACCTTAAAAAATGTTATGCTAGGTCAAAGAAGCCATTTGCAATTATACAAACTACAAAAGTTCGTTGATAAGAAATCTCTAGCATAGGAAAGTCTATAAAAACAAAAAGTGGATTAGTGTCTGGCAGGGACTAAGTTAAGGAGAAATGAACAGAGACTACTCATGGGTATAGGGTTTTTGTTTTTTAGGGATAATGCAGATGTTCTAGATAAATAAATAAATGATGGACTGCTGTCCACAATATAATCTATCATTGTATACTAGACAATTTAGTGATGTTCTAAAAGATCCTGGAAATGGTTTGCCCCTGCAAAGGGTGAATTTTATGGTATATGAATCAGACAGCAATAAAGCTGTGTAAAAAGAAAGTTAAAAAAAAAAAATATTTATTGTGTTTAGCTCTATCTTAACACATCGTATTCCAATATCCTACAGATGACACTTGCCCTCCCAGAGGTTATGATTTTGCAGAGTCCTCAGTAAACAAGTATTTACCAGAATCCTTAATAAACACCTTTTCAGGCAAAGTAATCTATCTACCAAATTTTTATCCTTCAAATAGGAATTTAGAAATTTGCAGTATATTCTTCCTATATTTGATTACTGCCCCTAAGTTACCAGAGTAGAAAACTTTTATCTTCACAACATAATTCTATGTCTCTATGTAACAGAACTAATGATCAAACGAAACAGTACAAGCAGAACCGCATTAGCTTGAGCTGAGTCAAACAATTAACAAGATGTACAAAACACTCTGGTAATTTTCCAAGGGAAGACCATCTAATTATCATCCCTATGACAGGACTAACTCCAAGCATTTTTACAATCAACAGTCTTGATTTTTCAACATTAAAATATAGGAAATGATCTCGGCAAGATACCCGTTCCTGACTAAGTCACCTTGGAGAACGGACGTTAACTCTTCCTTATTCCAGGAAACTCCTCAGACTCATCCTTGCATTTTTAACCTTCCAATATTTAGATCAATATACTCCTTCTACTAAAAGCTTCAAAAAATTATTTCTATTTTCATAATATATTCAGTTCTAACTTTTAGATAAATGTTCTAAATTCTACTATAATATCTTCAAAAATTATTTCCATTTTTATAATATATTTACATCTAACCTTCAGAGAGATATTCCAAATTATTACTATTAGTACTTAGTTTATGCCTAAAATCATAAGCCTGTACACATTAAACTATATCTTGTTTTCCAAACACTTTCAAATATCTAGCTTGGGAATTAAAAATAAATGAAAGGACAAAACTACTCCAAGCCTTCTTTTCAAATGCAAGCATTTACTTGAGTAAGCATTTAACTCAGCGCTAACTTAGCATTTAACAGGAGCTGAAAGCGCTAGTTCTCTTTTTCCTACCTCCCTCAGCAAAAAGAGCTAATCTGACTCAGGGACACCCACAAGTCCCACTACCTCAAATTTCTGAGGAGCATTTACCGTGAAGGTGTTTTAAAAAGAACTCACTGCCACAAAAATCCCATCACTGGAAGGAATTTGATGATGTGACACTCTGAGGAGGTGATGAAAATGACAGCAGATGATGACATTGGGGAACCTGGGTGGGATTTCTTTACTGGCACAGACACAAACACATGAGCACATGTGTTTTTAAAGACTTAAAATTATAAAAATACTCAAATGTGAAGCGTTTAGGCTCAGTTATTTTGTGGTTAATTTAGAAACTAAAATTACTTGCTTTCTTCACATGCTATGATGAACTTCAATACATACCTGAGAACAAGAAGAGATATCTTTAAAATTCTTTTCAAGCACAACCGATTTAGTGTCTGGACTGATAAGGTTAATCTCAAAGCGTCCAACCTTGAAAACAAAAAGATTCCAACTAATTTAACATAAACATCTTACTTTACAATAAAATATTCAACTCATAATTTGGATTCAAGTGCTGTATACCCAACAGACATAATCCAATGTGCTTCAATATCCAATCTGACCAGTATTTAAACCCAAGTATCTGCTGCCTCAAAACATTTTTTCCTTTTATTTAAAAATCATGAGAATTAAGTTGGTCTGAACAGCCACAGCCAAGATACAAGAAACCATTTTTTAGATTAGAAATGATTGTCTTTTTGAACAAAATACACTCTTTCCTTACTTCATAATTACTAAATACCAATTAAGCAACTATAATCTATAATCACATTTTCTCCTAAATGATCAACAAAAATATATTTGCTGACACGCCCTGGTGGAGTAGTAGTTAGGCCCATTGCTTCAGAAGGACATAGGCCACATACCCTGTGTTTGAGTCCCTGTCCTGGGAGGAGCAACTAGTGAGAACAACTAAATGAAAAACAGATTAAGTGCTTCTTCCTCTTCTCTCTACCTGCCTGCTCATCTTCATTTCTGCCTGCACCTTTCCTTTAAAAGAAAAAACAAAATACATACACACACACACACACACACACACATGCACAGACACATATACATACATATAAGTTAATTTTTCTTTAATAAAACCATTCAGAAATTTTAACAGCAAGGACTATGGCTGGTTAGGAAAAAGAACAGATTTATTTACCTAAACGAGAGGGGAAACTGGGTTCTAACTTATCACTAATAAAAAGGGTATAAGCAGTTTACCTACATGCCTAGAATGATCAAAAACAAAACAGAATACAATCCCCAGCACCCCCAAAAATCTCCACAACATAAACTTCAGAAAAAGCAAATATTCAGAACACTGAAACTGTTCACCAAAGCTTACTGTGGATTTCCATTTCTGAATAAAAGGAGTTTCTCATTTTTTCAAGAAAAATCAAACCTTACAAGCTGAGGATTAACTAACAACAAAACAAAACAAAAAAAACCCCAAAACTCGACAAGGCACTGGTACCAATCAGGTTATTTTCAGTGAGCCAGATATTATCTATGCCCTTGTCAACTTCAAAAGCTACTTTTTAGAATTAAGAATTATTTTCTCCTATAATCTAGTTTCACCCAATTCTTTTACAACTGAACCAGTAAATGACCAGGCCACTATGTTGCTTTAACCATTCTTTTGTGTAACAAAGGAAATTGGTGAAGTCTCATCTAAAAATATACCTGTGAGTCTCTGGACCCTTTTTTCTCCTCTCCAGGAAAAATCCCTCTTTTCCCTTCGCCCAGCACAGATGCTCTGATTCGCATCTTTAACTCCTCTGTATGGTTGGTTTCGTGCCATCACTTTAGCAACTTTATTGAAGGCTCCCTGTTTCTGATCATCTATGCTCCATGTCTGCCTCTCAGTCCCTCACTCCTCCCCGCTTTCTCCTGCCCCATGAAAGTAGGATTACTGCCCAGGGATGCCCGGGGAACGGCTGCCCGTCTAGCCCAGGGAAGACCCAGGGCCCCGAGCCAGGCGGCACCTGAAACAGCATGGTTCTGTTCTTCTCCGAATCTGAAGGCTGGACGTGACTGGGCGCACTGGCATGCCTCCTGCGGGGCTGGGGCTTCTGGTTGCCGTCGTGAACTTTCTTCTGCAGGACCCCGGTGACGCTGCTGCACCGAGTGCGGAATTCCTGCTGTTCCTCAAAGCCAGAATCTTCCAAAATGCGCTCAGGGAAGCCGGCTCGAGCACTGGACAGCACAGGCAGGCTGGCGACGGTGGGGAAGGCAGGCAGGGGGACGGTGGTGCCGTCCCCTTCTTCCGACAGAGGGTCTGCAGGTAAGCCGGGCCCCTGGGGCCCTGGGGCTCCCGGCTCAGGCCCAGACTCCGCGTACTGGCCGCCCTGCATCCGCAGGCGCCACTGCTCATGCAGGCTGAACTCCTCCAGGCAGTCGTCAATCAGGCTGCAGGGCGCCTTCTTGTGGGTCACCGTCACCTTCCCGCAGTACAGGACTTCGAACTTCTGAGAGTTGTAAAAGGCATCCTCATTGTCTTTGCTGGGTTTGGCCTCCTCTTTCATGGCTGCTTTTGATAACTGCCTTATGCTGCTGATGACTTCGGGAACCTGGCATAGAAAGAAACATTCTCGTTCTAGTTGAACATGTGGAGATAACTTAGGTTGATCTAGGCCTGTTACTATGACAGAGAAGGCAGTCCCATCCTCAATGACCCTGCCTAAGATAAAACGCAAACTTAATTCACACTCCCCGCCACACATGACTTAACGGTGTAATAGAAATGTATTATCAGGATTATACATTCCCATTTACAATATATTCCTTTCCTTCCAACAAAACCATGAGATCATATAAGACACCGACAATCTTTAATAAATCATATTGAATTATTTGAGTACTCTGAAAAGGTCTTAGAGGCACCCTGGCTGCTCAGGCTTTAAGTCTCTGACTCCAGGGTGGTCTAAATAAAGCCTAAGGACCGGGGTTATTGACCCGGAGTGAGGGGCGGGCGTTACAAACCACAACAACTAAATAAATTCCTTTTCCTCCTCTCTCTCATGTGGGGACAGCATAGCTTGAAATCCACAGGGCAGTATACAGATGTATGAATAGTAAACTAACTGGCAAAACCTGAAAAAGACCCCAGGGGGAAATCTCAGCTTAGCAACTTCCATCTAGGACTTACCCCTAGATACTTGCATTGTTTTTCTCCCGGTAACCTGGACACGCCCAAAGCCCCTAACCCTCATATATATACAGAATCTATCTGGTCTGCATAGGAGAGGTAGGCAGCTTAGGTCCCGCACATGCACACATGCGTATTGTCTTGATGCAACATTTCTAGCTCCTTAGAGCACCTCAACTAGCTATTTTTGCTTTTAATAAACTTGCTGTGTGTTCCTGGCCAAAGACTCCATGAATTCCTTCTGGACGAACCCAATGTCTCATAGGCTTATCTCCGTTCCCTCACCCCGCCCCATCATTTCTCCCTGCCTGCCTGCCTGCCTTCCTCCTTAAGAGAAAGGAAGCAATGAAGAAAGGGCAGGAAAGAAGGAAGGAAGGAGAGAAGAAAGGAAGGCAGGAAAAGGTATTGTAATTCTCCACTGAAAATGACCAAAGTTTCAACAAGAAGAAAAAAATAAATGCTTTGGATGAACATGTTAAAATCTAGAAACCTCTCATTAGCAATGGCCATCAAGGAAAAAGCAAACGAAAACCATAATAAAATGATATTGCAGAATGGCTCACATCAGAAAGAGAAAGTGCCCACAGGGATGTGGCGCTCAGGGAACTCCATACACTGCATGCAGAAGTGTAAGATGGCAGAATCACTTTGGGAAACTGTAACTATCTTAGCAAAATGTTTAGCTCCTTTTTAAAAAGCAGTTTCTTAGAAGTTAAACACAGATCTCACAACCCGAACATTCCATTCCTAGAGATTGAGAGAAATACCATGACAACGAAGTCCACCCACAGGCTCGAACACAAACAGTCATAGAAGATTCAGTCTAATATCCTAAAACTGGGAACAATCCAAATGTTCATTAACATGTAAATGTTCACTAGCCACTAGGGTAATGCAAATCAAGATCACAACTATACATCTGTTGGTAGAGGTAAGAGATATCATTCCCCAAGTTCACTGCAGCATTATTTACAATTGTCAGGACATGGGAACAACCTAGGTGTCCAGTGATGGGTAAATGGATTAAGAACATGCAGGAGCTGGCTGGCTAGCTAGGGAGAGACAGGTGCGCCCTGGTGGCTGGTATAGTCCATGTAAAGGGCAAGGACCCAAGTTTGTGACCTGGAGCCAGGGGAACAGCCAAAATGAACAACTAAATAAAAATATTTAATGTTTTCCTCCTTTCTTCCTGCCTGCCTACTTGCCTTCATTCTCCCGTTTCCTTCTTCTTAAGAAAGAGAGAGAAACAGTATAAAAGTACATAGTCATTAAAAAAGGAAATCCTGCCATTTGATCAACAGAGAGGGACCTCGAGAGAATTACACTAAGTGAAATAAATCAGACCGAGAAAGATGAATACTATACTATCTCTCCCACATGTGAAATCTCAAAAAACAAACTCATAGATACACAGAACAGACTGCTGGTTGCCAGAGGAGAAGGTAGGAATAGGGGCGGAGGGGGACATAAGTGAAGGTGATCAAAATCTACAAACTTCCATTTTTAAGATAACTAAATTGCAGAACTATAAGGTACAAAACAGTGATCACCATTAAAAATACTCTAGTGCATGTTTGCAAGTTGCTAAGGAAGCAAATGTCAAAATTTCTCATCAAGAAAAGAAAGAGTGTCACTATGTAAGGTGAGTGATGTTAAGAAAAATAATTGTGATGATCATTTTGCAATATATACATGTATCAAATCATGTTGTATATCCTGGGCTAATACAACTTTACATGTCAACAATATCTCAACAACACAGGCGGAGGGGAGTGAACAGATAAACACATTGGGGTACATTCACAATGGAATTCTACTTATCATTGTCCACATTTTTTGACAAACTTTTAACTGGTGCCCCTTGCTGCCTTCAATATACTCTCAAAGGCCAAAATGGTACTTTTCAAACTTAAGTCATGTTACCTACAAATCTTCCAAGCTCCTGATTTCTCAGAGTAAGACAAGATTCTCACAGTGTCCTATGGGTGCTCAACATCTACATAAGACACATAATAAGATTAAATCTGCACTGTGGCTACACCCCCTTCATATGACCTTTTCATTTTCCACTCAATTCCTCTAACCTTATTCCTAGCATCCTTCTTCTCACTCACTCTGCTCCAGCCACACTGGCCTCCTATCCAGTCCTTGAATATCCCAGGCACACTCCTCCCTCAAGGTCTCTGAGTCCCGTCTCCTCCATAGGTAAGTGCAGGGTTTATGCCCTCATCTCATTGAAATCTATGCTCTAAAATCTATGCCACGTAAGACAGCACACATACACACACACACACACACACACACACACACACGCACGCACTCAGAGCCAACATTCACCGTGATTTTTCCAACACTTTGCTACTGTCTACAGCACTTACCACCTTTAATATTCTGTAAAATTTGCTAGAATATAAACTCTAGGAGGGTAGTGATTAATTCTTGCTTTTTTTTTCTTATTATATTCTCAGAGTCTAGAATACTTGCTGCTAAATAGGAGAATCTCAATATATATACTTGTGTGTGTGTATGTGTATAAATACATTTATACACATTTACATATACATATACATACACACACACAAACACACACATAGATTGGCAAAAAACAAACCAGCAAACACTCTTTGGTAGTGTTTCTGTTTGATAAAAGGAGAGATGATCCTGCATTCAGAGTTGCCTCACAATCAGACATCTATGGTACAACCTCAAGTCTCCTAGCACCAACTGTCAATCCAGAATTTCTTCTCTTTCACATAATTACTTGAGATATACTGCCAGAAAATTCAGTTTAAATGTCACAAGACTTCCATTTTGCTAGTGCAGTTATTTCCAAAGGAAGGAGAGAGTTCAAATGCTTACAGCTTCAGTGACTCACCCTGAACACTTGACAAGTCTCAGGGGAATAAATCAGGTGTTCTGTATTGACTATGATGGGCAACCTTAGTGCTCAGTCATCTTTTTCTCTTAATACCTTATAAGGGTCAAAGTTGCAGAGAATAACCTAGCCCACTTAATGCTGCAAAAAAGTAAAATGACTGCAATGGATTGGGCAAAGTTCTAAGATAAAGGAGTCATCTCTTGCTTAAACTGAATTCTATTAAACACTTTTCATCTGATTTTTGCAATCCAAATTTCCTAAATTTGCTCCTAAATTTCCAAAGTATCCCTAAAAAATGCAGAATAAGAAATGTGATCTTTAGGATTGTTTTTGAACCTGTAGAATTTTGATCTTGTTACAACTATTTAAATGATTATTAGTTACAGTCTATCATTGAGACTGCAAATAAAGTTAACCCAACCTTAGTTGTGGCAAGTCCTCTGTACTACATGTTCTTACCTTCTACTTATTATTATATTATGAGCTCTTACAAGAAGAACTGAATAGTGGCTGAATTTCTTTAGCTTCACAGGACAGTTACCTGTGATCACAGGTAGAGAATCAACACCCAGGTGAAATTCAGCTAATGACCCAGTTTATACAAAGTTATCTGAAATGAGTACGTAATTTAATCTTCCAGTGATTTGAGGCATTAACTATACCATAAAACACACATTCTGGTTGCCTTTAGTACCTTTTCTCCACTCATGAGTAACCACAGTTTTCAATGACCTGCTGTAGCGGTCATGGTCATGGTCATGGTCACCACAACTTGCCAAGATCTGGACTACAGAGAGACGCTAGCAGCCAAAACTGGTCTAACAACGTTTGGCTGTGTTTTTGTTCATCATGTGGAAAATACATATAAAAGCTAACTCTGTACAACCACTGTTTACGTACTCAGAGCCAAAGCCAGAAGGGCATAGTGATGAAGAAAGGGCAGCAAAATAGCCACAGTGGAGAAAAGAATTATCAAAGAACACCTTTGGAGACAATGATTTAAGGGATCAACCTGTAGCCACACAAAAGAAATAAAATCTCTACCAAGAAATTACACATGCATAACATTTGGGGAAACCGTATTCTCCTCTAGGACAGTGTTAACTGATAAATATTTATAAAATATTTACAGGTGCATTTAAATATGTTTTGGAGAGAATCTGACTCCTCATAAGGTCTGTACATTTGTTAGCACATCTTTTTTGACCATTATACTGTAAGCTCTGCAGTGAAACACTGAGTTGGGGTGATTTTATTTCTTACTAGGGTTCCTCTATATGAACACTAAGTAAGGTTCTGTGCCCAGAAGAAACTGAGGCGCTGCAGTCAGCAAAAAGATACATAAAAGGTAGGAAACACCTACTTAAGAGTCCTGGTAAAAGTTCTCCAGGATGGAAATACTGTTGATTGAAATTCCTGTTGATAATGTGAGAGCTTTGACTGCCTAAACATGGTGGGCCACGGATTTCTACCCCACCCAGGAGGTGAACACATGTCTCAGGAAGTTTCACCACTGCTCAGAATCCACCTATATACCAAAGTGCCTGATAAGGATTTAATATCAATTCAAGGAAAGGTTCTTATACTATGACAGCACATAATCTTAACACAAAGCAGTAGTGAAAAGGACTACCAATAAAGATTGAACGGTTCATATTCTATCCCCAGCTCTGCCATGAATTTGTGCTAGTCTACATGCTACTGCTCCCTCAACAGTAAAAGAAGAAACTAGATAATGGTCAAAAGGTCTCATTTAGAACCAAACTTTCATACCATTATTGCAAAATGGCTATGATGAAGCACTGTTGTTGCTTCAGTGTCAATACAGGAGCAAGATAACACACATTAAAAGAAAATGGAATCATCGGTATTACCAAGTCAGGAGTATTCAGTCACCTAATTATTCATTTTGGTGTGCCCTGGTGGAGTAGGCGTTGGGTACAGTCCACATACATCCCAAGATCCAGGGTTCATGTCCCAGGGCTCAGGGGAACAACCAAGATGTACGACTAAATACGATAAATAAAGTGCTTCTCCCTCCACTCCTTTCCTGTCTACTTGCCTTCATTCCTGCCTGCACTTTTCCTTTGAACAAAAAAAAAAAAAGAGAGAGAGAGAAATCACTAATTTCAACTAATACTCAATAAACAAACAATAAAATGGCCAGGACATTTTTCAAATGTCTCATGATACTAAGGAAAAAAAAAACAATATTACCTTTGGCTAGCATTTTGTTATAACACCTTCAATGACCTCAAAAAAATCAGATTCCACTCAAGGATCAAAATTCAGATATTAGAGCAATACCTTACTCCATAAAACACACATTCTGTTTTATGGGGGAGGAGGGGATCCCATTAGGTCCCTAGATGTCGTGCTATTGTTTCTTATTAAATTAGTTAACACACTCAAGAAACTCAATGGTACTGTAAAAATTACACCTCACCTGAGCAAAAGACAACACACTCTATACCTACACACACAAAACAGGAGAAAAATCTGAAGAGTAAAAAGCACTAAGGAAAAAATACCTTTGGTCAAGAAGCCAGTCGAAAATTGGAGTCATTCTCAGGAGTACTGAATACACCATTCTTAATAATAGTCCTTGTCTCATTTAAGAAGTTCTCTCTCTAAGTCAGTAGTCATTTCATTGTATTTGTTAAGGTCCATGTTATCACTATGCAGGCAATTATTAAAGTCCCCAGGAATAACCATTATTGCTTCAAAACTAAAGTATTTCCTGACTTCGCAGTCAGGAAATACACAGATTGTTCGGGACTAAAGACCAGAGACTTTAACATTCTTTAAAGAAAAAAACATTTTCAGTTTCATAACCATTGTCTTTCTTATGCTGTTTAAATAATCTCAAGTGTCCAAGGCTTATTCGTTATGAAAATAAGAGATTAATTTAAAATGCATTGTCTTTTTCCTCACAGGTGAACTTCTGTACACCTTTTTAAATGGATAACAAATACGTGTGAGAATAATATTCTGAAAATATATTTAAAGCAAAAAATAACCTATAAATTCTTTTACAGTTGTTTGTGCTTTACTATTTGACTCATCCTTAATCACTTTATAATAATGAAAGTAAACACAATAAGGTTGAGATAAATATAAAAAAGAGGGAAGTGGTGCAAAAAATAAAGTTGTGGGAAAACATTTAAAGTAAACTGAAAAGCTACCTGAGAAGAAAATAACATTTAAATGAGTCTCAGTCAAACAGAAACTGTATGGAAAACAAATATATTTACTCTGGAGCAAAATTCACAATAGCCAAGAAATGGAAACAACCTAAATGTCCATCAACAGACGACTGGATAAAAAAGCTCTGGTGCAGAGAATACTTAACAGCATTCTAAGCAGCTGGTTAAAAATAAAAAAAAAAGATGAAACTGCCCTTTGCAACAACCTAGATGGAACTGGAGGAGATTATGCTAAGCAAAATAAGCCAGAAAGGAAACGATAAATACTGGATGGCTTCATTCATATGCGTAATATAAAGAAACAAAAACAAAAGAAAAGACAATTCTCAACAAAACTCATACAAGTCAAGACTATGGCTACCAAGATGGTGGGTGAAGGCGGAAGGGAAAGAAGGAGGGAACAAGATGGTGGCAAAGAGCTATGGAATTCTGGTGGTGGCTGTGGTCTGAAATATACAGACACTGAGGCTGTGATTTCAGTATCCTAAAATGAATACAATAACGTAAACAACATAATAGATATATTTCTTTTTATACGCACACACATATTTGCTTTAGAAATAATACATGCTTTTAGGAGGAGGGTAAATCTCCTTTCTAGTTTTTTTTTTTATTTAATAAACTATTAAGATCAGTTCAGCATTTTGAGAAAAGACTAAGCTGATCAGTTAATGTTATAATTTCTATTTTACTTTTAAAATCTCATCTTCAACCAATATTAAATGACATACCTATGCCATGAAATGGTTCACTTACACTAAGAAAACATGAACCATTACGTTAGAACCCTTGAGGTTTTTCTAGCTCAGGTCATTTTTCAAGCAAGCTCATTCTGCACTGCCATTTTTGAGGTGAGGCTGTCTGACAATCTCAGTAAGAAATAAAACTGATATTAAAACATTTTAATTTTTTTCCTAAAGTATTTCTGTATGTCTTTCTATTTGGTAAAACATATAGATTATTATTTTAAAGCAAATTTTCACAGTAAAAAGAGGTCAAATTTCACTAGGTTTTGATTCAAAATAGAATAATCAGGTGATTGTAAGATGACGCAAAATCACAGATTTTAAAACTACGCTTATAGTACCCTTCCAAAATCATTGGCCCCGCTATCTTAAGTTACAAATGTGGAAACAACTTATATCAAAAGATAAACCAATAAAAAAGAAAATAATGAGGTTACAAAAAACTAGATTCTTTTGGACCAAAGAACAGAGTGTATCTGTGACTTGTACGCAGTCATACAAGTTGTTTTTGAGTCTTGGACTTGAGTCAAGAGAGTTTCCTCTCCAAAAGGTTTTAGTCCTTAGATATTCTCAGACACTTTGCTTCAAATGCATTTGGCTCAGTTCGCTGATTTCTTGGTGCCTCTGAGTTGCTCAAAACCTCTCTTCTTCTAAGTTCTTGCCTCTCATTTTGTCTCACTGCTCATATTTTTGAACTTCTTCTCTGAAAGATATGATTTATGACCATTCCACCTTTGAAAAAGTGATCACATGTAAAACAGACAATTACAACTCACAGGAAAAATCCAGAGAATCGTGATTTACGAAAAAGGAAAGTCCCCAGTAGCAGCTGAGTTTAGAAGTAGAAGAAAACATGAATAAAATAAGACAGAAGGTGGACTGGATGATAAGAACTAGATTTTGAAGGACAGGAAGGGAATTTTCAAATTCCCTTTCAAATGTAAATCATTGTTTTAAAAGTGGATTCGTCCACCACATGGCATATTAAGTAAATAACATATAACTTAAAGATCTTAAGGTTAAGGACTCATTCTAATAATCAATTTTTATTATAGAACAGACACTATATCCTTCTCAGTCTCTGTATTTTCATCTGCAAAATGAGGACCACAACATTTATTTCAGAGCTAAGCTGGGAAAAACATGCATATGTATCTGTCCTAGTGCTAGGGCAGCGAAAGCATTGCATACCGCTTTATTCAATCTAAATAGTCTGATTTGTAAAGTGTAAGGAGATGGAAGAAATGAGAAGCTGCTCCTAAATTAAGACCAAAAACATCGCCTTCATGAAATTTAAATTGTAATGGGAAGGATATAAGAAATAAGAAAAATATAAAGGATTTTAGATCATGAAAATTGCCAAGGAGAAAAACAAGGTAGGGAAGGAGGAAAGAAAACTGGAAGCAATTGAAGAATAAGTGCACTTTTAGAGAATGGATTCTATAATAATTGAGTAAAATCCTGACGTCAGCAAGGAGAGAAATCACAACGGTATTTGGAGGTGGAACATTCTAGAATGCAGAGAGAACACCAAGAACAAAGGCCTGGAAGCAGAAATTTGCCTGATGTGTTCAGGGAACACAGAGGAGCCAGTGTGGCTGGGTACAAGTGAGTGAAGAGAAGGAGATTCTGGAAGAGGCTACTGCGGGAACCAGGGCAGTAAATCATCTGTGTGGAGAACACGTGGCAAGGATGATGGGGCAGGAACCCAGTACCCCAGACAGGGCGTGACAACAGCGCTGGGCACCAGAGCAACACAAGGGACGTGGTGAGAAGCTGCAGGCTTCTGGGCATCATTGTAAAGGCACAGTCAAGATGGTTTGTTGACAGACCTAATATGGGGTGGAAGCAGAAGGCATGGATGAACTTCACCAGGAGGAACAGGAATCAAACTGAGCACAGTGTAACAGGGTGACTCAAGAGATTGAACATTTTAATTGTGAGAAGCTTATAGACATCCAAGGGGAGATGTTAGTAGGCAGCTGGAGATGTGTGTCTAAAGCTCAGAAGAGAGGACATGGCTGAGAAAGAAACACTGGAGTAGATTAGCATACAGATGAAGGCAGGAAATGAGACAAGTTCGTCAAAAACGTGAGTACAAAGAGAGAGAGAGAGAGAGAGAGAGAGAGAGAGAGAGAATAAATAAATAAATAATTGCCAAGGACCAAGTGCTGAGGCAACCCATCATATAGTTTGTGGGATGCAGAAAGATGAGCAAAGGAAAACACATCAAGAATCAAGAGCCGGGGAAAAACCAGATGAGAATGGTATCCTGAAGAAAGTGCTCCAGCTGGAGGGAATAATCAAAATAAAATCATAAATGACTCTGTTAAGAAGTTTTGGTGGGAGCTTAGCAAAGCTAATGGAGTAGGTTAAAAAGAAAATTTCAGGAATGAAATCCTAAATACAGCTAATCAATTAGGGCAGTAGCTGAAGATACAAATGAATCAAAAGAGCGTTCTCTCACAGATGGAAGAAACAGCAGCTTCCAAGTAAGAACATCCACTAGTGAAGGGGAAATTGATGACCAAGAGAAACAGTCGGGCTGCTGGCAATGTCCAGAGGGGACAGAATGTAGGGCACCATGGATCAGTTTAAACTGGATCAGGGGAAGGTCAGGTCATTGTTTAAAAAAAAAAAAAAAGGGAAAATATAAAAGCCACGGATGTAGAAAGACGTGGTGGTAGGAATTTGGAACATTTCTTCATTGTATGTTTCAATTTCGTCCGTAAAATTAAAAGTCTGATCACCAGATGAGGTGAGGGTGAAGAAGATGAGGATATTGAATATTAAACATTTAACAGAATTCAAGGCTCACCACAGACAAAACCATTGAAGTGATCTTTGAAACAGTCAGGTTACCCTTTCTATACTCTGATGATATAGAATGCGACCCCTATAAAATGACTTCAGAGGGAGTTTTAAATTTAAGGTTGAACTTGAGAATTCAAGTGTCTTAAGCAACTCAGGAATCAGGGCGTTCCCTGGTGGCCTAGCGGTCTAGTGCACCCTGGGAGCAGTCCCACATACGTCCCAAGGTCCTGGGTTCAGAACCAATATGAACAACTAAATAAAAATAAAAACGCTGCTTCTGCCTCTCTCTTCCTGCCTGCCTTCTCGCTTTCATTACTGACTGTACCTATCCTTAAAAAAAAAAAAAAAAAAACCTTCAGAAATCAGCCAAAGCAGATGTTGATTTATAATGACGCACACTTTAAATCTTAAATGTTTAAATCTTAATATAATGTTGTGATGCAAAGTTCCTTTAATAAAATTATTTTTAAAAGAAATGTTTTGTATTCTGAAATGAAACCATGTGAAAAACTGCCTTTCCCTACCTAGATGACACCGGTAACCATCTTATATGAGTACTGCATATACAAGGAACACATTTTGGAAGAAGTTTGTATGTAGTTAGGAAAACAAAACAATATTGTACTATAGAACTTTACCAAAATACCAAGTATTTGTATCCTTAGTAAAGAATAATTCTATATTTCTTTTATCGGATACTTATATGGATACAAGCAAAGAGGTGAAATAAAGTCATCAATACAAGAAAGTCAAACTTCTAATATGCATAATCAAGAAAGTTAATCTCCCATTTCTAACTGTAATAACACAGAATAGGGCATCTAAGAAATGTTGAAAGTTATTTATTTATTTAGGCTAGCACTACGTTTCAAATACAGCATCACCCTTTACTCCAATAAAAGGTACTTAGAATGTGAGATCTACAACCTATTCATTCAACAGGAGGCTTTCTATTCATCAAATTAATTCTAATATTTATTTAATGCTCACATTTTTTAAATGTATGCAGTTCAACATCGATGTTACTCTAGCCAGGTTAACTAAGAAAGAGAAAGAAAACAAGTTACTAATATCAGAAATGGAAACAGAAACATCATTACAAATCCCATGGAAATTAAAAAGATCATAAGAGGATACTCTGAGTCACTATGCCCAGAAATTTGAAGGTCCTAGATGAAATGGATCAATTCCTTGAATGATACACAATCTGCCAATACTGAAACAAGAATAAGTAACTATATTAAAGAAATGAAATCAATAGATAAAATTTTCTAAAAGAAAAAGCAGCAGACCTGAGTCGATTCATTAATAAATTCTGTCCAATATTTAAGGAAGAAAATATACCAATTCTCTACAATCTCTTTTGTGAGGTAGAAGGAGAGAAAATAGTTACCAACTCATTTTATGAGGCCAGCATGACCCTAATGTCAAAACTAGAAAATAGTATTACAAGAAAACTATAGAGTAATATCTCTCATGAACATAGATGCTAAGGTCTTTAACAAAATATTAGCAAATACAATCCCCAAATGTATAAAACTCCTAAAATACATATAGGAGAAAACCTGGATGATTCTGAGTATGGTGATACCTTTTTAAACACAACATCAAAGACATGATCTAAGAAAGAAATAACGGAGATGTTGAATTTCATTAAAATTAAAAAAATCTGCTCTGCAAAAGGCAATTAGCATGGGAATTAGAAGAAAAAGCCAGAGACCGGAAAAAATATTTGCCAAAAATACATCTGATAAGGTCTTGTCTTTTAAAATATGCAAAGAACACTTGAAACTCAACAATAAGAAAATTACTTGATTTAAAGATGGGCTAAAGACTTTACTAGACACCTCGGCAAAGAAGATACACAGTTGGCAAATAAGCATAAGGTGCTCCATATCATGTGTCACCAGGAAAATGTGGATTAAAACAATGAATTACTACCACACACCTATTAGGTTGACCAAAGTCAGAACACCGCCCACACCAAATGCAGATGAGAGTGAAGCAACAGGACTTTTCACACATTGCTGGTAGGAATGCACTCGGATACAGCCACTTTGGGAAATACTTTGACAATTTCTTACAAAACTGAACTCTTCCCGTATAATCCAGCAATCACAGGCCTTGGTATTTATCTGAAAGAGCTGAAAACTTGTATGTACACAAAAACTACACAGGAATGTTTATAGCAACTTTATTCATAATTGCCAACACCTGGAAACTTCAGTAGGTGCACAAATAAACTGTGATACATACAGACACTGGAACATTATTCAGAGCTAAGGAAGAATTTATTATTAAAAAATTAAATTAAATAAATTAAATTAAATTAAACTTACTAAGTAAAAGAAGTCAATTGGAAAAGGCTACGTACTGCATGATTCCAACCCTATGACATTCTGGAAAAGAAAATACTATGGAGACAATGACAAGATAGAGTGGTTGCCAGGGGTGGAAGTAGAGGGATGAACAACTATGTAAAACACAAAATTTTAGGGCACTGAAAATACTCCGCACAATATTATGTTGGTGGGTATATGTCATTATAAATATGTCCACACCAAAGAACATACAACACCAAGCGTGAATCCTAAGGTAAACCAAGGATTTGGGTGATTATAACGTGTCAATGCAGGTTCACCCTTAGTAACAACAATTCTGATGAGTGATGATGACAAGGGAGCCTATGCGAGTGTGGGTGCAGGGAGTATACGGGGAATCTCCGCACCTTCCTCTCTTCCGCACCTTCCTCTCTACTTTGCCAATCCTAAACTGCCCTAAATGAAGTATACAATTCAGGATCATTGGTATTGACTTCAACAAACACTAGAGGGAGCTTTCACACATGAACTAGTTTAACTAAGCTACAAAAAATTTTTTTAATCAGGATGTTTTTATAATACTAAAAATAATGCCACTGCTCATAAAATATTATTATCAATGCTTATCTTTTAGACTCATAAAATTAATCCCTGGCAAGTACATTAACAGGAATTTTAAATTATTAGATAAATTTGGTAATAAAATTAGACTGAAAAATCAGAGGAAAAAAATCAGCCAGAGCTCTTCAAACAGGACCTAACAAACACAACAGGAAAGATATGCCTGGTCCTTGACCATGATCTGTGAAAATAAAATGTCATCGAAAACAAAAGGCCAAAAGTGGACACTGAATAAGTAGTTTAAACTTACGTAAGGCATGCACTCACAAGAGGGGGCTTTCTGAGCACAGCCTGGTTGTGAAAGGGAATGGGCCCTGGGCAGAGGCGAGAAGTGAAGGCTAAGCCCAGAGGAACCTGGACCTGATAAGCTCAGGCTGAGATCAGTAGATAAAATTAACAGAAATAAAAATGCCTTGCATTTCTCAGAAACCTATTTTTATCCTGGCCTTCTACACTATTTGCGATATTTATACCAGCACAAAAGATTTTTCACCTTGCGAATGAAAAGAATATGATATCCCCGCACTTTAATTCAGAAGCATCACTCATTTGCAAACATTTTCATTAATCACTAAACGTGCAGAGGTCTCCCTGCTTCAGAGAAGTAAAATAGAACCACCTGCTACCAAAGGACGAGCGGGAAGCGTACACTGTTCTCTCTAAAATTAGGGTAACAGCAAACAACCAGATGCCCCCTCTCTGGCGCCAGGATAGAAGGCAAAGCCCTGGTCTCTACGTCGTGATCACTCACACTGGAGCCCCTCACAGCACGGCCACCAGTGGTCACAGCGAAATTAAACTGCTGCTAATAACGCGGGTTATAATGGAGGGTCCGCTCTACAGATACTCCGAGTGAAATGAAGAATGAACACTTGCTGCAAGACTTTCTTTTCTGGCTCTCACCCCTTCTTCCTGCTGCTGGGACCATGGGGAACAGTACCTAGAAGAGACTTATTTTCAGAGCGGACAGTGGCTTTGTTTATTATATATCAAAGAGTTCCTCCTCCCTTTGTCTTGTGTCATCTGGCTAAATGACAACAAGAAAAACATTTAATGGTTTAGAGGACTCAGATTTTCCTACCATCTTTCACTACGGAAAACAACGAAAAGCTTGGCCATTTCAGTCCTGTAGGAAAAAAAGAATATTTATGTATGTAAGTATGTATGTATATAAACACACATACACACCTTCTATGCACACAGATATACTTAAAGTCAGATTGAAATATGTATCATTTCCAAAGTAATAAACATCTACCTTTGAAATCTCTGAAATGTCACCAAATTACTTGAAAATTGCCTGTCAGATGGCATTTTCTCATGACAGCCTCTGCCAGCACAAACCCGACTGCCTTGTGGACAGAGAGCGCCTCTCCCCTCTAGGATAATTCAATCACATGATACCATTACTTCTCAAA
Source organism: Solenodon paradoxus (assembly GCA_004363575.1). Taxonomy (NCBI): domain Eukaryota; kingdom Metazoa; phylum Chordata; class Mammalia; order Eulipotyphla; family Solenodontidae; genus Solenodon; species Solenodon paradoxus. The sequence goes on along the minus strand of RJWH01001348.1, from coordinate 283,746 downwards.
TTAATCGATCTGTCGTGATTTGTTAAGATTTGAAGGAAAACCTTAGTTACTCAGTATCCAAAGCTTCTCCCCACAAAAATGTTTTACTTATATTTTATGTATGTCAAACATTTACCTGTCAAATTTTAATTCCCTGAATAAAATTCTCACTCTAGACTTTCAAAGTTCATTGTGTGGCACCGAAATACTTTTCATGATGTGATAACTTTAATTTTATAACACCCCAAATGCTTCCTCATGTCTACATTAAGAGGATTAATGGCAACAGTGTTGTTTTAATGCTGTTATTACAATTGAAATGACTGAAGACACAAGAAGTTAAGTTAATCTATTCAGTGGCTACTCCATCTTGCAAGACTCACAATTGTAAAGTCAGAAAGCACATTCAAGGCAAACTAGCAGTCTTCCTTTTGTTTCATATACAGACTGTTTGCAAGAAAGATTAAGATGATTCTTACCATAAACTGTTTGTGAGTGACATCAGTTGAAATGGGCGCTGTTTTATCTAAATGGCACCTGTTGTAATTCTTGGGGTGCTGTCAATCCTAACACCCTCCCCTGGCCCGATCTCATGACCTCCTCGCAAAGAAAGCCACAAAGAAGGATATCGAATCAAAGATGCACCAGTGGCACATACAGGAATGAATGTGACCCAAGACAGATCAGTCTGAGTTGTGCCCTTCTCTTTTTCAAACAAAAGACAAGTCACAGTTATTTTTTTGAGGTCCTAAGCTGTTGAGAAAGTCGGTAACACCAGTGGCCATAAACCTTCAAGGAAAAACCTAGAATAACACAAAATGAAACCTAGGGAAAAAAGATAATTAAAACCAAGCTAGGGAAAGAAAGAGTCCTAGTGGGATTGGGTCCCTAGTTTTATACATCTTTGGAGGTGTGGCCATGAGCACTTGGTATCCCACGATTCCGGGTCACTCAGGACCCATTCACATGGGTGCTGCTTTTCTTTGCTTGCCGCTAAAGAGTCCTAACGAGTATATGAGGCTATGAGCACTGTTGGGGTTGGGTTATTCTGCTCTGATGAAAAACTAAAATAAAATTGGGTACATGGAATTCAAGTTTATTTCCTTCTCACTTAAAAGCTCAGTTAGGGAGCAAGACTGCTACCCCATCCTGGCATTAAGAGCAAAGATTCGGACCCTGTATATCTTTTTCTCCTGCCTTTTGAGGGTCTTGGGCCCATGGCCTGAAATCTTGGCAACTATATTCTAGGCAGCAGGATTTGAAGTGAAAGAGGAAATGAATTAATTAGGAGAATTATATACACAAACACACAGACACACACACACAGAGACAAATAATGGATTTCACATTTCTTAAGGAAGCTGCCACACACAAAAAAATCTACTTATACCCTACTGACAGGAACTAGAAGAATTTCTAGCATCAAGAAAAGCTAGGAAAAGTAGTCTTGATTCTGGCTGTGCCTAATTTAAAGTTCTATTACTAAAGAAAGAAAAAGAGACATCAGAACAAATTGCATTCCTGTCATCACTTATTTATCCATTGGAGAAATAGCATCAGAAGGAAAACAAGGTATAGATATAAGTTAGATGACAGAATAAAATGGCTCAGTAGTTCTCTTTAAGGCACTTTTCAAAATGACCTGAAAGTCAAAGGGAACAAAAGACTCAGTTGAAACAAGTATGTGATGCAAATAGCACTGCATTATCCCATGAGCACTACAACTGGACTCTCAAACACAAATCAGCAAAGATAAAGACAGAAGTTAACATAATTATGAAGGGAAAAGATGATAATGTAATAGCTACATAAGAATTAGAGCCTGTGATAAGACTTTTACATTCATTAATTCTAATTATTAATCCCACTTGCAAAAATTAATGAAATTGTCTTCAAAATTTTTCTTTAAATTTAAGCATGGTCTAGAAAAGTAAAGTCTCTCATTCATAATAAATTAGAAAACTGATGATCAAAGATGCCATTGGTGTCTAATTGTTTCAAGTTTAAAAGACTGAGATAAAATAAACATAATTTAAGAAAAGACATTTCTAAATACATTTTAGAATTTCCAAAGTACTTTTCAAAGCCTATATTTAAGTTTCTCTAAAACTTACTATTTATAGCATTTGAGCAAACTTAGTATTTAGTAATGTCTTAGTTTCTACTTTAAGGACAAGTGGATTAGCTTAAGTGTGTTTAGAACAGCTTTTAAAAAGTATAGAAATATCTGAATCACATACCACCATGAGTAAATTTAAGTTCTCAAATATCCTTTATGAATTAAACAAGAAGCTAAATGACTTGCTCAAAGTCACAAAAGTAAACTATTAATTGATTTACAAGCATGTGAATTTTTATACACACATGACAACTTTTCCAGGATACATCTATTTAATGTTCAATGAATTCAACATCTTCAATGCCAAATACCACAATGTCTAAGCTATATTCATTTGCACAACAATCAGTTGAAAGTCTGTCAATTTCACTAAATTTTAAGGAGTGTGACAGCAGGAAGACGTCTGTCTTATTCACTACTGCACATCTCACATCTGCCACAGTGTCTAACATAAGCTCAGTGTTCAATCATTATTTGATGACTGAATGCTTTTGGAATTCAACAGCCTCTGTTATAATGTGGAATCTCATATACCAAAATGTGTATTTGACTTACATCTGTTACAAACATAGAACATACTAAGTCATTGAACAAAGAATGCACAAAATATATTTGATGATTAACTTACACTGGAAGTCTTTGAGTCTTACATAGCCTCATTTCAGAAAATGGTTCATTGACTTCAGACACTACCTTTATAGTACGTGCTATCATTACCTCTTCTTCCCACTTGGAGTTAACTCTTTGTTAGTACCCTCACATTCCTCTCCCTCCTTCCCCTTGTTTCTCAAACCTATATTAAGCAATAAAGCCAGAATGGTCTCCCTAAATCAAAGTGTGGAAATAAACATCATTCACCTAATTTGTTTTCAAAATTGGAAGTTCATTTAATAGACACTATAAATTATTGATAAGGCACTTAAATGAAATTCCAATTTGTTCTCATTTAATTCAGAAAGCTGGTCAATTAAAGGATATTTATTTGTATCCCAAAGTAGTTACCAAAAAATAGAAATCAATGCAAAGACTTCTGGAAGTGATTTTTCAAAGCACCGAATGTTCCTAACGTGTTTCAAAATAATTAACCAAATACATGTGACCCCAACTTCTTTTGCAAAACTCTGTTGCATAAGGTGAGGTAGACCAGAAGTGAGGTCATAGGGGAGTTGGACTTTCAGACCGACAAGGGGAGAATGTCTTCCATGATAATCTGAAACAATGTCTGAGATCACAAGGTCTCTCAATCTTTTGTTTCTCTATTCCTGAGCACTCATTTTTCTTATTTCTATTGCTTTCTGGTAAACTTTGCTCACCTGGTAATCTGAAGAAAAAGGGAGGAAGTGGGATTAATAAATACTCACTCCAGCAGAGCAGAGTAAGAGTAGCATCTGGGTTTCAGAGTGTGTATGTGGATACGGATGGGGCAAGCAGGAGTAATTCTGAACCCCTGACCTGGTGTTTTTGAGAACCCTCCCTCACAGGGGCAGACGGGACCTATGTGTCACACTCCTCCAGCTCCCTTCAGCACAATGATAGTGCTGCTCACAGAACTCCTGGACCGAGCTACAGACCTCCAGCTAATCACTTCCGGGACTGTGATTACCACTTAGAAGAAATGTGGGTACTTGAAGCATACTGCTGGGACTCAGTAGGTGGATTGCTCAGAAACAAACTACTGTGTAAACTTATCATTCTCAAATTCCGGGAAATGTTCCATCTCAGTTCCAGCCATAGATACATAGCCACGCAACACTGGGTTGGCCAGAGTTCAGGGATGGCACCCATAGTAGAGATCAGCACTGAACCTGAGGAAGCCTAGCACATTGTGGTAGAACACTTATTGCAGTGTGTGGAAAACAATGTTTTCCAGAGCTCCTCAGACAAAGGTGCAGGGTCCCAGGATCTGCTGACTCAGTTTTACTAGCCCTTCTTGAATCTCCATGTCTCTATAGTCATGATGATCCATCCCAACCTCTATCAGGAACCAGCCATCACTTGGCCAGCCTTCCACAGGACAGGCTAGGGACATTGATGCTGATGGTGGCCAGAAGATCAAATTTGTCATCTGAAAACACCATGTCTCCACAGATCTCATAAGCGAAGATGGGAACATACTGCGCCTTACAACCAGTGCCAGAAATTTCTGGAGATGACTTTTACTGAACCCTGGCCCACAGGATTTTCATGGCTCACCGACAATAAGACAACCTGTCTTACCAGTCAGAAATTCTAGTTGCTTCAGGTCAATTTCCCAAGACTTCCCTGCACTCATTTGTAGAGTTTGACCTCTATTCCAACAGAGTCAACCAAAGTCCTCTAGAGAGAGAAATCTAGTCTCAGAAGCAGGAAGTTTTGTCTTGGGTTGGCCAACACAGCTAAAGAAAGTTCAATAGCCTAACTGCAGTCATTTGTCAGAATGACATCCTTCGTTTCCAAGGGAGCCTCAGGACAGTGGTAATAAGACAAAATCTCCTCCAACTGGATAGGCAGCCAATGGAGTAGGCATAGTTATGATACTTCTCCAAGCCCTGGGCAGCTCTCATTTCTTGGGTAACTTCAGGATCTGTGGGCAGGTTTCCAAACATGATTGACAGAGCAAATGTAGCTTTCTTTGGATTTGGCTTGACCTTGATGCTGTCCCATGAAGGCTCATATGGGACTGAAAGTTTTGCTGCATATGTCTGAGTGCTTCGCAGACCACCTGACCTTCCTGCCTTTCACTTTTCCTGGCATGGAGATTCTCCTACTGATGTTGACATGCATGTCAAAAATGAGGGTGGAGGGGGCATTTCTGTTATGTTCTCTGAATCAAGTATGGGTCCATCACTAGCAAAGTCTTTGGGGTAATGAAGAAGCAATCTCCAAGGAGACAAACCTGGAAGCTCTCTTAGGGCTTCTTTGACAAGTCACAGTGACAGTGAATCTGAAGTTTCAGTTTGGAGGCCACATATCATATTCATGGCTCCCTCCAAGTACCTCCAGGCTTACTGTTCATTGCCTCATTTCAGTAAATTATACTGGACAGCTGCTTCCTCAGTATGGCCCAGGTTTGAGAAAAGCTACCCCTTTGCTCGTAGTGGTCTTTCTACCTACAAAAGATTTCCTTCAAGATCATTACAACTTTGTTGTCCAACAGGTAAGTGGCTACTAGGCGCTTGAAATGAACCTAAAACAAATAAATGTTAATGAATTTACACTTAAAATTTTAAGACAGATGGACTGTCCAGTTACTAGAAATTTAGAAGTTCGATTGGAACAAATTGCATGTGAATCTTTTTCAAATGTTACATTATATGAACTCTTCATACATCAAGTACTTTCCACGGAAATTTAACATCCAAATTGAGATGTGTTGGATGTTTAAAGTACATACAAGATTTCATGAACTTCATACAAAAATGTAATATCACATTAGTAACTATACACTGAGTGTTAACATTATAATATTTTGGACATGGTAGGTTAAATAAAGTATATGTTTAAAAATAACTTCATCTGGTGTGCCCTGGTGGCCTAGTGGATAAGTCTGCCACCTCTAACTAGTGCGGTCCACATACATCCCAAAGACTAGGGTTCACAGCCAGGGTTTGAAGTGGAAAAGTAAGGTGAACAAATAAATAGAATAAATAAAATGCCTCTTTCTCCTCTGTCTTCCTGCGTGCCTGCTTACTTGCCTTCATTTCTGCCTTTAAATAATAATAATAATAGTAATAATAACTTCGCCACTTTTTAAAATTTTTTTAATTCCTTGATCCACCAAATTTTTACTGAACAAATACATGAGTCAGTTAGTTTTATTTTTATGACATAATAATCCTATAACTTTATATTACTTTCCAGTATACATAATGATTCGATCTTTGTAAATACTACAAAAATGATCTCCACAATAAATCTAGCTAACATTCATCACCATACATAGGTACAAAAAAAAAAAAAAAAAAAAACGTTTTTCTTGTGATGAAACCATTATGATTTACTCTCTTGGCAACTTTCAAATATATAATACAGTATTGTTAACTACCATCTCCGCACCTTTCATTACATCCCTATGACTTACTTTACTGCTTAACGTTTGTGCTTTTTAATTCCCTTTTTCCTTCTTTTAATATGGCTACTAAACTCTTTAAATACATATATGGTTCACATTATACTTTGGATGGACAATATTGTTTTAGAATAATATTCTCTCTATATACTTCCAGATCAGATAAAATGTAATGCACTCTATTAAATCTATACTGAGTTCCTCAAGGAGAAATTATCTCCTCCCACCCATGTCCTACACAGACATTCAATAAATGATTATTGAGTATACTGCTAAAATATTTTGTTTTTATCTTCATGGAACTTATTAAATCCTGACTTGTATATAAATTTATTCTTTGTTGTGTCTCCTACAAGATTTCAAATCCCTGGTTTCGTGCCGCTTTTAGCTCATTGTCTATTTCCTGGGTACAAGGTCTGTCTGCTTTCTGAACTAATCCCTCTCACCTACTGCATCTCAGCACTCAATCCATTTCTAAACTTATCTCAGGGAGCTAACACTCCTTTCTGGGCACCCTGTATCACTGCCTTGAATCAACCTACCAGGAATTCTCCAGTTTCTCAAAAAGTCTACTTCCACTGGCAGCATGATAAGATGAAGGGGGAAGAAAACATAAAAAAGACATGTCACTGCAAAAGATAAACATTTGACACTAAAGATTTGAAAACTCAATGACAATAAAATTCCTTTATCCACATACCAGTTTACTGGTTTCCTTATGATTAATCTACAAGTGTGTGGACTGATAGAAAAAAAAATGAATTTGAAAAGATGATCCCTGCAACATACCTGAAATGATTCAGGCAAAAATAAACTTTAATTTATTTTAAAAAGTGCACTATGGTTAAAAGAACCTAAGGAGAAATCATTCAGAAATCTCCTTGTCTTATTAAATGCTCCGAAGTTTTTGATGACCTATAAATATTGGGAAAACATGTATCTCTCTTTTAGCCTAGTGAACAGAATGTGAGGAACAGGAACACATCAAAATATCTTCCATGCACAGTCTCCAGGGCACATCAGCAGATGATAAGGTGTCCTCAGAGAACAAGTGAAAAGGAAGCCACATGCTCTTTAGTCTGAGAGGTCCTTCTTTCCACATTTCCTCGGGTAAGCATACTTTCCCTCAGGAAAATTTCTCGTTCCAGCTGGTATCTAAACCAAGAGCCAAATAAGAGCAATCCACCCTCCAAGTCACCCGTAAGAGTCAGTGCTTCCCCAGAAGAGCGCTTAACATACCAGACTGACCTCATGTTTGCTGTCCTTGGGTTACAGATGCCCACAGATGCATCTCATGCTTTTAACTCTCTTCCAAGCACCAGGCCTTGCACACATGACTCACACACTATAAATGTGCAAAACGAATGAGTAAATGAATGAGAAGACAGAAAAATCAGCAAGAAAATGGTGATCTTGCTCACCTTCCTATCTCAGGATATGAAATAAGTTCACACCTGAGCACAGGGTTTTCATCTGGGAAAATAGTACTCATTGAAATGGGAGTGCCACCTCAAAAGCCAGGGCCTGTTCTGAAAAGCAACCCTGCTAAGAGGCCTGGCAGAACCACTGCGAATATAAATTCATGAACAATGTACAAATGGATATTGGGGAAAGATAGTTTTTGTGAATGGTATTTGCTGTGGACTAACTGTTCACGTTCTAGATCATAGAGCTAACATTGACTGAGTACTTGCTATGCACTAGGCATTGTTCTAAGTGTTTTCTATATTTTGATTCCTTTCATCCTTATAGCTATCATCTGAGGCAATTCTATTATCCTCATTTTAATGATAAGAAGTTGTCCGGGATTCTATAGATTTACTCAACGCACTCACAAAATCATGTTAACTGAATCAAGAAAGCGAATATGACAATTACAATCTCAAGATGGGTGAGATCAAAGATTACGTGATTACACAGAAACTAGACATTAAACACTGCATGTCCATGGCACTGCTGTCTTGTTTTAATGATTAACTGCATACACCATAAATCCACTTAGTCTGCTATGATCTTAAACAATTTAGTCTTTTTTGAACGTCATCTGTCTAATGCTACCTTGCAAGGTTAAAATGACAAATACTAGACAGACTACAAAGGCGTCAGTAAAGTTATTCATGTTCAGCTGCCTTATCAAATACCAAATATCAACATCTACTGAGTCAAGACACCAATAACACCATCTTAAACATGTAGATTTTAAATCAACACAATAAAGAGTTTGGCAATAAATCTGGACCACAAACCATAACTATCAGAATCTCTAAGAGAGAATCCACTTTAAGCACAGCTTTTATGAATACATTATATAATTTTTAATATGGTTTCATGTTTTCATAAAAATGACAAGTGGTAAAATAACAAAGTGAGGCTCATAGATAGCTCTGTATTTTTCTTTAATGATACACTGTAAAATAATAAAATCATAAAGACAAGTACAAGTAAGAAAATGCAGACATCACTTCTGAAATTTTAGTGAACACCATCCAGACGTCTCCTACGCACATGTTGTTAAAGATAGACAATTTTGAAAAGTCACTCTAAGCACGTAGTGTGATCCTCTTACTTGGAAATGTCATACAGGTACTTTTCTAGCTCAATAATTATAGATCTTTTCTGATCATTTAAAAAGTGTTTAGAAGACCAATACCCATCCTTTAAATTTTTGAGACTTCTAAAAAGTTGGTGCAGCTGTATCAATCAATACTTACATCCAAAAAATTATAATCAAGAACAGTAAGTCATTACATACTCACCTAAATTATGTATTTTTATTTCTTAAAAAACTTAAGTTTTCAAAATAGAAATTCTATGATAAGTTTGGGTGTTGTTACATTTTTGGAAATGCTTTTAATGTCTGATTTAATAGAAAACAGTTTGATTCTCTTCATTTCTGTATTCATTTTTAGCAACAAGTTACTTTAAAGTATATAAAGAAAATTCAAACACTGCTATATATAAATGGAAAAGTAAGGTGTTAAAAAGTCTTTTCAGATAATTGTTATATATATTTTTTTAACATCCTCTGATCCAACAATGAATAGTTTATTTTTCTTTAACTTAAAAACTTTTTTCAAATTAAAAAAAAGAAAACCACCACCCCCTGGGTCGCATCCCCACTTATTACCACCTTCATCTCCTCTGGTAATTCACAGCTTTATGGTCTGAAATCCAGTAGTTTATTTCAATTTTGTTTTATCCATTCATTTGCTTTGTTTCCTTATATGATCCATGTAGGTAAAATCATTGGTACTTCTTAAAGGTTTAGTGCAATGTGGAATCTTAAACTGTATCAGTAAATTTTCTATATTCTGTTCCACTAAAATCTATTTCTTTATCTTATACTTTGAATGGCTCTTTGACCGATGCATGATTTCATAAGCCATTCACTAGCCTTTCAGAAAACATTTGTCCAATGGTTACACTGATATTGACCCATTTCATCAAATATTATCAAAATATCACACTTGTTAATGATCACTCTCAGTTTCATTAGAAGACTCACAGCAATAAATAGTAATAAACATAAAAATACAAGCTTTCCAAACTTGTCCACATTGTCAGTGTTTTCCTTGAAGCAGTAAGGTCACCATCTATTTTGGAGAATATGTCTACCAAACATCCAATAATGACTACCTTCTGTTGTGAGTTATTCCTTAGTCTGTGGCCCCTAAAAAGGCAGCAATGCTGAGTCCTTTTCTGATCATATCTCTCTGATCTCCTTTTCCACCTTGTCTTCCCTTTTTAGGATTTGTATATGAGGCCCACCTGAATAATCCTGGAAAATCTCCCCACTTCAAGATCCTTCATCTTAATCACCTCTACAGAGTCATTCTTGCCATGTAAAATAATCAGTTCTCAGGTTCCTGGGTTAAAGAAATGACATGTTTTGGGCGGGTCATTATTCCACTCACCACTTACGATTACCCACTTTTTTTCCTCAGGACAACTACTGTATTTGAGTATGCAGTTAGCGTTTTGTCCCGTATATCTAAAACATGAGTTCTCAAGGGTCAAAATGTAATATATTGGATAGTTACTGCTGAGTCATCAAGGACAGTCTCCCTGGATGTGAATTTTTTTGATGAGTTCTCAGGGGTGAAGAACACAATGACCACCAGTAGTTTGCTGCTACCACACTGACTGATGCTATGACAACAGTAGTTTTATCTACCACTGTTTCTATATCAGCAGTACAATTGTCAACATTATGAAAAGGACACATAACATCTTAACATGATGATGAAAATAATTTTGCTGGCCCACTGAAAGCATCTCAGAGTTCTGCAACCACATTTGCGGGTCATGTTAACAGAGTATTCCAAGATGCCTAAGTTATCTCCACTCTCTTCAATCATCAGCTAAACTCAGGGAAATATAGGTTAAAACCAAAATATAGTGCCTTCTAAAATTGTTCCAATGGGTTCCAATACCAGTTCTCCAATCTACGGTTATATAGCTTTATACAAATTTATTTTTAACTTCTCTGACGCTGGGTTTTTTTTTGGTACATACATGTTTTAATGATATCTACTTTGAATGATTGCTCTATAATGAAATGAGAGAGCATACTTGTTGGTCACATAAGTACTGATTAAATGAGTGCGATCATTGGTCACCATCTATTCTGGGCTCAAATATTTTGGAATTTTTTTTTTAGCTGACGAACAGACTTTAGTATTCCACACTCTCCTTCTCATACTTAACACAGAACAATAATATACTTACTTGAATCCTATCTTTAATCTCAAATTATGAATTGCCAGAAGTATTCACTCTACTGACTGGGCCTACTCTGTCATTTACCTCACCTGTAGCCAAATGAATTACAAACAACCTTGAAAGGACATGTGGAAAAAAGTTAAAAGCATTAATCATATTACTTATGTTTCATAGTAAAGTTAATTCTCTGTATTTCTGTATTATTTCAGAAGCTACTAACAGGACATTTTTCCTTCTTCAACAAAGAACTGTACAGAAAAATAGATTCATTATCAAAAGCTTAGTTTTACCTCACTATTCTACTGACAGTGGTTTTTTTTAGAATACTGTATATGAGACAAACTGCTAAACACAGGATTAAAAATCATTATGACTAATTAAATCATTTTATAATTTCAGGAAATCATTCTGACCAATTCAGGCACAGCGGGTATAGCAATTTGTGCAAACCCATTTAAAAATGCAATCAGTTGTTACAATCTGATTGGCAACTGCACACCAGATATGTGGTTAATGTGAGATGAAAACAAAGACTAATCAAAAATGTGAACAGAAGCAGGATGAAAGTTTTAAGTTAAAACACAGAAGATTAAGAAAAATGATTGGCAAATCAGAAGTCTGCGGTCAGAGAAATCACAGAAAGAACAGACAGTTGATTTATACCAAAAACTTAAAATTAAAAGGTTTAAATAAAGATTAAATGAAAAATTCGTCTCAAACGTCAAAAGGTCCAGTATTAAATTAGGTACAAATCTATGTCCAGAGAGATCAGGATACAGAATCACCTGAGACAGGGTTTTCTCTTCTAACCAGGCACCACAGCTTGTGTTCAAGAGCGCTTTTTAAAGGTCTGTTAATTTGTGGTACTAAGGGACTCTTACTGCCACCTTCAGCAACCTTCATTCACCTTTGAATTCTGAGCCTCACTTACTATGGCATGATGGCCGCCCCAGAGTTCAAGCGAAACCTGTGAAAGTGAGCTGGAATCAAATTCTAACATTCTGCCGTTCTGACCGTACATTCCTCAAGAATGCAACCTCGAAATGAAACCTTAAAAATACTGTATGTGAACTTCAAGGAGTTTTTTTTGTTTGGTTTGGTTTTCTAAAGGAACGGTGCAGGCAGGAATGAAGGTAAGTAAGCAGGCAGGCAGGCAGAGAGAAGAGGAAGAAGCATTGTATTTCCATTTGGTTGTTCACACTGGTTGTTTCCCCACCGACCTGGTATTCGATTCCAAGCGTCTGTGACCTGCACCTTTCAGAGGTGACTGACCTCACCACTGCTCCACCAGGGCGCGTCCTTCAAAGAGATTTATAAAAGACCAGATAATTATAAAGAGATTCATAAAAGACCTGAAGGTACATGAGTCAGTAAATGTCAAAAAAAAGTCTCATCTATTTGGTTTGTCAGAATCAGCGTGTGTGTAAGGATGGAAGGATGGATGGATAAACAGACAGATACAGATGCAGATATATATATACACAGAGAAATAGATAAAGTGTGTGTGCATGTGTGTTTATGGATGGAAAGATGGATGTCTAAACAAATAAATACATATAATCACATATCACATTCTGCCTTCTCTCCTGACACTGAATGAACATGCTGCTAGCGAAGGCCACCCTGTGCATGCATATTCTCTCTCTCTCTCTCTCTCTCCTCTCTCTCTCTCTCACAAACACACACACACACACACACACACACACCCTTGGACATTGGATGTCATCACCTGTTGTCTATTTAAGGATAGCCCCCCCCCC
>RJWH01001348.1:185659-271018 GCA_004363575.1 Solenodon paradoxus | reverse complement strand
CTCCCATTATGGCATCAAAACAGATGGTATATCCATCATGTTGTTAAATCCAGTGGTTGATCCTCAGTCCTTATTTCTCTAGACTCTTTGGGAACATTTAATAGATAGGATCATTTCCTCACATTGGAATACTTTGTTCCCTTGTCTTTAAGACACCTCACTGTCCTGGTTCTCCCCAGTTCTCACTCCCCAGTTCTCCTTTTTCAGTTTCCTTTACTTATTCCTTCTCATTTCCAGAACTTTAAACCTGGGAGCTATGCAGAGCTCAGTCAATGATCCTCCCTCTCTTCTATTTTCACCCACTCCACTTGGTAATTTCACCCAGTCTCTTAGTTTAAAGGAACCTACACTGCATGATTCTTATCATCTCTGAGCATCTCCTACGCCCCCTTCACTCAGTCTGTTCCAGCCAAATGACCTCCTTACTCTTCCTTCCACAGCCCAGTAGTCTTCCCACTCAGGTGCATGAAACTCTTGCCCCTCTCCCTGACTTTCTTTAATCCTTATTCAACTGCCATCGTCTCAGTGAGAACATTCCTCATTCACTCTCATTCCTTTTTCACCTTCCCTTCTTTTTCACTCCTTTCCTCCCCCTATTTCTACATAAATTTTCTCCTGAGTCCTTATCACTATTTCAAATATATTTCAATATATATTTTACCTATCTTTTCAACATCTTTCTACATTAAAACATATGCCTTATGAAATCAAATATTATCAACAAATATTTGGTGAATAAACAAAAATCATAATTATATTCACACATAAAGACCACAAAAATCATCATATTTGGCATATCCTAGTGGCTCAGGTGATAACCCTGCGCCTGGGGAGCAGTCCACATAAAACCCAAGGACCTAGGTTCGTAGTCCATGATGGAAGAGAGCAACTAAAATGAATAAACAAATAAAATGCTTCTTCCTCCTTGTTCTTCCTGTCTGCTGCCTGCCTTCCTTCTTTAAAAAAAAAAAAAGTAGCATTTAAAAATTCAAACCCTATGTTGCAAATATTACCATAAATATCCCATATCCTTTTTCACACTTTATTTCCACTTCATTAGCAAAACTCATTCTCCATCACATTCCTCAGATGGTCAGTTCATTTATTCTCTAGGAATCTTAATTCAAAATCAGAAGAGAAGATACCCACATCAGACAATTGACTACTAATTTAATGGCACTTATAAGATCTCCTAGAATAAGTTCCTTCATAAGTTTTTACTCCACTTCAATATCTCAATGTCATTCCAAAAGATGACATTCAGTATAGAAGCTGCCAAGTAATAAACAAGTGAAGTTACCAAATACAGAGTTTGCAAGTAGAAGTGTGTATAACAAAAAGTAAATGTATCAGATTTTAATATTCAATTTTTTTAAATATTTTCAAAAAAGAATAGTGTCATTCCTTAAAGTGCTAATGTAGAACTCTGAGGGAAGATGAAGGGCAAAAATAAAAGTTTTCTGAAATCAATGGGATGGGAACCGGGCAGGTACATGAGGTGTGTGTCCAGGTCTGTATCTCCTCAGCAGTGGCTCTGCTAGGTTAGGTCTGAAAAGGGTACCCTTACCATCCCTTCTCCCCCTTGACTCCTCACCACACAAACATGGGCTATCCAAACAGGAGTGATGTACAGAGCTGACTTCAAACTGGAAGACCACTTTCACACACTTTTTTTTAACTGAGTGGTGAAGTTAACTTGTCAAAATATGAAATATATTTCTCAAAAATGATATAAAAGGTTATTTAGTCCTCATATTACTCAATGAGGTCCTAGAAATAGTAGACCCATCAAAAGTTTATGAGGTTTACAATTCAAGAGAGAAAAAGTGAGCCTTTGCTGTAGATCATGGCTAGGGAACCAGGTCATTTTTTGTGTTCCTTCCATTTTAATTTGTTGGCACGTGTAAGCTTCCTTATTTACATACAGAATGAAGTTGTTTTTGCAGGCCCCTGGCTCTGCGCTTCCCAACAGAGCACTTGTCTCATCAGCTGCTCTTAAATAAGTTGTTCCTGCTTTCAGCAATATTTTCCACAGGGTTATTTCATATGCTTAAACTTTTAGAGTGAAGTTAATCCAGTTTCCCTCATTAAAAATCCCAATCTTTAAATCCCACACCTCCATGGGTGTAGAAAACAGTACAGACTCACAAGCAGTTCCATTCATCATACTAAACAATAAAGCACATTTTTCCTACAGGCACGAATGCTGTTAATGGAGTTTGCTGGATGATACAGATGTTACAGTCACAGTCAGCAATTTCTCTCTTCTGATAAGGCCTGAGAACAGCTGTAGAAAGTTCTTTACCTCAGGATCACATGACTGACTGGGAACTTCTGCCTCTGCCCAGCATCTCGAGAGAATCCTAATGCCTATCATGATCTTGGGAAAAGACCAAAATGCAAAATGGAAAGCATGATTTCTATTAAGTTCATGTCAATTCTCCACCATCGAAATGTTAAAAATTCTGCATGTCATGAAAAGAGGACAAGGAGACGTAGAGTAAGACAGTCTACATCTCTGATAGACTCTTCCTTTTCTTTTGTTTTTCTTTTGATTTGAACTTGGTTTCTTTAAAATGTATCCTATGCGAATCATGGTCTTTCCTAGAAAATAAAGTATCATAACCCACCAAATGAGCTAAACAAGAAAAATCTAGAACTTTCTCTAGTATAGTGGATTAGTGGTGGTTTCAAATGCTTTGTATTCTCTCTCTGAGAGGTAAGTGCTAGTTGCCGCCTCCTGAATCAGGGCTTGCCCTCTGATCGTCTCCCACACATTCATTCTGAAGTGTCTGTGGGGCTTATTTTGTCCCTATCATGCATAATATTTTATACTGAAGGAAGAGGTTATATCACTTGCCTTCTTAGTTCAGACATCTCTGCACCTGAGAAGCCAACTAACAAACTTTACCTACACATAGACATGATTTCATTAATAAAATTCTGGTATTTGACTCTGAGCTTGATGATGTAATAAGATGACATTAGGGGGCATCTAGCAATTGAATGTATTTAATATATTTTGCCTGTAAAGGGACATAAATCACTTATGACCAGAGGGTAGATTGTAATGGACTAAGTATATGTCCATAAATTATTTGATAGAGCTATTTCCCCACATCTTCCACCTGATCTGGTCTTGTGACTGCTTTGACCAACAGAATGCAGTGGAAATAACCTTCTGGGATTTCTGCACCCAGGTATTGAGAAGTCTTCCACCTTCTCTACCTCTGCACTATGAGGAAAAATAAACTGCCCTGCAAGAAAGCAGACTATTGTAAGACTGATATGCCATGAGGAAGCTAAAGCTAAGGAGATACCACAAAGAATGAGATTTGGCAGGCCCCTATATGACTCAGAAATCTCAAGAGGTACCAGACAGTGAAGAAGCCTCCCTGAAAATTCCAGCTCTATCAGATGCCACATGGAGTAGAGAGATTTCCTCACTAAGCCCTGCCCAAATTGCAGAATCATCAGTAACTAAACAGCACCTATTAGTTTTAGCCAGTAATTGGTAAGATGATGTGTTCTGAACCCAAGAAAACTAAAACACCTAATTTTTCACTCTTCCTTCACTAAATTCTACCTCCTTACTACTGCTCTAAGTCTGTGCTTCTCTTCAAGTCCAACATAGGTCATTCTCCAAATTACAGTCAAAATTTTCTAAAGGTGAATCTAATGTCATGCCCATGTTGGAAATCATTAGCTCTCTATCACACACAGGAAGAGTCTTCAGCATAGCACACAAAGCCTTCAGATTTAACTTCAGACCACCTCTTCAGCATCATGTTCCATCCCTTTACATGGAAAGAACAAATCCAGAAAAAAGAACAATCCAGAAAAAAGAACAAGTTTAGTGCAAAAAAATCCCAGACGAGTTTCTGAAATCCAGTTGCATGAAATCTGCCACTTATTAACCACGTGATCTTGATCACTTTAAATAGGCTTGTTGCCTCTCTATATAACATTAGTGTCAGACAAGAAGTAGATGTCTCTTGATGTCTCTTGCTTCTCTAACAGGCTGTAATTCCCCCAGTTCTCCCTCTAATGTAATGTTATCTTCACAAACCCCCAGTTTCCTTTTTATGATGGCTCCCATGATCGTAGAGTGAGCAGAGTGGAGGAGGACATCTGCTGAGTCATTTGTACACACAAGCTATTGATGAGTCAGGTACTTCTCAGTCCAGGAGTACCTGCAAGTATTTTCAGTACCTAACACCAAACAGCCTTGAGAATGGGCAGATTTTTTCAATAGCTGAAAAGTAAAGTATAATCAGAAAAAAAAAAACCACAGTATTTTGTCTTCAGAGGCACAATCTATTCTCCTCTATCAAGAATTATGTCTAAAATTTAAAAATATAATACTCTGGCAATGAGGAAAGTCTTTATAGCAATAATTAACAGAATGTATAATAACAGAATAGAATATATAATATAGAATAGAGTAGAATACACATTTTTTTCACCCATAGAATGAATATTTATTTCCCAGAAAAAAATGTTTTTGGTTTGGATTTTTTTTTTTTTTTTTTTTAGCTGCTGGAAAATAAACGCAACAGATTCCGAGTTTTAGGATTTATCTATCAAACTAGAAATTCTATATAAAACTACATTGTAAACAAGATGACATTTTTTTCAGTCCCAAAGATTAGAGTATTAGCAAGTTAATGAAAAGTGAACATCGAGCAGGGAGGCATTACTCCCAATCATGAAAACCTGTGAACTTTAGCTCAAAACAACCCTTCAAATAAAAATTTGGTTTAGTCACTCCTAAAACATGGAGATCTTGAAATGTTCCTCTTCCACCTCCTACAAAACTATTTAAAGAAAGCTACATGCACTCTGTAGAATGTGTAAAAGTCAGCCAGGGTGTCCCCAAATCAAGGATATACATGGCATTATTCTCATGGAATTATTTTGACTTACAGATAGAAAGGAAGGGGTCTAATATCTTTATTTATAAACCACTTAAAATGTTTTATATTAAAGTAAGATGTATGATAAAGAGGTTACAAATCTGCATGAATGCTTAATGTACAGCAAGGCTTAAAGTAATTTAGGGTTTGTGGCAAACTGCAAAGCTTTCACCCAGTCTCCTCAGGTGTACTCACTCTCCTCAGTCTAAAGCTTTGGTTCAAAATGAAAAGGGACAGAACAGAATGTTTTCTAAAACATCTCACCATTCTTTCACTATAAGAGTCAAGCATTTATATAATAATAAATGCACTATAATAAATACTTTCATTCTCAGGTAACAGTTTCAAAGACAAGGATAAAATATGTAAAGTTGAGCATTCTGATCACCTTCCCCATTTACCATGACTCCAGATATGTTATTCGGTACATTAAACTCTTACTTTACCTTGAATTAATGTTATCAAAGACGCATCGCATCCTAACATGTAGGTTTAAGGTGCGCCTGACTGTCTATCAGTTTCTGTATGTAACACACTAAGTTTACTAGCAGCAGTCGAATTCTCTCCTTCACCATCACAACTGGTCCCCTCTAGTCAATGTGCAGCCTCACTCCCCTTTCAAAACCACTTCCATGCAGTCTTAGCAAACGGAGGGAGGAAGGGTAATACATTATGTGCATAAAAAGATTTCTAATAATTTTGAATATGCATTTTAATTCCAGTGAGCAAAGAATAAAAAGGTAATTAAAATTGACCAAGAAGGGAAAAGGGAAAGAGAGAGAGGAGGACTTTCCTGTGTGGAGACGGGTACTTCCCAGGTACAAAAGCAAAGTTCACACAGACGTAAGGCTACTGCACAAGGCATCTGAACGCCGCTGCCAGGCCAAAGAGGAGGTCATGCAGAAGGCCACCACAGCCGGGGACAGAGCTCCCAGTCCCGATTCACTGAACGTCTGGTATTCGCAGTCATGGGGAAAGACACGCGGCCCCTGTGCTCCAGGGCCTCGGGCTGCTCCAGGACGGCGGGTCCAATAGACCAAAACAGAGGGCAGAGAGTCTTGCACCCTTGGGTGATGACCTGATCCTACATATCTCCCGATTACCTTCAGCATCACATCATTACTCTTCGATACGTCTACAAAAGTTTGTGGGGTTTTGAGTGGGGAAGGGAGGATTAAGACATAATTATTGGGACGCCCCCTAGTGGAGTAGCGGTTGGGTCAATCGCCTCCAAAGGAGCACAGGTCATGTACCCCGGGTAGTAGTTGGTGTGGGGGTTGGGGGTGGACAGCCAGTGTGAACAACTAAATAAAAATAAAATAAAATGCTTCTCCCTCCTCTCTTCCTGCCTGCCTACCCACTCGCCTTTATTTCTGCCTGCACTTTTCCTTTAAAAGAAAAAAGATAATTATTGGTTCTAACTCCATATCTAATAATAAAATTCATTTTCTAACAACTACTTTTCATTTTCACCAAAGAGAATACTTTTATTATAGGCTACATTATTCATATGATAATATGCTTAAACTACATTCTAAATGATTTATGGTTCTTTTCATCTTACTACATGGTTTCAAAACGTACTATTTTTGAGCTGGTAAATACCCTAATGAATGAAGGAAGGAAATACAGATAATTTTGTTAAATATGCCAATATTTCCAAAATTCAGACTTGCTACAAAATAATTAACTCATATACAAAGAAATGTATATATTAACTATTATTCTGTATTTTCTCATGATATAAATTTTATTATATATTTTATTATAAATCATGATAAAATATAATGTCATAAAATTCATATCACTCTCCTTTAGCTAGCTGCACTACAGCATCATTATAAAAGAGTACCTAAGACACTAAACATTTTATCTCCTTTTTTATTATTAAAGGTTTTTTGTTACAAGCAAAATAGACTCAAGAGATCATAAAATGTAAACAGATAATTTTTAAGAGAAATAGTAAAATAAGAAGAGAGAGAGATGTTTGAACTGAAAAGTACTAAAGATATACAGATTAAATCAAGAAGATGCTGACTACTGGAGGTGAGCTTAATGGAGCATATACGCATATTGTTTTATAATGATGCATACCTTAAGCCAATATAATATAATTATGCAATATTACTGCGACTAAATTTCTAAATGAAATAAATTAAGAAGGTAAGAGCTTTGCAAAGAAGTATAAAGCAAAATCTTACGCCCAATGCTGGAGGAGGTGCGATTAAACCATCATCTACACGGGTATCATAACTATAAATTAATATAGTTCCAGCATAATCATACAGGGTAAAATATGTAATATCTACATACAACTTGACCCAGTAATCCCACTTTTAGGAATTTATTCATCCCCCCAAAATAAAAACATTAAATGTAGAGTTTTCTGAATTATAAATTCTTCTTGAAAAATCTGTTTTAAAAATCTCTTAAAATTTTTTTTAAAACATATAAAAGATGAAATCCTGCCATATGCAACATGGATAAACCAGGAGTGGATGATGCTAAGTGAAACAGGTCAGGAGAAAGACAAATACCAGATAATCTCACTCTTATGTGGAGTATAATGAAACAAAACTAAGGAACAGACAAGACAAAAGCCAACGCTTGGACGTTAACAACAGAACTGAGGCTCCCAGTGGGGAAGCGGGTAAGAGTGCGAGCAAGTGCTGGTGCGCCCAGTGGACAGTGGTGGAGGGATTCTGGTAATCTGGTGGCATGCAGGGTGTGTTGTCAACTACTGGAGGAATAGTGAACCTGCACATATGGGTTTATATTATTTGGAATCAAATTTATCTTAAGATATATTAATTTTTTTTTAAAAAAAAAAAAGGAAAGAAAATGCTGGATCCCAAAGATTCACAAGGGAGTGGATCTTTTGCTCCTTAGAGTAAGTGTTAAACTGAGAAGATCAACCTCAAATCTTTAGGTTAAAAGTGAAATATCGCAGTGACTATGCTGAGTGGGTCGAATGCCCGGGTTCAGGCCCCGTTTCCCACCTACGAGGCTCAGTTTCTTCATTGATAAAAGGAGATCCTCACCTCATAATGATAACTCTAAGAACCAGGTGGGTTAACACAAGACTTTTCAATGTGTGAGAACAATGTCTCCTCCATAGTGGTTATTCATTATTGCTACTGTGATTATTATAATTATTGTTAGGATCAATAGCCAAACAATTTGCAATAGCAAAGTGGAAACATAACATGAACTTAAGCAAGGTCAAATATATATCAAACAATCCTTTTAAGACAAAGGTACAATAAATGATAGATGTTCGTCAGAACAATACTATTGGAGACAATTTACATGATATACTTAAAGGTAAAATGAATTATACCTCGTTTGTTCTGAAAAAGAGTAAGGGATCACTAACTCTTTAAAAGCTCATAGAACAAGAAAAGAACACAAAACGAGATATGTAGCATTATTACAACACTTAAAATATTTTATTTTGGAATGGTTTTAATTTACAGAAAAGATGTGAAGAGAGTGCCCAGTTTCCAGGTAATCAAACCCAGCTCCTCCCATGGATAAGATCTGCCTTGAGCCAGGTATATACTTAGCACAAGGAAAGAGCCCATATCGAACATTATTATCCACTAGAATCCATTCTTTGTTCAGAAGTTCCTTAGCTTTTCCCAAATGTCCTTTCCTGTTCCTGAGTCATGCCCAGGATACCACACTACATTCGTCATCCTGTCTCCTTGGTTGTAACAGTGTCTCAGACTTCCCCTGTTGGTGGTGACCTTGAAGATCCTTCTCGGCCATTTGTAGACTGCTCTTTAATTGGGATTTTTTTTCTGATGTCTTTCTCATGATCTTTCTAGGGTGAATGATTTTAGGGAAGAAGAGCAGAGAAATAAAGTGCTACTTCTAGCAAAACACTTAACAAAACGCATGGGGGGAAAATGTTAATTATTTGTGAGTAACGAGAGACTTCAGATCATTTTTTCATCACATTTATCTAAAACATATTTTCATATTTCACAGACACCATTTTTTATGACTGAGAAAGGAAACACCTAAAGGGAAACTATATAGAAAAACTGGGACAATAGCACAAATGTGTCCATTTTCTGCGTGTCCTCCTGTGCTCAAAAATGGAATGGTGACATGCCTACCAGCTGCCACGTCTCCTCCATGTCACAGCAGCTGTGCAATTCATTTGACAGCTGTTGATGACTTCGAGGGACTAGCACACCTATTTAGGCTCGGGACAGAGAAGGCCAAGTATCAGGAGAGGGTTGTCATTCTTTCAAACATCTTTCTGACATATAGGCCAACATCTAAAATCCTTATAGAAGCCTTATAGAATCAGCTCATTAAATTCTCATCTATATACACAGAGAATATTATGAACTATTAAATGAAAAAGTCAAGTTGCATAATAGTAGGAATGGTAGATAATTTTTACAAAAGGCTAGTATATATCTCCAATAAATGATATATCTATATATACATACATATAAATTATATATATATTTGTTTGTTTGTATTAAGTCTAGGATAGTATCATCAGTCTACAATTTTCTAGAGAGAGAAGTAAAGATAATTTTTAACAAAATGCTAGTATATATCTCCAATAAATTATATACCTATATATGTATGTATAACTAAACATACATATAAATTATATATATTTGTTTGTATTAAGTCTAGGATAGTATCACCAGTCTATAATTTTCTAGAGAGAGAAGTAAAGATAATTTTTTCTGTTTTTTGAAACAAAAAATTTTTGAACCTTTTATAGTGTTTAAACTTTACCACAAGGATATTTTATTATTGCCCCCAAAAGAGTTTTAAAATATTTAAAAGTTCAAAGCCAAAAATTCACCCTTTTAAAGCCACTATAAAAATGAGGCACAATTCCAAACTGAAAAGCAAAAATTAAATTTCAAGCATGACTTAGCAAGATGACAATTTTTACTTATCTTTTAAGAATGTAAATGTCATGTTTGTGTTTTGTTCCTTTCTTAATTGAGGTTAAATGCTGCTATCTGTATCCTTTCACATCTCTCTCTCTCTAATTATTATTTTAAGGATTTTCATGACAAGCACAGTATCAGGAAGATAGATTTCTCAGTCATAATTAAATTAGTTCACTCATATTTTTCAAACAGCTGCGATGTCTAAAAGCATCCAACTGTGAGGGCAATGTGCCTCATGTTCCTTTGCTTTTTAACAGGCTGATGTGATACATCTATCTCAAGAGAATCTGTTATGAAATCCATCCAACAGTCTGACTCAGAAAAGTTAACACAAATCATCTTCAAAGCCATTCCAAAGAGTGCACTGGGCTCTTATCACTTTATTCTTTACATGCCTTACTTATTTCCAAGATAACTCTGGGCCTGGATGTGAAAAACACACAAGGTATTCAAATTCCCAGTCATCTCAATGTCTTTGTGATACAACATTGCAGGTCTGTTAAAATACAAAAAAAAATACGCTGTCTTTCACAGCACATTGCATGCCTTTGTCTTTCCTTGCTGTCTCAGCACAATTTTATCAAATTATATACAGCAAAACACAGATACCAAGGAAATGAAACACTAGAAGGTAAGTGTTGAGGAAGATAAAGAGGGTCAGGAAGGATTTGCTATATCATGGGGGCTAGCCCAAGGCAATCCAGAAGCCGCTTCAGAATACAGGGCCTTGAGAGAATTAATTTCTATGTGATATGTAGTTCAATATACTACATTTTTAAAGGTTCCCATGAGGGTAGAATAAGCACAAGTGATTCATTAGAGTGACAGAGAACTCAGAGACCAGGCAGTGCATCCCATACCATGACAATCCATCATCTCATATGGGTGACTTACTTACCCACAAACAGGGCTTAAGATTGTTTAAGGTTGGAAAAAGGAATCTAAGGCCATAAACATATGGAACATAGACCCAGCACCAATGTAGCGTCTAGCACACTCAGAAACATCTAGAATCTGAGTAACCCCAGCAATCCCCAGGGATACTGAAAACCTAACAGGATAGTTAAGAATCATTTTGTAAGTTCTTGATAAACTGGGGCAGGGAAAAAAAAACCCAGCTGTATCAGTACTTCTGATCAACAAATACAAGGAAATAATCCATATAGATGCCCTAGACATCAAGGCTGGCAAGTGGGTACTAGCTATAAAGTCTAGCTCACTTCCTTACAAGGAGTCATTCATTTCTCTGCATTTCTGTTTATCGAAAATATATTTATCTGGGCTTGAACCAGGTACTAGATTTTGAAAGATTAATGAGACATGGCCTCGTCCCTCAAGGGTACTAAGATCTCCAGAAGGCTATTCTCTGTTTTTCCAAATCTCCTCCTGAAATTATGAGACTACACTTTTCAATTCGAGAAACAGGGCAGCAGCAACGGAAGCAGGGGTTTTTTTGTTGTGGTTTTGAAGAAGCACCTTTATTTCTTTTGGTTTTTCACCCCAGCCTCAGGTCGCAAACGTAGGTCCTTGGACTTTACACAGTGGTACACCAGTGTCTCAGGTGCCTGAGCCAGTCGTCCAACGACTGATGAGTGAGAAGGGCCCACAACCAAGCCTAAAGAATTACCTCTGGACTCACAATGACAAGAAACTGCAGGGCATGGAAGCAAACTTTAGCAAGCAAAGTAGAGCAAAAGGAAAAAGTCCAGATTAAAAGAAAATGAGGCAAACAAGCCAGGAAATTTCATAAAATGGGTTATATTTTTATATTATAAATATATATTATATTTACAGCTTAATGAATACCTAGTTTTCATGCCATAAATTTGCCTTCTTAAAGTGCATAAATCATTGGACTTTTTTTATATTTACAAAGTCTTGCAATCATCACCTTTATCCAAATTTTAGAAAATTCTCAACACCACAAAAAGAAACCTTGTACCTACTACCAGTCACTTCTGGATCAACATCTCCCCACCAATCCAGTCCTGGGAACCACTAATAGAGTTTCTCCATATACACGTGCAACTTTTGCGAACATTTTCTATAAATGGTGGCATAAAATATGTGACCCTTTGTAACCGGTTCCTTTCACTTAGCTCTTTGCAGTTAATCTGTATTGTAGCATATATTAGTGGATCACAAACTTTTTTCCTTTTTATTAGCAGGTAACATTCCATTGAAGGGTATTATCACTTTTGTGTATCCATTCATTACATGACAGACATTGATGAAGAATAATGCTGCTATGAATATTCATGTACAAGTTACATATGCAGTTTTGTGCTCATGTCTCTTAGATAAATTCTTGAGTGGAATTGCTGAATCATATGGCAACTCTATACTTATTATTTTGAGGAACACATTGACTCTTTTCCATATTGACTGCAACATTTTACATTCCTAACCACAGTATATAAGGGTTCTAATTCCTTCACTTCTTTGTCAATACTTGTCACGATCAGTCTGTTTTATTTTGACAGTTCTGGTGGGTGTCGAGTAGTACCTCATGGTTCTGATTCGCATTTGTCTAATGGTAAGTGATGATGAGTATCTTTTGATGAGCTTTTTGGCAATCTGCATGTCTCCTTTATAAAAGTATCATTCAAATGCTCTGCCCGTTTTAAATTGGATTTTTTTAAAAAACCGACTTGCAAGAATTCTCTATATATTCTGGTTACAAATCCATTTGGACGCATAATTTGCAAATATTTTCTCTCATTATGTGGGTTTTCCTTTCACTTTTGTGATAATAAAAGCATGCAAGTGTCTAATTTTGATAAAATTCTACTTATCAATCCTCTCCTTTAACCTTAATGTTTTAGAGATCATATCCAAAAACCATTAACTATTGAAGGTGATGAAAATGTATTCCTATTTTTCTTCATAATGTTATGGAGGTCTATGAGAACACACTTTTATATTTAGGTCTATGATATATTTTTGTATAGGGTATGAAGCAAGTTCCAAATCCATCCTTTTACATATGGATAAACTGTGACCCTCCACTATTTTGCTTAAAAAGACCATTATCTCCCACTGAAATGTGCTGGCACCCTAGCTAAAAGTCAACTGACCATGAGTATAAGGCTTTATTCCTCACTCTGGCTTCTGTTTATTGACCTGCATGACTACCTTTATGTGGATACTACACTGTGTTGATTACTAACTGAAGCTTTGTAATAAATTTTGAAATTGGGAAGTCTAAATTCTCCAACTTTACATTCTTCAAGATTATTTTATTCCTCATCCCTTGCCTTTCTGCATTTGAAATTTAAGGTCAATATTTCAATTTCTGTTAAAAAAAACCCAACTGGAATTCTGATAGCTTGCACTGAATCTGCACATCAACTTGGAGATGCCATTTTAACAACACTAATTCTTCCAAAGCATAAAAATGGGAAACTTTCCGTTTATTATATCTTTATTGTTTTTCAATGACATTTTGCAGTTTTTAGTGCATTTCTTTTGCTAAATTTATTCCTAAGTATTTTACTGTTTTGTTACTCTAAATGTAATTATTTCTTAATATCATTTTGGCTTATTTATGAAAATGTATAAAATGCAATTTTTTATATTTTGTTATTATAACCTATAAACTAAACTTGTTTATTACTTATATTTTTAGTTGATTCCTTTCAATTCACTACATACAAGATCACATCTTCTGTGAAAAGAGATCTTTTTACATCTTCTTTGCCAATCTAAACGGTAAGGTAATAAACTATGTATAAGAAGAAGCAAGAAGCTGGTATGGTCACTGAAAGCTAGGTGCACCTGATGGAAATTTCAAATCTTAGTCATTTCATCTAGAGCAAATTCTACATATCCATTGATACATACAAACAGCTAGTAATAAGTTACCAGTTAGTCTTATTCTCAAGAAAAATTAATTCAAAATTATACTTTGAATATACATGTGTGCACATAATTACACACATGTGTGGTGTTTTAAGGCTAAGAATGTACATAACAGAATCTTACCAAAGCTCATATCATAGCGATGGCTGTTAATTGTCATTTTTTCCATTTTTACTCCACTGTTTTACATTTTTTTCTATAATAGCTACATACAATTTTTCCTAATTTTACATTTTTTTATGTATTTGTGAGCAGTATGCCTTTAAGCCTGTGCATAAAGTTTTTTAACTGCTCCAAATTCAAGAACAGGGAAACAATAACTGGGTCCGCAACTACAATGAAGTTCCATTCCAATCGTCTTAGCAAATACCTGATTCTTTTTCAGTGTGGGTTTACTGAAAACACTCATTAGGTTATTTTCCCCTTTAAATACTGATTGATAGATAATTTAGTGTATTAAGGCCCTTCTTAAATTTTCACCAACAAACCTAGTTCATTCTGGGTTGAAGTACGCAGTTTGACTCTGATCGATCCTTGGTGAAGTTTCATAGTAAAACAAAATCCTACATAAAATTTTCTGGAACAAGAATACCAATCTCCTTAATAAATTAATATCCTGCTGCTTACAAAAAACTTTAAAAGAAGTAAAGACTGCTCTCTACAATACCAGTTTTCTTGAGACATTTATATAAGTTCAGTTAAAAAAATTTGCATCCCTTTC
Organism: Solenodon paradoxus; assembly: GCA_004363575.1. Lineage (NCBI taxonomy): Eukaryota > Metazoa > Chordata > Mammalia > Eulipotyphla > Solenodontidae > Solenodon > Solenodon paradoxus. The sequence continues at coordinate 256,589 of RJWH01001348.1, read as the reverse complement.
ATAGATAACTTTAAAAGTTCCTTCTAACATTGGAGTGCTAAGACACTCATATCAGTTTATGCTTGTCAGAATCTATCACCTCTGGACAAAATGAATCAGAAAGCAAAGCGTTTTTACACTTTTCACAGATTATTAAATTTCCCTTTTTTCAGATTTATTAAACAAACAATTTAAATAGAAGTTGTGAGAGTGAGCAACTTGCCTCATTCCTGGACTTAAAGGCTTGAAAGTTCTCAGTAATTTACTGTTGAATATAATATTAGCTATGAGTTTGTCATATCTGGCCTTAACTCTGTTTAAGTATGTTCCTTCTAGCCACATTTTGAGAGTGTTTATCATAAATGGCTTCCAACTGCTGTCAAATGCTTTTTCTAAATCTATTGATATGATAATACGATTTTTGTTCTTCCTTTTGTTGATGTAGTGTATCACATTTATTGATTTGAGTATGTTGAACCATTCTTGCTTCCCTGGAATAAATCCCACTTGGTCAGGATTTATGATCCTTTTGATGTATTGCTCAATTTGGTTTGCTAGTATTCAGTTAAGGATTTTGTATCCATGTTCATCAGAGACATTAGTCTGGTGTGTGTGTGTGTGTGTGTGTGTGATATCCTTATTTGGTTTTGCTATCAGGCTGGTGGTGGCCTCATAAAATGTATGCAGAATATAAACTTTTGAATGCTCTGATCCACTTCATGGAAGTTACAGGAGCTACTCAGTGTCAGGATTTGAAAATGTGTTCACCAAACACATGTTCGTTTATTTTACCCTTATTTGTCACACACTTAAAACTCAGTTGCCAATTTTGTACAAAGGGAATAACAACTCTCAGATAATTGTCCTGAGACTTAAATAAACTAATATGTGGCTAGCTCTTAACATAGTACATGCTTATAATATCCAATAAACTGTAATTCCAATTATCAGTATTTAATATATTTGCAAGTTTTCTCTATTATTAGGCCCACACCCATTCATACTAAAAGTTCCCATGCTTTCAATCTGTCCTCTTCTAGAATCTGCCTAAAACACACCCACAAAATGTATACAGTAACCTAGTTATCAACACCTGGTATTATACATGATAGGATAATACCTTTTCTTCTGTTTCCTTCTCTTCAGCTGGTCCTTAAATATTGCAACACATAAATAACCCTACTGACTTATGCTCCCATTAAATTAGGAGCCAATGAAGACTAGAGGTCAAAACTATAAATAAATTGCACAGTGCTATATTTGCTTAAGAAGATGGGTCATGGCACAGATTCTTCTTTATGCTACTACATGATGTGGAGATATTTGGTTATCAAGAAATTAAATACCTCTTTTTTTCAGATATATCACAGGGAAATTAGAAATGAGCATAACTAACTGAGAAATACTGAAGGGGAAAATTCACAACATACTTTCTAACATAGATATGAGGTATTTCCACCAATCTCAAATAGACACTTACATAGACCATGAATCCAAGTTCCCAAAACTGCTGTCAGCTCACAGACATAAAGAAGTTAAAGTATCCTAACACCGTGCCACATATTTTACAACAAACAACTTAAATTCTCTTTTCCACAAGTGCTCAGTTACTTTACCAAGCCTAAAAGGCAAACATAGAGCATATATGACAGTACTTCCAATTTGAATGCATATCATTAGAATGAAATAAAACAGATGAATTCCACTCTTTCCACCTGTATAAATTATAGTAAAGAAATGGAGCTGGTTACCATTTAGTACTAATGAGATGGTCTTATGTCAAACTCAATATTATCAATATTATAATTGATAATAATATATCAATATATAATTATATAGCAATATCTTTTATTTATTTTCTGTCCCATTGACCTTTAATATCGCTCTCACAAACATCTGGGAAAGGACTTTTACCACAATTCTTCATTTGATCTAAATGTTTCAAAGCAACAATACTGTAACTATTATATAATTGCTACATAATATTACATAATTACTATAGTAACACCTTTTACTTATGGAGTCAAATAACCACAGGGCATTTACACAGTCCTTTAAGACCGCTAGGGATCAAAAATAACTACCTCCCTTTGCAGTATTAACTTTACTTACGCCCATACATTTTCATAAGTTTACAGATGAATCAATCAGCTTGCTTAAGTATAGTCTCAGTTTCTGGTGTAAAACAGAGAATTCAAGGCCTAGTCTACTGGACAATGCCAACTGAATTCTGGATGGCAACACAAAAACAGCTGACTTTATTAAACAAAGACTAGTTCACACAGCAGAACATCTCAGTTAAGAGCACAGTCTTCTCTGCACAAAAATCCAAGGACATGGCAGAGGAAGAGCTCTCAATAAAGTGAAATGAAAGGTAAATTGCCTACAAAGTCAGACTGAAGGACCAAATCACATCCTATAAGCATGAGGAGCCCTCTACTAAAAGTTTTTTAGCTGAAATGATATAAGTACTTCAGGAACGTTCACCTGACCATGAGATCAATTAAAGTGTATATGTATGTAGATATAGAATGTTATTTGTATGTCTTTGTGTAAGTGGTGTATGTATATGTGCAAGGGTTATTGTGTTGAAGTGTTGTCTTTGTGGGTGTATAAGTGGTGTGTGTGTGTGTGTGTGTTAAGGTAGACAAAATAGAGAAAAGTAGACCACTTACAACACTATGTCAGTAACCTAAACATAAAGTGATCCATCTTTGGACTAAGGATTTGGAAGTAAAAAGGAAGAAATGCCTACAAAGTTCATTCAAAGTCAACAGCATACAGATTGTTTGAATATAGGGTTAGAAAGAAAGAAAATCAAAGGTAAAGTGTGAGGCTTGAGGATAGGTTACTGAATTATTACCAAAAATTGGAAAGGGGATGTTAGGAGAAATAATCCTAACTTTACAAGATGAACTGGTTTTAGACAAAATGAGTTTGGAGTGATGTAAAAAGTCCAATCAGAGACCTTCATCAGCACTGGAGAAAGGTCTGATATACAGAGTAAGGACCAATGGGGACACCAGCACAGGCGACCACTAGGAAAAGTATAGGATTCGTGACATTTCCACTATAGGTGATGGAGTTGTCTCCAAAAACGAGCTTATCAAGTCGCTATTATAGAGGCATCCCATTCGAGAGTACTTGTAACCTCAGTCTTGTTTACTTTAATTCTTTAAACTGTCTGTGGACACATAAATATTAAATGACAGCTCACCAAGTACGGTGCTGGCAAACAGTGATAAAGTATGTATCATATTAACAACACAAAATTGATTCTGTTGCTTGAATTTATTTAGGACTTTCAACATTCACATCTTTTTCCTACACTAAATGACTTTTTCTTTGCAATTAATCCATCAGGAAGACCACACAATTTATTACTTGGATCGTGGCTATCAAGGCCATGCTGCATAAGGAAATTTTCTTAGATTAAGAAAGTTTTACTTGAGTATCTCTTATATTTTATGGTTTTGTACCAAACCGCCTCAACTAAAACTAATCTTAGCTTTTAGTCCATTTTCTTTCTGGCAACAAATGAAGCACTCCATTATGGAGCAAGGAAGACAGCCACTCCCATAAATAAATGCCAATTTCCTCCTTAACCAGTTTAATGAAAACCATCACTACGTTAGGAAAGCCAAGGGTGAAAAGAGCTGGTGATGTGACTCATTAGATACTCCGCTCTACCTGACTTACAGCAGAAATGATGAAGCACACTACCTGCAGACAGCAAACCCGAAAAGAAGTTGAACAAACGCTTAGTACAAAATCTTGATCCAGAAATCAAAATGGCTACACTATGAAATAAATACTGTGTCATTCTCCCTTTACTATCTCATGCCGTAAGAAGCAGCACTGGTACAAGTAAAAAGCATTTACCGCTTCAGTAGCAGTGACAACGTGCCAGGCTCAAGTAGAGTTTTCACAGCAGGGGAAAGCGTGCATGGGCCCACAGCGTTCTCCCTGCTATTTTTGTAGCTTTCCTGTAAACGTAAAGCCACTCTTAAAAGTTTCTTCTCTTTTTTTTTTTTTTTTTTTTTGAAGGAAAGGTACAGGCAGGAAGACACGTAGGCAAGCAGGCAGGAAGAGAGAGGAGAAAGAAGCATTTTATTTTATTTCCATTTTAGTTGTTCACACTGGTTTTTCCCCAGGGAGCCAGGACTTGAACCCAGGGACCTGTGGCCTGTGTCCTTCAGAGGCAACTGGCCTAACCACTCACTGCTCCACCTGGGCGTGCTCTACCGAAGTTTCTTTATTAAAAATAAAAAGGCAAGCTGAAAACAAGTATTTCTGAGGATGAGGAGAAAAGAGAACAGTTATACACTGCTAGTAGATGTGGAAATTGGTGCCACCACTATGGAAATTATGGAGATTCCTCAAAGAGTTGAAAATAAAAATGTCATACAATCGGTTATCCCACTTCTGGGTATTTACCAAAAACCACATGCAAAAAAATGATCTGAAGAGGTATATGCATCCCCATTATTGTTGCATCGTTATTTACAATAGCCAAGAGCTGGAAACAATCTAAATGCCCATTGACAGGTAAGTGGCTCAAGAAGTTATGGATGCTGACACAATGGAATACTACTCAACTGTAAAAAGGAAAATCCTCCCATTTGCAAAAGCATGGATGAACCTAGAGGGAATTCTTAGAAAGATAAATCAAAAGGAGAAAAACAAACATCATATTTCGCTTATAAAAGCTGCATGTAGAGAAACCAAACAAATGAACCAAATCAAACAAAAATATACTTTTAGCCTACACAGTCAAAGTAAAGGTTACCAGAAAGGAGAGGGTCAGGGAACGGGATAAAAGGAGTCAATTCTAAGGGGACTAGGCCTGATAGTGACAATCTTATTGTATTGCATACAGATGCTGATTTCAGATGATAAATACCTTAAGCCCATATAATGTTAGGATGCTCCTTCAACAAATGTTCCTTCAATAAAAATTGTTTAAATACATTTAAAAAATAATCATTTACTTTTCTGACTTTTTCATTATAGACCAAATCTTGCTTATTTTCATAAACTAGACATCATTCAACAAATGTGTGCATGTGGAGCGTTTACAAAGCTGACTAACACCTGAAGACTGTGCATCATCGCCCTCTCATTTCCAAGCTCCCACACTCCAGGAGCTTAATGTCCGAGAGAAGAAATAAGACCCAGGACCCTAAACAAGTAAAGCACAAGTCAGAAGGCAAACTTTCCCCCTGTTCAAGTACCTCTGCAAACCTATCCTATCACACTAAAGCTTCCTCTGCAGGGTTACAGTTGTGAGCTGGGTATTGAATAAAAGGTCCCCAAAGCTGTCTCACTTCATCCATTAAATACTCAGTCCATGTAAAACTGAAACTCGAAACTTCATTCAAAGGGAAGAGCACCATGCCTTCCCTGGTTCAGACTGGCTGTGGGCATGATGCCTGCAGTGGGCTGAAGGTAGGGTTTCCGCTGACATGCTCAGACCTGTGTCCCACACCCCACCCACACCCACACCCACATTTAGGAGGTGCTGAACTTGGAATGAGTGTGGTGGCCACTGAGGACCTCAGCTCAAACAGAGTCCCATGTTATTCTGTTGAGACTGTTACACTAGATGAAAAAAAAAAAAAGTTTTTAAGAATGGAAACACTAAATGACATCAGAAAAGAACTCTACTGCTAGCTGTGGGACTTGAGCATGGCTCCATCAAAGGCTTGGTTTGGGGGCCAGACCCTGAATTTGTGGAGGAAAGAATAGGTGGAGATGAAGATGAGAAAGAGGGGCATCTCCCCTGGAGGATGGTGTCTTCTCCAGGGGTCAATTGTGACTTGTTTTCCCTAGATGGGTAAAAATGAATATATGGAAACCTATTTTAATTGTTAGTACATGTTCTTATTTAACTGATTTGTGTTTGTAACCCTTATAAATAAATTCCCCAGATGGCTTCTTGGCTTGCTACCCTCTTACATTCCAATATGCTGATTGGCAGGTAACTCAGAAATCATATAAACCTAAGTTCAACTCTTGCAAATTATTACTTCTGTAACCTTAAGTCCCATGATCTCTTCCACATCAGTCAATGTGATAATAATGCAAATAACATCATAGGGCTGTTATCAAAATTAAGTGAATATAAGTGTAAATTTATAGTGTATGGGATATTTTCTATGGAATACAATAAATTTCCTATATATGCTCAATACTGTGTTTTTATTATCGTGGTTATTGTCATCATTGTTAAAGATACTAACATTTCATTTAAACTAAGTTCATCTAATATCCAAAAACTGTGTAATTCAATCAACGTTTAAGTGTTTTGTTATTGTCAATACTAAGACTTTGAGATACAGCCTTGAGGATGTCATAGTATTTGTCTTAAGTCTACTGAGAAGTCAGAATGTTAAGAAACGTTATAACGAAATGTGTGAAAAGACCACTCTAAATGAGAATCCAGATGGGTGAACAATCACTTCTCATGCCCAGTGGGAATGATTTGGGACAGCTCCATGGAGCACATGGCATCTGAGCTAGAATATAAAGAATAAGCAGGACTTTGCCAAGTGAACACTGGGGGAAAAAAGTTCAAGCAAAGGAAAAAGATCATAAGCAATGAAACATCTACATTTACCTATTTGACAACATTTCTCAGTAATTAATCCAAGACGTAACTTCCTTACATGTTCCAGAAAAAAAAATCTGTATTCTTAAAACAATACAGGCTATCTCGATAAATATTTAATTGACAGTATGCCAAACAATGTGAAAGTGAAAAATACAGGCAACATGAATACATGGTCCTGCAAAAAGAGCTGTTCTTTGTCTCAAAAGAGTCAACTCTGCTAGCCACTTTGCTCAACAGTTTGTCTCTCCTGCATTTTTGAACTCACAGATCGACTAAAGACTCTGAATGCTGTATTTGATTTTCTTTATCTACTCCCTGCTCCTTGTGTGCCCCACCCCAAAACATACACAGACACCCGGTTTCCACCACAGCAACAGTCTGATCATGCTAAAGAGAATCAAACTCTGGGCAGATGAGGCCAGCAGTACATGTAAGGGCACTTGGGTGGCACCAGTCCAAAAGGGTGAGGATCCTTGACCTAGACATTTATTTCCTGTAACTGTTCATTCTCATACTCCCACCCCCAACGCATGCTCTCTCTCTCTCACATACTCACACACACAAAACACACTCTCTCTCTCTGTCTCTCACACACACACACACTTTCTCACTTTCTCACACACATACTCTCTCACTCCCCCCCCTTTCTCCCCACTTCTCCCTCTCTCTCACACACACATACACACACTCTCTCAAACACACACTCTCATACACACACACTCTCTCACACACACTCACACTCTCACATACACACACATACGCTCACACACACCACACTCACACACACACTCACTCACACACACACCACACTCACACACTCACACACATTCTTACTCACACACACACACACACACACACACACACGATAGCTATTCTCACTACCAACAACTCAAGGTACCTTCACAATAATTCCTGTTTGAATCGAGCTTTACTTAAGGGGTCTCTTTACCACGCAACTAATTTTACAATTCCCTCAGCTAATTGCTTAAGAAAGTTTTGCTGGAGCTTACTTTGCCAGTCAAATTCTGTCGCAATCTAAAAGGTGCTTTTAAACAATCATTTGAACTCTTTATAGTTCTTCCCTTTTTCCATTCCAGTGCTGGAGGAGGAATTTGGGGAGGAAAGCTGTTCAAATTTTATTTCACATTCCCACATTCTATTCCTTGGATCACTACCTAAAAATGAGACACGTCTCCAAAGAAGACCTATAAACTGCCAACAGACACATGAAAAGATGTTTATCATCTCGTTATTAGGCAAGTTGAAACAACAATAACATAACACCTCATACCTGGGAGAATAGTTATTATTCAAAAACCTGGAAACGTGCGGAACAGGGTGTGCAGAGAAGGGAACACTTGTACACTGCTGGTGAGAGTGTAAATTGGCGCAACTATTTTAGAAAGAGCGTGAAGATTCCTAAGAAAAAAATATAGAAATTGCACATGATCCAGTTACCCTACGTCTAGGTATTGATCAAAACCACACTAATTCAAAGACATATATAGCCCCATATTTAGTACACCATTATTTACAATGGCCAAGAGCTAGAAACAAGCATAGTGCCCCAGGACAGATGAGTTTATGGATCTAGTTAAGACAGTGGATTCTGCCAACTTTTAGTCTGAGCACTCTATTATGAGCGTTAAGAAAAGACAGACTAGAAGAAGGTAAATATCTTAGTTCAGATTAAGCATACCACAAAGTCATGTGGGAAAAGATACTTTAAAATAACTTTAATGAGGAAAAGCACTCCTCCAAATATTCCAACAGGTGGATTTCTTAAATTACAATATGAAGATCACCCCTGTGGCTCAGGTGTTAACCTGTACCTGGGGCATAGTCCACACGAGTCTCAAGGGCCTGGGTTCGTGTCCCTGGGGACACAAAAGGGGGGTGATTTATAAAATGCCTCCTCCTACTCTCTCTTCCTGCCTGCCTGCCTGTTTCTGTCTGCTTTCATTCCTGCCTTCCTCTTAAAAAAAAATCACAATAGGAAATGAATGAAAACCAAATGGTAGTAAAATACGTTCGGAACAATTTACAAAATGAAGCTTAAGGGGGCATCACACATAACTGTGGTCTCCTAGCCTTTGGCACCTTAGATGTGAAGGTACATTTAAAACTCACAAATTTTATTAAATCCTAAAATCTTTTCTGGGCACTTGTCATATGCATGATATAATACATGTCACATGGGACATAAAAACAAAGTATATGATATAGTAGATCTCCTCACACAAATAACCACAGAATACCAAATATGATAAGCACTCAAAAACATTATGCCACTAGAGAGATTAGAGTTTCTGGAAGGATCAGAAGACCTCATGTAAGAAGAGGCATTAGAACTACATTTTGAAGGCAGAATAGGATTTTCTGGGGGTTAAAACAGAAAGAACACTGCATTAACAAACACTATGAAAGAGAAGGAAGAATATATTTGAGGAATGGCAAGTAACATATTTTGGCAGAGAAAACAGGTCAGAGAGGGTCTAAAAGCCAGGATCAGGGAAATTCCATCAGTTAATGGTAAGAACAGCCAGAAGGGGTGAGGGATGATTTCTGGATAGAGCAGTGGAAACAGAATGGAGATGTGACATCCGGATTTAAGAGGCACTTGACCCCAGAAAAGTTCCAGGGAAGGAGGGCTGCACTCCTCAGTGGCCAGAACTTGCCTTCTAAGGACAGGGTCTTTGCAAATGAGAAGCAATGGCAGTCAAATACCTAATGGTATGTTAATTATAGGATGGAGTCAGCCTACGTTTTAGATTTTAAAGTGTCTGGATTTCTTTTTAGAGGGCTGTTTTCATAAGTAATCAGCAAAATCTACATAAGCATCCTTCCTTTTGTAGTTTGCAACTCCTTGGGTCTCAAGTAGGGATATGGTGCACCGATAAACAAGAAATTTGAAAAGTATTTATTAAAGCATCTGAAATGCAGATTCTCCTGTGTTCCAGAAGATAAGCAGGAATCATTATCAGTCAGCTGTTCATGCTTCCTGGAACATAATCAGAAATACCAAAGGAACCCCACACAATTATGCCTTGTGAATTCTACCCAACAATAATTTAACAAGTTACAACTTGAGTATTACATTATAACTAATATGGAGTATTCATACTATGGAGACAGGGAGAGAAAAAACAGACCAAGAAGACATAAAAGCAGGAAACCATTCAGGGAAGAGTGAAGAAATTCTAGAGAACTGTAGCAGCTATGTGAATTAAATGAGGCCTAGAGAAAGCAAAACTTGAGTGAATACAAAAGGCAAAACAGTGGTTATTAAAAGTAGAGATGAGTTAAGCAGATTTGTGCCTGGTTATCAAGCCCAACCTTAGAGAGTCCAACAGTCAACAGATAAAAATTTCTGCATTCAAAATTTAGGTGTTTAATCAAACTAAATAGCTTTGGCACAGTTAAAGAAATTATCATCAGAATGAAAAGACAACCAAGTAAATGAGAGAACCACACATATCAACTATCCAACAAGGGGTTAATATCCAAGCTATATAAAGAACTGACACAAAATAACAACAATAAGTCAACCACCTAAATGAAAAATGAGCAAAAGATCAGAATAAATACTTCTCCCAAGAAGACATACAGATGGACAACAAGCATACTAAAAATGATCATCATCACACATTATTAGGGAAATGAAAATCAAAACCTCACATCAGTGAGAACAGCTACTATCAAAAAGACTGGAAATAACAAGTACTGGAGACAGTGTGGAGAGAATGGAACCCTATATAGCCTGATGGAAACATAAATTGATGAAGCAACTTGAAAAGTAGGAGGATTCCTAAAAAGTTAAAAGCAGAATTACTGATTCTATTGATCCAGTAACTTTACTTCCAGGAATCTTTCTAAAGAATATGGAAACACTAACTCAAAAAAAAACCAACCCTTGGACATTTACAATAGAACTGAGGTTACCAATAGGCAGTGGGGCTGGTGTATAAATGGTGGCAGAGCCCACTGGACAATGGTGAAGAAACATGGTGATTTGGTAGGCAGGGTGCACTGACATACATTCAAGAAAGGGAAACCTATCCATATGAGGTTATTTTAATGTGCAGAATAATTACTATAATTATATATTATATATATATATATATAAAAAACAGAGAGAGAGAGAGAGACAGAGAGAGAGAGAGAGAGAGAGAGAGAAATATGCACCTCTGTATTCACTGCAGTACTATTTACAATAACCAAGTGTGGAAAAACATAAGCACCCATCAACAGATGGAAGGATAAAAAAGATGGGTATTATACAATGGAATACTATTCAGCTATTAAAAAATAATGAAATCTTGTCATTTGCAACAACATAGATGAAAGACAAATACCAGATGATTTCACTCAAAGGTAGAATATAAAGAAACAAAGGAAAGGAACAGACTAAACAAAATGAAAACAAATCCTTGGACTCTGACCAAAGAACTCAATCTACCAGAAGGGAAGGGTTGGTAGAAGGCATCTAACAGGCGGTGGTAGAGGGTTATTAATACTTTGGTGGGGGGTAGAGTAACAGCATACATTTGATGAAGAGTAACTTGCACTCCATAAGTTGTAAACAGGGCTGTAAATCAATGTTCACTTTAAAAAAGAAAGAAAGAAAGAAAATAGTTAAAAATGAAGTACATGCTGCTAGTTTTATCTAACAAATGTGAATTGAAGTTTAGAAGGGAGAAGAGGAAACAAAATTAGATGTTTACTTATCAACAGAAACTCTAGCCAACTCTACCCACAGAGCTAAAGGGAAGCGCTTGTTTGGCAGCCTTTTCTACACTGGCTTTCCAAGTGTCTTTCAGAGAAGTGACAAACCGGGGGAACAGCTGGGTGGACGCACCAGGGCACACTGCCATGAGTGGCTGCTTCTGCAGATCTCCTGAGGACACAAATGACAGCTGAGAAAAACCGTAGTAACACAGACAGCCTGCTTCACAAAGTCTTCTCTGACTGTTGCCCACACCGGCTCTCCATCCTTGGGAACGCCCCTGTAGCTGGCCTTGGTCTCTCTGACCCACTTCCAGTCCCCCGATGTGCAATCTTGTCCCCTGAATTCACAAGAGTTGACTCACACTCATCTCTGCGATCCCTAAGGGCCTGCAAGAGAGTACTACAGAATTTCTTGCTGAATTGGGAACTGGGTTACTAAATTTTTCTTGGAAGTATATTTATACAATCTTTCCTGTGACAAAATGTTCTAAAACAAGACTCTGGAATAATTATTTTTACTAAGAATAATTATACTTCAAAGGTCCATTAATAGCTATTTTACTGGTTGTGTGGCATCTGGAAAGAAAATCATGATATGAATCAACATATCATAGCCTTGCTGAAACTTCTCTAATAAATCATGTTTTCAATCAAACATTTTCAGACTTAATTAAAACATGTGCCTCATTTCCTTTAATATTAAAAACAAGGAAGTACTTTGAAAGTGACAATTTTCTTAGCAAAGACAATCATTTTAAATCTGTAAAATATACTTGTTTATCCTAAAGTTAGTTATTGAGGTTCAGCTACTTAATTTGGGATGAGTACAATATACTTTACTCTTTCATTTCACCAAAATGTACATTTAATGAACCAAGTACTATTTTTAATGTCAACTATTGTTAATACACGTGGATCTCATACCAAAGAGCTCTTGTTGCTGACCCACATTGTGAAATACTGAGCAAAGAAATACTGAGTCCATCTGTCCTGACCTCATGCAGTTCCCCAGGATATTTTCTGGAAAATACAGCATTAAGAAAAAAATCTGAATAATTCAGGCCTGCTCTTAAAAAGCCACTGCTTCCATAACCACTGCAGGATGATACTTTCTCAAAAACAAGGTGAGAAGCTGTAACATACAAGCTCACAAGCGATCTCATTTAGCTCCATCTTGAATACAGTAGCTCCCCCTTATCCAAGAAGATGGGTTCCAAGACACTTGGGATGCCTGAAGCTATGGAGCTGCAAATACATCTATGATTATGTTTCACTTGCAAATGAGGCACAGTTAGAGATTAATCATAACAAAAAAAAATACCAATATGCTGTCATAAAAATTATGTGAATGTGCACGTCCTCACACATGCTCTCTCTCTTCTTTTTCCTTTCTCTCAAAAGATCTTAATGTACGTAGCATTTTTAGACCCTGGTTGACCATGGGTAACTGAAACCAAAGGAAACCATGAATAGGGGGAACTACTGCACTCTTCTGCTCACCTATATTCTTGTCTGCACCTTTGCTTAAAAAAAAAATGAGAATTTCTACTACAGATTTTTCATTATCAAAGAAAATTCAAAAAAGTTAATTCTTTGCAATATGCGAACCCATCTTTTGAAAAGCAGCTGTACAGGTGTGCCTCAATGGAGCGCAGCGGTTACATCAACTGCCTCCAAAGGGGCAAGCCACATACCCCTGGGGTTCGAGTCCCAGGTTCAGGGGGAAACCAGTGTGAATCACTAAATAAAAATAAAATAAACGCTTCTTCCTCCTCTCTCTTTCTGTCTGTCTGCCTACTCGCCCTCAATCCTGCCTGAATCTTTCCTTAAAAAACAACCACAATGAACAACTATTCTTCTGCTGCACATTTACTGAGTTACCTTCCATAACCGTGCCAGAAAGACTGTAAAAAGGATCTTTTCTGGGCACCAATATAACATGTCTCTTCATACAAATTTTAAAAATATGTAAATGGATTTTTGCCTTAGTTTTCCAGTACTTGTACACCTAGTCACTATCTGTTTATCAATTTTCCTTTAATTTACCTTATAGCTTGTATTCAAACTAAACTTAAAAAAAAAAATCTGGTGGATTTTAGAGCTGCAGTCCCTCCTCGTTAGGCTAAATGACCCAGCCAATGAGAAAACTAGCAACATTACACCAGAACACCAGAACTAATCTAGGGGGCTGGGGGACAGTTTCAAAAAGCAACAGCACTCTGAAATAGAAACTATAATCATTTAGTCCAAAGTCATCACAAACTGGGTCTAAATAGAGAGCTGGCTGGCACTTGTCTGTCAACAGAATGTTTCTAAAGTTTCATTGTAATATAGCTATACTAATGTTTAAATATTGGGTGTTGTCTATTTAAGTTAATTGATAGTTGTAAGGAAATAGCTCAGGAAATTTCCATATGACTTATTTCCAAAAGAAAAGAGCATAACAACATGTATATTTTCCACCAGTTATTACAGTAGCAAAAAAAAAACAAAAAAACAGGGAAGCAGTGTTTTTAACAAGAGGTGGTTTGAGGACAAATACCTTGCTACAGAAGTTATAATGTAAGAAAGTAAGTTTTCTCTTAAAATTAAAAAAACGGAGAGGGGGCAGTAAAGCTGTGAAAAGAAAGGAGACATAATAAGAAACCAAGTTGGAGGGGAAGCAGACCCTAGGGGGTAAAGACTTCAATCAATCCAGACATTACTGATTCTAGTACTGCAGGCTGGGGAAAGAGGTTTCTCTATGAGACCATCAGCAACTTCCATTCAATAGTTACTCCACAGCTCTTTCTCTGCAGTCTCCATCTTAACGCCTTTCTAGTAAATTCTTTTTTTTTTTTTTTTTTTGGGCGGGGGGGGGGGTCTTTAACCTATTTACATTCCACAAGATTTCTTCTCTCTCAATAAAAATTAACTGCAAAACATTAAAAAGAGATGTGTCCTGGTGGCCTAGTGGATAAAGCCACTGAACATGATCCACATACATCAAAGGGCCCAGGTTCCAGACTCGGTGCTGGGGTGAACAATCAAGATGAACAACTAAATAAAATAAATGTTTTTTTTTTTTAAAGTTAAAAAGAAGGTCATTTAATGAATTTTAAATAATTTTACTGAATTTTTTGTACCTTGCTCTTTAAAAAAATCATTTTTAAAACTAACACAGTGATTCCTATTCCTAAATGTTTTCACAGGATGCATGCAGATAACTAGTAACTGGGAGGAAGTTAAACTTTTTGTTATGGTCTGGCTACCACTATCCCTGATTAATGCATCCAAAGCAAATAATTCTTGTTTTATTCTCCTTAAATTTAAATCCATCTACTAACAACACTGGTCTGAGATTCTAGGAAGCACTCAGCCACTGGTTCAACTTCTCTCCCGATGGGATCAACATCAACACAGATTTAGAGGAAGTCTTGCACAATCCAAAGACTGGGAATAATCCCCAAAGGCTTCTGATGCCCACAAGCTTCATGAAAGGAAAATCATCCCCAAACCAAAAGCAAAAGTAGGCAGTGAGTCTCTGCAAAGACTCTAACTTTTAAGAACCAGTGTACAGCAACCTTATCAAAACAGAACTTTCAGAGTAACTCAGCCTCACACTTCCCCCATCTTGAGCTTCAGCCCTGGCTCCTTCAGTCTCTAGGCCTCCCTGGACACTTCCCTTAGGCTACATTCACTCTCAAATTATCCATACACACCACTCTCCTTCCTTAGACTTTAGAATTAGATCTAAGAGCTGGAACCACTGGTCTCATTCCTCTTTGCATCCACCACAGTATTTTCAACCATGCTTTCTTCACTATTTCAGTGTAAAATCTTTAAAGTATTTATTTATTTTCTCTTTTGTTCCATGCTGCTCAGAGAAGCAAAAAGAAAATGCTGAATTATTTTTCTCAAAATAAGTAGCTTTGTGAACTCTTCCTTGATTGCTGATGTACTTTGGGAACACTCCCCTAAACCATTTATCAATAAGAAGAAGAACTAAAATAAGGAAGTGACTTCCAGTGTGAATCATCAAAATAAAGTCAGGTAGCAAGAATTCAGTACTGGGTATTAAATGATCTAGAGCTTGGTAGGTAATACCTGGTATTCTCTAGGGGCTAAAAACTTACAGGGGATAATAAATGCAGCCTTGCCTAGTGGAGGTCCTTCGGGAAAGGGGATTTAGTTATTTCTTCAGATTTGGAAGGTTTATTTGCAGAGTAGGGGGGTGGATTTGGAGACAAGGAATAAATCAAGCAAAGCATGCACATTACAGCACATGCTACATCTCCAGAGACTGATCTCAAATGCATTCCTGCTTTCTGAAGCCTCTTACACGAAAGTCTATTGCTAACTCCTCTATCAGAATTTTAGTGGACGAAATTTGAAAATTTACCAATGGAAGTTTTGTTTTTCATATTTGTCCAGCACGTTCTGCTCTACCCTTACTTTCTCAAACCATTATATATAATAACAAGTATCAGAAAAGCAGTAGAGTATGTGCTGATCTGAGTCTGTACTAGATTTTTCCAGAAAAACAACAAAGTCAGAAGTTATTTAGCTTTCATGAATAAAAACAATGCTTTCTAAGCTAAGTCACTTTAGGCACAGAATCAGGGGACTAAACACAACAGAAATGAAAATATAATAGATAAATGAGCAATAATTATCTTCCAAAGCAGATTTACAACACAGTTCCCTGGATTAGCTCATTTGTGTACTTCGAAATAAAATCACACTGCGTCCAGGGCACTACTACAAAAGTCCCTGCCTTCTTGGACAAACTTATGGCAAACATCTTCAAGACAGATCCAGAGAAGTAAACAGGAGAACACATGCTTTCCTTAAACACCCCACGCTTTCATCAGACACTACCCGCAGCTCCCATATTTCCATCCATTACAGCTATGATTTTTTGAGGTTAATTGCAGAGCAGTGATAATAGAAGCCCAATTCTAAATACACCCTAGAGATAAGAATAAATTCACGGCGGAAACAGTCATGGCTGAATCACCCATTTCTCATAAAGTCTTTCACATCACGCTCCCAGATTACCATTAACACAGTGTTGTGGTGGCAGTCCTAGCATTGTCAGAGGTTCTTTGTGTTGGTTTTCCATTTTTAAGCATAAATGAGAATTTAAAATTATGTTTTTATATAAAAAAAATTACCTGCTAGAGAATGAAGCTGACAGCAGATGCCAGACCCCTATTCCTAGTTGAAAGTATCAAGACACATCCTAAGAGTCACTTGGGGAAACAGTACTGCATGCCTCTGCATTGTGTAGACACATACCAGACAGGTATGTGTCTACAAATGCATTCGTAAACATAGAGGAAAACAGCACAAACCTACGTAAGGCATTTACTCATACTGAAAGTCATGCCCTTATCAGTAGTCTTAGGTGGGACAGATACGCATGTCTTTCTGTATCTTTTCTCTAGTTTTTCATTGACCACCACACAGAAAGAAAGACAAATACCCTTGGCTATCCACAGCTATTCATTTCCTAAACTAGATTAAGTTTAGATAACCAGACACAGCTGTATTTCAGACTGCAGACCAAAGTTTCATCCTCTTCCAGGCCATTGTCAGGCTCCCTTTGCTCCTGGCTATACATTTTCTGTTTGTCTGTTTGTTTGTTTGTTCACCTTATGATCAATGAAGAATCAATTCCACTTCACTGTGCCCAAAAATTGAAGCCAGTTTCTAAGAAAACTACACAAAATAAAAAGTCTAATCTATCTTACTCTGTTTAATGGTCCAGGTTCATTTCTCAATACTATTTCTTATTTTAATAAAAAGTGTCTCATACAGAATATGTCAAAGTTATAAAACTGCAAATATAAAGCAAACTGAAAAGCTTGAGGGCAATTCAATATTGATACATATTCTTAAGTATAACTTTTGCTTAGGTTATCTGCCTGGTGATGAAAAAGCTCAATGCTCAAATCAGAGGTATTATGTGACTTTTCCAAGAAGGCCACCAACCATAGGTATGATATTTATGATTGCAAATTTTAATTAGTAGAAGCCTCAGAATACTTTAAGCAAGGTGAAATATTAACCAGTTTCGCATATCTTAAAGGGGAAGTATTTGGCAACAGAAAAAGAAGGTCTCAAGAGAAGATCATCACACTGAAATAAGAAACTGAGAAAGCGAATTTTTTTTTTTCCCAAAAGAAAAGGGTAGGCAGGAATGAAAGCAAGTAGGCAAGCAGAAAGGAAAAAAAAAAAGAGAAGTAAAAAGCGTTTTATTTTTATTTAGTGTTCACATTGGTTGTTCCCCCTGACCTCACGTCTTGAACCCAGGACCTTGGGATTTACGTGGGATTGCTGCCAGAGTGTGCTAGACTGGTAGGTCACAAGCGTACTCCCCAAAGTCAATAATTTTGCAACCAAACCTAAGAGAAAAATATTAAATATTGCAGAGAATCTATCAGGTTAAAAAAATGAAACGCTTTTTTGTAAGTAAGAAAGTTTCAGTAAGTGAATGAACCCAGTGGTCCGGTAAGGCAATTTCAGCATCACAGGGCAATTACAGATGTGTCATCATAAATCTAGCATCACACAGCTTTTGGCCATTCTGCTTGCTAGTCACCACAATCACTAAGTAACGACTGTAAAAGTCAGGACAAGTGTAAAGTTACCACCTAGCAGAGGGAACACCTTATTTATCACAATCCCCTTGACAAGGATGTCATCAACAATTTTAAAACCGTGACAACGCTACACCACTTCTCTAATGTCAACAAATCAAGTTATCGATGTTTATGGAAACCGGTTATATAAAGAGTCCTATATTACAGTTTACTATAAAGTTCCGTGCCTTTCTATAATTGTAGAGTGAACATTGTTTATTAAAATAAAAGTCAAGCCAAGAATCCTGTGTTCTAATCTCAATTCTGTCACTAAAACTGCTGTGTGATTCAGCATATTTAACTCTCAGACTAAACCTTATTTTTACATTTGTAGAAGTGAGATCAAGACATTTATTCTGACTACTTAACAGACAGTTATGAGATGTAAATGACATATTTATATGAAAGTGCTTTAAAATGTCATCTCCAAAATATTCATTTTTATTTTCATTTTTCTTCAGATAAAGCAGATTAAGACAGACAGCAAACAGAAATAAATACCCCAATTTTAATGAGGACTGGGTAAATATTAAAAGTTATCCTATACCTATCTCTAAAGAAAATCACATAAAAACAGAGCAAATAGATTCAGGGAAACTATATTGCACAGGATATAAAGAAAGCATCACTGAAAATAATGATCAACATTTTTGACATTTTCACTTGGATGTTTTAAGTACTTTATCATAAATATTTCATATCTGTAATGTCCTTAGGCTTGATGGCTTTTTTTTTTCTTTCAGGTAACATAGCAAGCAAAGTTAAATATTTATAAATGTCTTACCTTACTCTATAAAGTAAGTCGATATGGAAATCAACAGCTTAGAGCAGATAAAGCACACTTGTCCCTTCGTAATCTCCACTGCTGAAAGTATATTTATTTTCATCTAATTACAGGGAAGAGTCCAATTCCACAGCTCAATTAATAAGCCCAAAGTCCCAATATGGAACAGAGCTCCTGCGGTGTGTTTATAAAGCAGTGATTTTGGGTTGATCTAAGCTTTCAGGATCTCCTGGTCTGACAACAATGAAACACAAAGAGGAAGTCAGAAAAACCTCGATCTGAGAACTTCAGGACCTCAGAGTATGGAAGGGTCCTAAAGCATTTGAATAGATTTTTTAGATCAATTTTGTAATCGACAAAACACAATATTTTTAAAAAGCACCAATCTGTAAAAGGAGAAAAAGTAGACTTAGTTCACATGGAATGAACAAAATTTGATAACAACATTTTACTCTAAATCTCTAGACAAGGCTTGAGCAGAAAAGTTATTTGATGACTAACCTACAAGCAGCCAAATGAACATAATACAAGAAAATTGCCACAGATACATGCGACACTTGAGAATCCAAACGCACATGAAATAGTCTCAGTACCTAAAGCCATGATCTCGCCACAGATTTACTCTGTCATTTAAAATCACAGAATTCACTCAGTTATCTGGATCAAGAAATGACAAAAACTACAGTTGGCATTGGAAAGACGTTCCTCTCTCCCTGTATGTTGCTGCTTTAAAAACAAATGAGTTTTTTCAGCATGGTTTCATCAAAATTGAATAAACAGAATTTTATGAATTTTATATGAAAGAGGCTGTTTTTTTTAAAACAGTTTCTAGTGCTTCCTCACCCACCCCATGCATCTACCCAAATCGCTTTTCTTTCTTACAGCCCCATCTGCTTTTCAGACATAACTGCAGGATGATTACTTGAACATAGAAAACGGGGCAAGAAACTGGCATAAGAGGGAAAGAGGTCACTGGAAGAGCTTCTCTGGTGAATCGTTGCTGCTTTACACCAGCTTAGGCTTCCAGCTCATCAGGAGACAGATGGAGAATCACAAACTTACCAAATGCTTATTACACATACAGATGGCTGTTGGTTTGGAATTCTTTATTTCCCACGTGATTATTGTGAATACAAGCACTTGCTCTCACTTTTTCCCGGGAGGTGCAGGCTCCTGGCGGAGCTCACACCTCACTCTCCCCTCTCCTCCCTGTAGCAGGACCAATGCAGGCCACCCCTCCAGAGTTCCCACCCCACCCCACCCACAATCCCAACACCTATCTGGAGAAATGCTTGCTGACTTTCATCACACACAGTGAACCAAAGTCTTGAGGCTTAAAATGAGCTGAACTCAAGTTCAGCTCCTGAGGGAACCCACAAATGAACACGTGGAAGCTAAAACTAAGCGATTTCTGGAGGTGTCCCAGTGAAAGTAAGTGGGAAATAAGGCATCAAAAGACTTCTTAACAGTTTTACTAAGTACATCCAAACAATAAATTATAGATGGCAATCTAGAAACAAAGTTGATGGAATTGGCTAACTGATTTGTAGAAGCACGTAATAATATACTCAAATTATTATTTTAAGTGAGCTAAATGTTGGCTTTGCTTCTATGCAATTTCCATTCCTGATAAATTAGAGGAGACTGATGTCATAAGTCTATATGAGGGGGAGGATCAAAGGAAATTTTTTTTGTACATTTCTTTTGTTTGCTATCTTTTCTACTAATGATCAGAGTTAGATAACTACAGTGATAAAAACAATTAAAAGGAATTTTAGATTGCATCCTTGTTAACAAAGATTTTTATTAAAGAACTGTTTGCATGTAATTGAGAAGTAGGTATATCCCTGCCTTTTCAGTCAATGAATTAAACAATTATTTAGTGTCTATATTGTGCCTGAATCTATACTAACACTAACGGGTCAGACAATTCAGGAACAGATGCTAGAAGACAGATTTGTGAATCAAGAAATTTCAAAATAATGTGTGAAGTATGAGGAAAACAGTAGAGAGGAACAATGAAAAGATTAAGACAACTCAGTCCGGTCTGAGGGGTAAGAATGGACTTTCTAGGATTGAACTCACTTGAATTAAGCATTCAGATTGAGTAAAACTCAGTCAACTGGTACAGGAGGAGAACTCCAGGCAAATCCCATACTCGTGAAAGAGACAGAAACCCAACTCAAACTAGTTGAAGCATAGAAAGAGAACTCAGTTTCCTTGTGTGACCAAAAAGAGCCAGGGCAGAGAGAGCTTTATAGAGAGCTGAACCAGGGATTCCCTTAGCACCTGGTGGGTTGGCTTCATTCCCTTTGGCCTCAGGACTAAGCCAAGAGGGTGGACCCAAGTGTGGAAAATCCAGGGAAGAGCACAGGTGGTCGGCCCACACTTGGAGCAAGCACTGCAGTTGGATGAAAATGCTCCAACTGCCCAGATGAGGCTCTACAGCCCCAAGGGGCCAAGAGGACAGACTACAAGCTTCACTAAAACCACATGTTCTGAGGCTCTGGTTCTCTGCAGCTGACTGCAGCCCAGAACAGACAAAACAACAGTGTCTGTGACACAGCAGGAATGTCAACAAACACCCAGAAAAGGGAAGCATCATGGCTGGTACACAGACAAGCATCAGGGATGCTAAAGAGGACAGAGTGACCTGCAAGCTGCTTCCACTATATGGGAAGCACAAGTCCAGCTGGGGAGGCAGGGTCTTTAGAGCTACTTTTAGATAAGGATGCAAATGGCACAAAGCAAGCAATTCAGAGCGTATACTTAATATTTTAGTAAAATATTAACAAATAAAGAAGCAGAAGCTAATATTTTTGAGACTGGTTTCTGAATCCTCATAACCATGTGGGAGATATCACCATCTTCATTTAGTGGATGAATAAATTGCGGTTGAAGACAGCCTGCAAAGGACACACAGCAGGAAGTGGAGTCAGCAGTAAAATCACACTTGTCTGACCACAGTGCATGTGTTCTTGGCGTGAGGCCTCTCAAATAGAGCAGCACAAATAAATGAAAAGAATACAACCTACTTACAGAGACACTTATTTCCCCAAATCTCTCTCACCAGTTCATACCACTCCATACACACAAGTACCTTCTAGGCACGAGTGGTTTTCCCTGACATGCCACGGTGAGCCAAATATTGCCTCACTCACAGGATCCATCCCAGGTGCCAGTACTACTTCTATCCACCAAGCAAAACTTTCTCCAAACCGGAGTGTCCTATGCAGAAGTCAACTTTTAAACAGTCCTGTAGTCTCTGTGCCATCTGCTCCCACTCTCGCCCTAAGAGTCCCACGCAAAGCATGAAGACAGAGTATAAGTCACCAGAGAAATACAGTCTACTTTCCCTTGCTAGGAAATAAAAATACAAGATCTTTTCCCCTATTAGATACAACAAAGTGCATGAGTATAAGAGAAAGGCAGTGAATGTTCTTTAATCCAGTAAATAAATTAACTGCAGGAGAGAGAGATCTTTCCTAATGTATTTCTTTATTATACCATATATACTCCTCATATACTATGCTACATTGCTTTATACTATAAAAGACGCAAAGGTAAACTGAAAACCTTGAAGCAGACAATGAGAAAGTATTTCACACATAAGATTTCTAAAAGTTTTAATAAAGTAGATTCAATCTACAGGGAATATGAGAAGTTGCACATTTTAAAATCTATAGAATGAAAATTTCAGACTATTTCACAGACCTAAATATGGTAACTTTCATTACTTCCAGTCATACTTACTATTTAAAGAGGAGGGAAAAAAATTCAACTAAAACACACACAATTACAATAAGTTATAACTTGACAAAGTAAAATTTAAAAAACTGATGCAGTGATATAATCAAAACATTTCCAAATAGAGATATAATGTCATTCCTTTATGATAACTTCAAAAGTTGATATCAATAATAAAAATTCTGCAACAGGTTTCTAATTTGATGCATACAGGCTTTAAATATGAAATAGAAAATACTAAGGCAAGCAATAATCTCTATCAAAAGGACATCACACTTTTTTTCTATGAGTTTCAGCTTATATATTAAAGCCATAACCCACAATGTGCTGGTATTTTGAAAAGTGGTCTTGGGAGATGAGGTTTAGAGGAAGCTGCAAGGATGAATATTCATAATGGGATTAGCACCTTTATAAAAAGTGAAAGGACAAAGTAACTGTACTCACTTCCTCTCTCCCTCCCATGACTATGTGAAAATATAATCGCAAGCCAGGAAGTTGCTGTCGCCCAGACACCAAACCTACCAGCACCTTGACCTTGGGCTCCGCCTCCAGAACTCTGAGGAAAGAAACTGTTGGTTGTTTATGTCACTCAGTCTACAGTGTTTTGTTACAGCAGGCTGAACCAACTCAGAAAGACTCCGCATATATACATGTATTTCACAGGTCTGTCCACTGAGAGATCCCACAAAGTTATGATACCCAAGAGTAATGAGCACAGAAGGTGGCCGGACCTTGGCTTCTAAACACCACACCCTACTACACAAATCTGGAACTCCTTAAACACATGTCTGGTTTCCAGATTTCAGGAGGATAAGCATCAGTTGAGCCTGAAACATTTTCGTGCCAAAAGAAAGTGCTTAAGGAATGTCAGGAATATATAAAACACAAGTACAAAGGAGTTCTCAGTGGTCTATTCTGGGATAACCCATGCTTCAGAATGACAGTAAAAGATTATAATCTATTGACTAAAAGAGGAATTCATGAATCCACATTAACAGAAACATGAGGGGGGGATAGAAGGAAGAAGATGAAAAAGGACTTTATACAGAATGCCAACAAATTTATTAAAATGAAATGGTAGGATAAAAAAAATGACCATTTCACAACCATCCATTGTAATAGCAGATTCAGGCAAGAATCACCAATACTATCACCAATAGTTGAAAAATATCTCCAAACGAAGTACTTACTATCAATCGGCAAGTACAAAATTCTTATAAACTTCACATTGGAGAAAACAGACACCATCCTAATAAAGTGATGAAATAAGCATCACCTGTAATAGTACAAATCAGTATTTTGTACTTCCTTATAGGATCACTGCAAAGAATACATGACAATGATACTCCTTCCAAAAGTGTATAACCTAAATCTAATTATAAGGAAATATTAGTCAGATCCAAATTGAGAGACAGTCTACAATGTAACTAGCCTCTTCAAAATTAATTGATGCTCTTTTAAAATGTCAAGGTAATAAAAAAAGAAGGAAATATTAAGAAACTACCAAACTGAAGACTAGTGGGATATAAGAAATAAATAAAATGGATGTGGACCCAGGACCTATGAAGAGGATTATTAAGTAAAAATAATAATAGATCATTGTTAATTTCCTGATTTTGGTGGTAGCGCTGTAGTTACATAAGAATGTTCTTGCTTTTAGGGGAAAATGTCATAGACTAATGGGTTGGAGGAGTGTCATATCTACAACTTACTCTCAATTAGTTAAAAAATTCTAAAAAATATACAAAAAGAATTATAAGACAAGTTTGGCAAAAATCTTAACAAATCAGAAATCTGAGCAAAGTTGTTCATTATGAAGCTCTTACAATGTTAAGTCTAAAATACTTCAAAAGACATTTTCTAAAGTTCACAGAAAGCAGTTTTTTAAAAATCTACTTCAGTTGATTATAGAATACACATAGCCCATGAGTCCAGTAGGAAATGTTTCCGCTTGTAGTAAATTCTTCAAGTGATATAGTTTGAACACATAAAAAAAAAAAAAAAAAAGTGGGGTTATATCTAGGTCCCTCACGAAATACCAACTTACACATTTTTAGATTCCACGCACTAAAAAGTAGTTGATGTCTTTAAAATTTGGCTGTTTACCAGCTGATAACAGACTCTCAAATAACAGCTCAGTTACCAGTAGCAGCTAATTCTCTAGAAACAGAGCAGGCTGTTAAAGAGTCCTGACCTACTCAGTGAGAAGTCAGGGTTATTTACAGCCAACTATTTGAAAAAGACTTAACTCTTTCTGGTTGCTGCTAGAAGGATACCTGAAAAGTAGAGTTATACTTGAAACAATCATTAAAGCTGTTTTTAACATCCTTCTAAAAATGTTTACAGAAAAGACATCTGCGATTACTGCACTTTTGGAGAAAATGTTGTTAACCTAGAGGATATTGAAAAAAACTAATTTGGTAAAAAGAAAATTTGCAGATTCTCCCATCACACTCCAATTTTTCAATTTCATAGGTTTTTTTTTTTTTTTGCTACTCTGCTTTATTCAAGAACTAAAATTGATGTTGTATTACTCTTGAAAAAGACAACCTGTACCCTCCCACTTGGACTTTTTATATTCAAGCTTTTCTCTTGAAGTAATACATATTCTATTAAATAAAATTTCCTGGGAACTACTAGAAATTTATAACTGATAAAGAATAAAGCAAATACGGATTTCTATTCTGTATTTCTAATCTGCTCACACACATATACATACATACTCCAAATAATTAATTTAAGCTTATGTTCAATTTTCTCTAGAAACATTTTATTAACTATGTCTTTGAATATTGGCTGCTCCTGAAATTGAAATATCCACACTAACAAAAGCTCAATCATTGGTAAATACCTTAAGGTTTTTAAAAGAAAGAGTTCCATCCTAGATGTACAAAAAGGGGTAAATCCAATTAATGTCCTCCAAAGTACCTGCTGTTTTAAGAAGCATAACCAACAAAGATGTAGTTAAATTCTAAAAGAAGAGAACATGCAAAGCTACATAAGACAGACCAATCAAATGCAAGCACTAAAACATTTTGGAAAATGTAGACAATATGATGTATCTTTTCACTCATTTATGGTAGCAGCTTAATGTCAATCTCATCCACTGCAGACAAACAATGGCTAATCCAAATCCCTTAGACATATGTTTTAGAAAAGGTAGAAGTAACTCCCTAAACCATGTGCCTGTAAAGTAAAAAAGGACATGTGGTACAAGATGAAAAGTATTTATGGTATGATGCAATTTAAGTGGAGAGCTACTTTTTAGTACCAAATCTTTAATACTCTATTATACAGTTTAGGTGCACCACATATTTTGAGAGCAAAGAGCTTAGCTGCTGCAGCTGAAGATAAGCTCAAGCAATATTAATGATTAATGATTCTCTTTGAAAAGTCTATAAATATGTTTGCTATAGAAAAAATCTTCAGAAAAACTGCCTTGTTTCTCATCCAAGAAGTAATTTCAGTTTTGGGATGGAAATATGGAGATTTTACATGAAATTTTCTGTGTCTAAACATCTTTATGTCAAACTTTACATATAAATTTTAGTTCTTACAGCATTATGTCTATTTTCATTCATTTAAGGCCAAGTTTTATGCTAACATGTATAAGCTTTTCTTTTAACAGTTCATATTTAATGCTTTGTCATCATGAATATGCTACTTAAACCTTATAAGGCATATATATTTGATCCTTGGACCTTGTGTTCTTTCTCAAACAAAGAGCATTCTGTTCATTCCAAGATTTTATATTAATTATACAAAATAGTGTGTCCAATATGGAGCATATTCAACAAACCAAAACCTACTGAATATGTCTAAATCTTTGGTATAAATAAACAGTTCACCTGTCATTGGTCAGAAGATATCCTTCAATCCATTCTTTTTGTCAATTGCTTGTTTTTGCTTTGCTCACTGCTTAGAAAAATAAGCTTTTAAAAGAGTTTGATTTGTATGGTAGGCAGAATAATGCCCCCTCTTAAAGACATCTATGTCCTAATCCACAAAACCTTACAAAGCAAACGGGTCTTTTCAGAAGTGAAGAAATTAAGGATTTTGAGATGGGGAGATTATCCTAATGGGACCAAGGTAATCTCAACTCAACGATACATCAGAGGAAAAGAGGAAGGCACTGGAATCAGAGAAGGAGAAATGACAGCAGAAAATGACGTTGAGGTGATACAGTTGCTAGGCCACAAGTCAAGAAATGTTAAGAGGCTTCCAACAGCTGGAAAAGACCAGGAACAGAGGCTCCAAAAGGCCAGGAGCTCTTTCTACACCTTGATGTTAATTCCATAAGACCTATTTCAGATTCCCGACTTCCACACTGTCAGATGATAAATGTGTGTTTTACATCGCTAAATTTGTGGTAATTTGTTATAATAGCAACAGGAAACTCATATAGTCATTTTCGTTAATCATGAGTATATGCTGCATCAGTATGAAGATAAATTCAAAACTACCTGGAAAATAGTAGATAAAATATGATTAATATCTGCTTTAAATTGCAGCTTTATTAAAGAATTCTTGTATCCTTAATGTGTGTGATAATTATGCAGAACTCTGGAGCAGTACACGATCTCTAGACAATCATCTTTTAGATCTATGTGTCAGACAAAGGTATTTAAAAGGAAAATATAAATATATGAAGGCAGAAAGTAAGATAAGAGAATGAACAGTGACAATATGGTGACAGCACTATAATTAAGAACAAAGAGAAGTGCATTTCACATAGTGGTGAAAGACACACAAACGAAATGGCTAAATCTTTAAGGAGGAATAAACAGGTCACTTGAGAAGTCTCCGACTATGCTGAGCCAGGTCACATCACGAAGAGGGCACTAAGCCATGCACAAAACTGTACTTCACCTTTCATACAATGAGAAACCAGCTGGAGATTTTAAATAGTGGTGTGATTGACACAATTTTTAGAAAGCAAAACACCACTGTATAGGATTGAAAGACATGAAGACTTGACTAAAAGTAAATACATACTGAATAATATTGAAAGCTTCAACCTATGTTTATTCCATTCTATATTTTAATATTAATTCTCAGTCAGTATTTATCTTATATCAAATATGAGCCACACTATATACTGGGTGATTAAAAGAAAAAGAAAAGAAGACAAGATTGGTTCCTTTGAGGTATAAAAACTATAGCTTTGTAAATATAACAATATACAAAATGTCTACAATGAAGGCATCGATCTCTAGCGCGCTTATCTAAAAACCGTATTTTCAAAAACAGATACCAAATTCACACAAGAAACTACAGGGACTCTGAAGAAATTATTAATTGAATAACTTTGTAAAAACACAATCTAATCTCAAATTTTTAAACTGAGGAAACTGCATTCTTAGCAGAAAAAAATTTCAAAAACCTCCCCCGACACACACCCACGGTATCTTAAAAGCATTGTCATTTTTATGTATTTAAGAAGATCAAAAATACAATTTCATATTTCCCAGAGTTTAGGAAGGTCTATGTACCAGAGAGCATACAACACCTACTTCATTGGAAGATTATGTAGTAACGACAATTTGAATTAATTTTAAATTGCAAGCTCTAACAGAATGACAGCTCTATAGTCTTCCCCAATGCTGGCAGTAAAAATCAATCATCACATTCTCTCTGTTCTTGCTGCAATTCCCCCCCACCACAAATCACAGCAGTCATTACAATCTGATATGTATTATAATTTAATTGTATGTGTCTTTTTCATCAATAAGAAGACAAACTAGTCTCTCTTACACATGACTGTATCTAATGGTATGATGTAGCTATACTCAAGCTTATTCAATGTGCTGAAGAGAAGTGAGCTAAACGTACTTAATAATTATAATTTCCACTTTGGGAGTGCACAAATAATGGTTTCAGAAAATATCTGGGTAACTTATAAATACCGCAATATATCTAGATATGTGCTTTTAGCACTTCCTCAATTATACAATAAGTAATCACAAACAAAAATATCAGGTCTCAAAGAAAAGGTGTTATTTAGTTTTTGGCAAATGCTGTTTCAT
Source organism: Solenodon paradoxus (assembly GCA_004363575.1). Classification (NCBI taxonomy): domain Eukaryota; kingdom Metazoa; phylum Chordata; class Mammalia; order Eulipotyphla; family Solenodontidae; genus Solenodon; species Solenodon paradoxus. The sequence continues at coordinate 228,086 of RJWH01001348.1, read as the reverse complement.
AATTAATCTCTTAAAACCTTAGTATCTTCATCTTTGAAACAGGGTTAGTAATAAATTTTATCAAGAAAATCATTTTAGAACTAAATACAATAAAATGTCTAGCAGAGAACTTGACATATGATCAATCGACATTAGTCATTATAGTTGTTAAAACTAACGTTACCATTATTAAGATACGAATGGTAATAAAATAGAGTAATGATATAATAAAACAGAGCAATGCTATAAAAACCTCAGAACAGAAGACAAGTAAAAAAATTACTTACAGTTGGTTCTAGAATATAATCCAAAACCAAATTTGAGTGTGACTGGGGATCCAAATGAAGACAAGATAATGCAGAGTGACAGACAAAAAAAATTTGAATTCAAGCTGAGAACTCTTCTCTGAGTCTATGCTAAAAATAACATCACCACTAAGCCTGATGAAACCATGACTGCAAATTAACTGTTACTTTATCATAACTGTTTATTTTACAAAGTTTCTCACAGCCCTCAGATCTTATGTAAGTAGTTACTTCAGTGTAGAAGCCCTTGGTTGAATCTGGGCAGATGTAAAAGTAAGTAAGCAGGCACAGCATCCAGGCTATGGCACTGACAAGTAATTATGAAACTGCTTTTTTCCTAGTTGAGTGTAACCATCGAGAAATTAAAACAAGATCTGCCAAATTCTAAAGTTTACTGAAGTTTCCAAAAGGAACATAAACATCAGAATTCTAGACACAAAAGCAGCTAAGATTTGCCAGATATGTTTTATAGCCAGATTACGTTTCAGCATTCCAAATGAATTTACAGTGTTTGAATATTTAGGTTATAATCATCGGAAAGTACTAAATATATCATATACACAAAACAACAACAAAATTCTGTGTAAATCAAAGCACACTGCCAAATATGCGCAAGATTAAGTAAACTGTTGGAAAAGTTCTCATCATTAAGTGTCCAGCATAGAGGCTTTGGGGTTTCTCTCACGAAGGAAAATACATCAGACACCCATCAAATACTGCCCTCAACACACCATCCCAAAGCTGATGCCACGTGAAGCAGCAGTCACTGGGCTCATTCCACACTCCCTGTGTCGACTTCATCTATCCCCAGCAAAGAGGAGGAAGACTGCTCATCAGAAACACTGGGGTGGCTTTTCCCTTCAGTCTAATAGTCCCTCCTCCATCCTGTATGTACCTGAGAGTATTTGCCACTGAGCCCTGGCCTTATTAGGAATCATATCCCTCAGCAATGGCAGAGTCCAGGAAAAATTAGGTTAAATGGATAACATGTACTCCTTTGTCTGCCTCAGCAAATTCTTCAGACCAACACCAATTCTGAAATCCACGTGGGGGTATTAAAGGAGCATAGAGACATGACAATTGGGGTAGCCTCCAGTCTGATTAACGCAAACTAGGAAAAAACAACAACACTGGGGGCAGGGGGAAACAGTAGATGCTAGAGTAAGAGAGAATACAGGCAAAGTAACCACTAATATTGGACATTCCCAAATGCTCAAGAAAATATAATTAGTTAACAGGAAAAAGATGAAAAATGAATAGTATAAGCAAAGTGTGATAATCATCAGTTTAAGTAAGAAAATAATAAAGCACAACAGAAAAGAAAAATGTTGGTCAAATGTTGAATAACTTCACATTGCAAATAGAAAATCCATTTTGTGTTCATGTTGTATTTTTAAATTTCATTTAACCTACCTTGATGAAACGTGGACTCTGGGAATCAAAACACTAAAGCATATTCCTGATGTTTCTATAAGCCACTCAAGAACTTAGAAAACTAGTCAAGGGAGAAAGACTAAATAAAGCAAAACCTCTGGCTCTAGGATTGGCCAATCATCCATACAGTCTGGATACTTGTTTATAAATCTAATTTCTATGCATGTGTTGGTTTATGGCTATGCATTAATTTGTAATGTGCATGAATTATAATGTGTAAGTTTACTTTTCTACTCTATATTTCAATATTAAGAGGAAATAATATTAATCACAACCACTTGATTACTTTCTAGGGACCAGGCAATTTTCTAAGTCTTTCTGTAAATTTTCTCATGTAACACTCACAAAATCTCTGTGAATAGATACAATTATTTCCCAAACAACATTCCAAACGTCACATATCCAAGGTCAGAGATACTTAACCAAAAGAAAAGTATTGTCATCAGAACCATATAAACCCCAAAGTTCATGTATTTTCTTCATGTTATATTAAAATTAGTATTTTCTAATAACATTATGCAGATATCAAAGAATACAATCACAGAAATAACTGCCATCTATTAATTTTTCACCTTTACAGAAAGTGAAATAATCCTCGGGTATATACCATACATCTCTGTACCCTCTGCAGGACACAGAACAATGCATGGCACTGTTCTTGAAAATGTGCAAGCTGGCATTGAATACTTATGTGTTCAGATATGTAGGACAGAACACTTGCTTGTCTGTATGACACACTGGCCTTCTTGTGGAGATTTGATATGAACTAACTATAAACTTAAGCAAGTCACGTCCTAATTTGTACTGAAGGCATATTGATGCCTGCTCCATTTCCTCCAAAACTGCTGCTAAGGATTCAGTGAGATACATATATCCAAATTCTTTCTAAACTATAAAATCCTTCTATGAAAACAAGCATAAAATCAGAACTCTCACAGTAGTCACTCACCCAGGACACCATTTAGTAGTGGTAGTACTCATTTCATCTAATTTGTGATCTGCGATTGGCAGAAAAACCAAGAAAAAAATGTGGATTGCTAAAGTTAAAATTCACCAACATACAACACATAATGGTATGATGACTGGTGACACAAAATTTTCCACCTCAATGAAAGTTACCCCAACTTCCCAGAACATACAAACAAACAGAATATTGTGAAATACTGTTCCCACTTTACTATCAGATTTGTAATCTCGTTTGATGACAGCTGATTAAATAAGCCTGAGTGAAGCTCTTTATTTAGAATTTTTTTTTTGGAAATCTGTTTTCTAGAGTATAATTTCAGGTAAATTCTGAGTCACAGTTACTTTGAGAACCACTTCAATAGCGCTCCTTCATTTAATTACTTTCCATAATCGAATCAAAGATGTCATAAACTGAAATACATACCCTCATTGCAGAGATATTAAAAAGTGGCAAGAAAATCTCTCTCTCAGAACACAATAGGATTACGTTGAAGAATCAGGCCTTTTAGGACAACTGCCACTAGATGGCACCCAATTTAGTAGCCCAAAGACTGTACCTGAGTAACCTAATACACCACGAAGCAGCACAGAAAACGTTTTTAATCAAAAATAAACTTGATTTTGTTTGCAACTTTATAACCAGTTCATATAAGATTACTGCAACCATTTTTGCAGTACACACTGCCATATAATGCTTTTAATTTTCAAAATAAATGACGCTTTTTACTATCGGTACCAGTTGGTTGCACTTTGATTTTTCTGTACTCAAGTGGTTCTCAGCCCACGCTTCTAATTGTGTAACCCTGAGAAAATCATCACACTTCTGTGATTTTTTTTTGGTTTATCTACTGAGAGAGAGAATTAGGATATATTATTTCTAAAGCTCCTTCTAGAATTAAATTCTTTTTCGATATCAATGTTCTTAAATTTTTTTTATATATAATCACTGTAGCCTTAAACAACGAACTCCTTAAGGAGGAAAACTTTAAATAATGTTCTCCTGGGTGTGCACACACATACACCCAAGTACTCATTACATTCCTGGACTGGGAATCGGCCAGGCCAGCAATGACCTTTTCTTTTCAAACTATCAACACTGCCACCCTGGATTCTCTCTTCTCTTCTTACCCAGAATTTTCCAGAACACTTGATCACAGCCTCAGTGGTGAGACAACAAATATTAGTACCAGTCCCTGATTTCTACACTTCTTGCTCTTTTGACAATATTTTTTTTAATTTCTTGTAGCAAATCTCTTCTTTACGTATTATTCTAATTTTAAAAAAGAATAGTATCTATTCCTTGCACTTACTCCTACTAATGCAACACTCAATTTCCATCGTCTATGTATTCAGGCAAAACAATATGAAATGTATTACAGCTGGTTTACTTAGTTTCACCAAAATGGCAGGATACCAGTATGTCACTGATTATATAATTTTAAAGGACTATGTAAAGTTAAAACTACATATGGTATAAATATCTATAAATATTACATGCATACTGATACTATATAACATCAATATAATTGACAAATAATTATAATTAGATTTTACAGCAGGTCCTCAAATAGCATTCTTTCCTTCAATGACTTTTCTTATAACATAGATAAGAAAAAAAAAAAAAGAATCCAGGCCAAGGTTGAAGAAAAACAAGGTTATACAAGGACTTGTTTTCATTTTATGTCATTTTGCTTAAAGTGACAGTTTCCAAGAATCTATCAAAAATGTTAAGTGTGGATTTACTGTATATATAATTACAAATAAGTAGTTCAAATTGCAAATACACATGCATAGTTCTTATCAAAGAGGAATTTCACAAGATAAGGGCCATTTTTACATTTTATAAATCATACTAGAGTAATCTGTACAAAAGTTCACATAATGTGCTCTATTTCCAAAGACTACAGTTCATTTTTAAAGGGAGGGTAGTTTACCAAAATAGAGTATTTACTAACCATGACCTGAGGAAGTATTCAAGACCCAATGGAGAAAACTGCCTGTCTAATAATTTTCTCATTATCAAAATATTTTGTTTCTTCTGTAGAAAGTCTACTCATTTCACATGCCTTTTGGTTTAATTTTAGCACTTCACTATTCAACAAAAACTATAAATAAAATACCTGTTTTCATAAATATGTTCACTATAGAGCATAAAATGTTTTTTAAAGATGAGAAATTGAACTAATAAATAGATTCATCATGGTATAGGGGAGAAATCAACATATCAGTTACATTTGTATACAGTAAAAATGAAACATCTAGAAAAAATAAGAAAGCAAATCCAATTACAAAGCTTCAAAAATAAATATAAAATAGAATATATAAGAATTAATTTAACCAAAGAGGTGAAAGACCTATACACTGACAACTTAGAACACACTGATGAAAGACAGTAAAGAAGACATAAATAAATGAAAAGATATCCCATGTTCTTAAATTGGAATTAATATGGTTAAAATGGCTGTAAACTACAGATTCAATGTAATCAAAAACAAAATGCCAATGGCATTTCTCACAGAAACAGAAAAAACAATTCTAAAATTCTGACAGACCACAAAAGACCCTAACTAGCAAAGCAACATTAAAAAAGAACAAAGCTGTAAGCCATTACACTTCTTGACTTCAAACTATATTACAAAGCTGTAACAATAAAAACAGTATGGTACTGGCATAAAAGTAGACATATAGACTAACAGAAAAAAACAGGAAGCCCAGAAATAAACCAAACAATATATAGTCAACTAATCTTTGATAAGGGTACTTATCAAAGACCACAAAGGGGAAAATACAGTCTCTTCAATAAGTGGTGTTGGAAAAGCTAGATATCCATGGGCAAAAGAATGAAAATGGACCGCTATAGTACACCAGTCACAAAAACTAATTCAAAATGGCTTAAAAACTTAAATGTAAGATCTGCAACTACAAAGCCATAGGGAAAAAGCTCCTTGACACTGACCTTGGCAAAATATTTTGGATATAAAATCTAAAGGAAAAAAAAACAAAAATTAGTGGGACTACATAAAATTAAACATTTTCGTGCAGCAAAGAAAATGAATAAAATGAAAAGGCAATCTACAGAATGTGAGAAAGTATTTGTAAAATATATAACTGATAAGGGGTTATTAACTAAAGTATAGAAAACCTCACACAAAACTACAGCAAAAAATAATAATAATTCGATTATAAATTGGGGAGAGGGCCTAAATAAACATTTTTTTTCCAAGAGGATATATAAATGGTCAATAGGTAAAGTGCTCAATATCATTAATCACCAAGAAAATGTAAATTGGTAGAGTTATGACATAAAGTAGTATGCAGGGTCCTCAAAAAATTAAAAGTAGAACTAGCATTAATTCAGCAATCCCCATTCTTTATATATATATGTATATATATTTACATATATACATACATACATATATGCAAAGATAATTAAGTCATATCTCAAAGAGATATATGAAACATTGCAGCATTATTCACATAGCCAAGATATGGAATTAACCTGAGTGTCCATTAAGAGATGAAGAAAAAAGCATACACACACATATAATGCACAATTTTGTTTATAATTACATATATGCACACACAATGGAATATTATTCAGTCATCCACAGGCAAATTCTGCCATTTATGACATCACAGATAAGTCTGGAAGGCCTTATCCTAAGTGAAATAAGTCAGACGAAGTAAGAAAAATACTTTATGGTATGACTTATATGTAGATAGATCTGAGAGAGAGAGAGAGAGAGAGAGAGAGAGAGAGAGAGAGAGAGAGAGAGAGAGAGAAAAGAATAGTGACTGCCAGAGGCTTAGGTGGTTGGGGAAATGGAAAGTTGTTTGTCAAGGGTACACACTTTTAGCTATAGAGAAATAACTTTTAATGATTTAATATGTATAGCAGGGTGACTATAAACACTCTCTTATACTTGAAATTTGTAAGAGTAGATTTTAAGCATTCTCACCACACAAACTAATTATATAAGGTGATAAATGGGTTAATTAACTTGATTGAGGCTCATATTTCACAGAGAACATGTATATTAAATCATCATATCGTATGCTTTAAATAGTCAATCACTAAAGCTGGAAAATATCAAAGATGGGAAATAAATTTTCACATAAATTCAGTGTGACACTGAATACAATTTAAAAACGGTCTGTGTTCCAGGTCATTCATTTGTCCAGTCAATAGACTTTTATTTTACATTTACTCAATGCCAGGCCCTATACTAGGCAGCAGAAATACAATGATTAAAATAATCTGTGAAGAAAAATATATATACACACATATATATATAAATTTACTATCAAAATATCATCTAAGAGCTCCTTTATTAACTACAAAGAAGAAAAGTTATCTTTAGATGGAAATATCTGGCAATCCCACCTTGGCCTAGAAGCAGCACCAAAAACAGAGCACATAACGTATATGCCTCTTTGTGGGATAAAATAGGAAGAACACAATCTTACTATAAAACATTTTTTCCACAATGTTTAACCTGAATCCAACATGAAATGATATAAAACAAAACCAGTCTGAGGGGCTTCTGTTAAAAAAAAAAAAAAATTGGCCTCACTCCTCAAAACTATCAATTTTGCAAAAGATAAAAGGCAGCAGTGGCTTTTCTAGATTAAAGGAGATCAAAGAGGCATGACAATCAAATGCAATCATGTTTCTTGATTGAATCCAGAAGGGAAAAAGGAGAAACAGCTAAAAGGACATTTCTGGAACACCTGGGAAAACTTGAATACAGGCTATAAAAAAGATAACCTTACTAGATCACTGTTATTTTTTCTGGCTGTAATAAGGATATGGTGGCGGTGCAATAAATGAAAATGCCCTTAGTTTTAAATGATATGTGGTGAAACATTGTGTCTACAACTGCTTTCAAATGGTTCAGCACTTACTGAAGGAGAAAATACAAGTGTCCCTGAAAAGGTTCCTGGGTCCAACTCCAATGTCCTCACATCAAGCAACTTTGGAGAGAGAATTCCACTCCATTCTGACATGACCCACCCAGAGACCCCACCAGATTGCATAGATTCAGGGGTCCATCTCCCAAGATGGCCTCCACATCGGATGCCAGTAACGAGTCCGTGCTGCTCCCTGCTCTGCTGGCCAACTGGTCATTAATCAGAGGTTCCCAAGACTCCTGCCTCAGGTTCCATGAATTTTTTTAGAGCAGCTCACAGAACTCAGAAAACCCATTTACTCACAAGATCACTGATTTACTACAAAGAAGACTAAACGATACAAATCAACTGCCAGAGGAAAACACGCGGTGAGGTGCCAAATAAAACTCCCCTTAGAGCCTGGGTGACATGGCGGCACATGCAAGTCTTCTGGTTCCCCAGCATGTATGCTCTCCGAAGCGTCTCCTTTTGGGGGTTTTTATGGAGGCTTCATTACAGAGGCATGATTAACTCATAGGCTGCAGGTCACTGATTTACTCTCCAGCCCTGACCCCCTCCCCAGGAATATGGGGGTGGGACTGAAAGTTCTCACTCTCCAGTAATGTGTTTGAATCTTCTGGCAACTAATTCTCAGCATTCCTAGCTTCCAAAAGTCACCTCATTAACAGAATAAGAGTCACATTTATCACTCACAACACTTAGGCAATTCCAAAGGTTTTGGGAACTATGAGCCAGGAACTGTGGATGAAGATCAAATACATATGAGAAATATATTTTGGCCACGTGAATGACTGTATATCTTTTAAGCACTATATCGCAGTCCCCAAAAGTTAACAATGATGAATCTATATGAAGAGAATCCCATGTCTATAGCACACCTTTCTACCTTCCATAGGCTTGAATTTTTTTAAATAAAGTTTGAGGTAAAAAATATACATATATATATATGGATGCGTGCGTGTCAGATTATCATCTGATTGTCAGATTATCATCTAATGTCCATAAATTATCATGGTTATCAGTTTCCTCCTCTATGAAAATAAAGTAACAATAAATATTTTGTATTTTTCAAATGTGTTCATGATAATACTCATTCCTAAAAACTGCAGAAAAACTGCAATGAACTGAAACTACTAAACAGAGTTGCACTGTAACTTAGCAAAAGCTTTCAGAAAAGCAATTTGAAAGCCGGCACATAGAGACAATAAAAGCCACTTGTCTCTTTCCAGAATTCATGGCTGGTAATAACTTTACAAAATATAATAAGGAAATCTTTGCCTATAAATATCCTCCAAATATTTCTAGACTTGCCACATGCCAAGTCCATTGACTAAAACTAGTAATTTCTATATGAAATATCTGTTTATTTTTTGTGCACAGGGAGTCTTATACTTCTTAGAATCTACAATTCATTACATGAATGTTTAAAGGATGTCAGACTTCAAATGATAAGATTTCACTAATTAGCCTTAAAACAGTGGCACAGCTGGGCCAGGTTCCCATACCCTTGGAAACTGCCTTCTTAGGACAATCCTGTCAATCTCACATTCTGCCTAAAAAAAAAAACTTACATGGATTAATCTGAGATCAAGCCAGTAGAGCTCAAATGTTTGGGATTCTGCTGTATCTAAAATTACTATCATTGCCTCAGAGAACAGTATTGTGACCTTAGCTTTTATTGAAGGTTATTTCTGACAGAGCCATATAAAAATGCTTCAGCATCTACTGCAAATTGCAGTCACTCAACGTCACATCTCTATCCAATTTCATTTAGAACTGTCAAGTAAAACTGCTTCCTCTGAGAAGATGGTATTTTTCTCACCTTCCAGATTGCTGTCAGATACACCTCAATGATCTGTTTCTGGGAAGCTTCAGAATCAAACTTGGCATTAAATAAAAACATGACTACTTTCAGCTTCCTTCTTTCCTCAGTTCAGATAGTTCATTCTTATTTTGTTAAGAGTTCTCATTAGAAGCCACTTCAAAGCCATTTTTAGAAAAAAGAAAATCGAGTATAAATACGCAGTCACTAAATTTTAAAGTACCACATGGTTGTGAAAATGTTTTGGAACTAGAAAGAGGTGATGTGCACAAAACATTATCCACGTACTAAATGCTACTGAGCTGCACATTTTATTTAAAATGATTTGATGTTTTGCGGATTTTACCTCAATAAGAAAAAAGTACAGGAGACTCACTGCAAGCAGCATGTGGTTAGCAGTCAAATACTCACATCACATCGTGCCTATTTTCACTGTGGTATGCGGGAAGAAAACCAATCTACCCTCTGCCATCTGTGTGGCTTCTCCTTTGCTCTTATTTCCTACATTCTAGTGTAATTTTCAACTGCTCAGTTTATGTTAAAAATCCATAAACATTTACTTAGGCTAGTGGTTTCTAAACCAGATTGCTTTAGGGACTTGAGAAGTCTTTTTTTCAAATGACGTCTTTCACAGATTCCAAGTATATAAAGCCAATAAAACCAGCTGTTCAGCTTAAAGATGGTGATTGAAAGGTCTCGGACCTCCAGATACCCTGGAGTTCCTCCTCAAGTTTCCTCCTCGCACCAAAAGACCACTTAAAGAGCTGGAAATAGACACTATGAGAGCGTGATATTTCTAAGCAGCCACAACTAAAACGTTATCTTATCGCCCATGATCTAGATAATTAATGCGTTCCTCCACTTCATTCACATAGGAGGAACTGAAGCTTTTTAAGATATAATGTAGCTAATTACCAGTTTGTCTGGTGGATGTGACAATTTGTAACTATTTTTATGGAATGGTTGTGCAATGGAATGTGTTAACAATCAAAAAAATTGGTAAGACTCTTAGGAAACTATGAAATAAAAGGATCTTTATAAGTCACTGACTCATTTTTATTGTTTTTACTATGACAGTTAATTAAGGTTACAAATGTTATTTCCCCATTCTGTACCTGGTGTTTTAATTCCGCTTTGTCAGCCAGTGTGACAAGTTTTAGAAAGATATGTTCATCGCTTTACAACACTCATTGTTTTATGACGATGTACTCATATTGCGTGTTCATCATTTCTGAACACATGGAACTTTCATATATTAATTAAAGTATTTTGGCCATAAACTCCAATGTAGACTCTTTATCTTCTACAGAGGAGGCACAAAAATTAACCTAAAGTCCAATTTCTGGACAGACAATAGCATAAACTGGGTCATTCCAGGTGGTACAGATTGATTAGAAGACCTGTATAATAGCAAATTTACCTAGAAGAAAGAATAAACACAAACAGATACATAACAAATGCAACCAACTAAAAAGTGAAAAACCGACAAAGTTCAAGTAACTAGTATAATAAAAGCAGTCAAGAGGAAGGCAATACAAATCTAGTCAAAGTATGGTACAAAAATATTTGTTTATTTAAAATGATATACTGGATTTAAGAATCAATGTAAAGCATTATCCAAGAAAGTAAGATTAATTCAAGTAGAAAAGTTTAAAGTATCAATCATTAATTGGTTTGTCTGCAAGAAATGTTCAAGTATCTAAACAGGTGTATTACCAGTATCATGGCTAAATGTACATGTGTGTATAAAATATACACACATAAAATACACATATATGTATTTAATGTACATATTGCATTATATACATTAAATATTTATATTTAATATATTTGTGCTTATTATATTTTGCATATTATGCTATATATTATAAGTATACAATAATCAATTCAAAATATGACAGCATAAATATTTACATATTTATCATGCATTAAATATAACTATTAAATATATGTTACAGATAAGGGTCAAATGGAAAAAGAGAGTCCTAGCTTTACGCTTATAAGTAGCTGGGGTGCGACTTAATTTTTAAATATAGCACTTGAGTACAGTGCAAATCTGCACATGATAATGGTTATAATTTTATAGAACATATATTTTGTGTGCAAATACTCTGTCAAACACTTTTTTCTTAACTAGTAGATTCTATTAGCTCCATTATATAGACAAGAAAACTAAGGCCCAAACATGATTTATTTAGTCATCATATAACAAGTATGCAAAAGTTCTTGATGCTCTCTGAAATTCAAATATGTTAAAGACATGATACACAGATAAAGTTTTGTAGGCGCCAAATAAAATAAGGCATTGTATACATTCAGGAGGGAATAAAAGGACTTATAATAAGAATTTGAGGGCAAACAGGCTAAAGGGGACTAATTGCATAGTAAAGAAAAAATGGAAATAGTGATGCACTTACTGTATTCTACACAGATAAAAAGTTACTATCATGTATAACTTAAACCTGGCTAATGCTATAATACAATATTCCTTCAATAAGTCAATTTCGCTTACTGAAATTTGAGTGGCTCCCACACTCTTGGAATTTCCCAAATGATAAGAGTATCTTGATTATTCTTGGGGGACAGTGATGCTAAGGAGGTGATTCAAAGTAAGCCCCTCGGACAGTTATGCTACCAGAAAGACCAAGCAGGCAATTCAGAGTGGGATTTTGTCTTATCGATCAGGCAGGAGAAACAGCTGGAGTCTGAGTTCAGTGACTCAATCAATCATGTCTGTGAAGCTCTAGACTGTACTAAGTCTACACAGCAGGGTTCCGTTGCCTGCTAGATTGCAATCCACTCCACTGCACATACTAATGGTTCCAGGAGCTTAATCAGAGTACGCAGCAGTGTTAGACACTTAGAAGAGGAGGGACAAGTTACCAATTTTCATCCTTTCCGTTTGCAATTTCCTAGAAAAAAAAGCCTTATAACACACACCTGTGTGTCTGTTAAAACACATATCAAAAATGCTATCAAAAGGTCTAACATTAAAACCTTGACACCATTTTTTGAAATATTAAAGGAAAAGCACAGTCAATACTAAAATCTGATACACATTTTCAGGAATGTTGATATTACATTAAATGAAATATTCCTCCAAAAGGAAGATGGAAACTGACAGTACATGATAGTGAAGAAAATCCAGGAAAATAATATGAAAGTAATGAATGGTAATTATGGCCACATGATGCAATGTAGGGGCTCAATAAACACAGGTTGAATGAATCCATAAAATGACAATCATTAAAAAAAAAAAATGACACTTGAAATTTCAGTCTTCTCTACCAAATAATAAACAAAATGGCAGGAAACTTACTGTCAAATCCATTAACATTCATGTAAATGTAGTCTTCATATCGCCAATGTACCTGGCATAAATTAGTCACAATAAATGACTACTGAATTAATCGAATCTGTAATTATACTGTTTATGAATATGTAAATAAGATTGTTAGGTAGTGTTCTTTATTTCCCAGCATCCTCAAGCACTGAAAAGTATACTCAGAGTTAAGCTGGTTAGATGGTTTTCTTGGCTTTTCAAATTCCCTAAGAATCTCTAACAGGCAATTTATCTCATATCTCATTTTCAACATAATAATTAAATTTTACAATTAAGACTTATATTCAGATTTTCCAACAATTCATATTTTCTTCTCCAAATACTGTCAAATAATTAGGAGGTCCACTCAGACACATTTAAACCAAACAATTCAATTTTCCTAAAACAATATTAATTACAAATACAGTAACATGTATGCTTCCATTGGGGAGAAATGGGCAAAACTGGAGGCGAGTAGGCAGGAAGGCAGAAAGGAAGAAAGAAGAAAAACATGTTTCGTATTCATTCGGCAGGAATTGTCAACACTATAACCTGGGTTTGCCGATAATAAAGCAAAAATGAAAATAAAGAAGTATTTTGTAAAATGCAATTGTTGCTAACAATGCGTTATTAAATAAATCTCAACCGTGATTTTTTAAAATATATAGTCTACCATTCTGAAATGCAGTAGCTTAAAATATCTACACATCTACTGATATTATCTAGGATTATTTCCAGGTTTAAAAGGAAAAGATCAAGGTGTGCCCTGGAGGAGCAGCAGTTAGATCAGTCACCTCCAAAGAACAGAGGCCACATACACCTAGGCTGGAGTCCCAGGCATGGGTGCGAGAGGTGGGTGGGCAAATAGCATAAACAATTAAATGAGAAATAAAGTGCTTCTTCCTGCACTGCTTGCCTATGACTGCTTTCATCCCTGCTTGCACCTTTCCTTAAAAAAAAAAAAATGAAAGATTCAAACGAATGTTAGCATAGATGTTCCATTTTCTTATTCTTACAAGACTTCCCCTATAGTATGTAAAAATATTGTTCACTTGGAATTAAAGATGCATGCAAAAAATGTTTCCAACTTCTAAGTAAAATATTTTAAGTAAAAGATACTATCATTTCCAAAATTAAACACAGATGCTATCGCTCTGTATTTATTTAGCTTCTACATGAAACATACAGGAGCTGCTAGACTTTACTGAGCAATAGGCAGCTTCAAATTGGCAGACTGCTTTTCAACAGAATTTATGGTGTGGAATTTGGCATGTTAGTACAAGGCTGACTCTAGACACAAACAAGCAAGACCTAACAAGAGCTTGCAAATAGTCCTTTTTCCCAGGCTTTATAAAAAGTGTGTGTGCATGTGTACACACATACATACACATATGTGTATATATACACATATGTGTATATATACACATGTATGTATATACACATGCACGCATGTGTGTGTATATTTAGTTTTGAAATATAATCTATGTATACAGTACTTTACAAAGTTACATTGGAAACAAACTATAGTTGTCAAATACCTCTATCTAATCTTAAACTATTGGTTCAAACTTAAAAATTAAGTACTCAAGAAAAATGCAAACACAAATATATAATGAACACGTTTTCCCTAATTAAATACATGATTCCTTTTTATATACTTTTAATTCTTTTCAGGAAATGATCAGTGAATAATCCAAATTTAAGTTTTAATTTAGAGAAGTGAAAGAGACTGTTTCTATATAACTCATCAAAGATCAAAATAACTGGTTTTCTCTCCTCATCCTATCTTTCAAAACACAGAGCTCAAAAAGTAGAGAAGCTTTTTTAATCTACTTTCCCAAAGTGGGGGATGAATTACGCCTCACTCTTCCCTGTCTCTCTGGAACCTATGCACCCACAGAACCCTGGCTACTTGAAGAGAAGGGTCTGCCTCCACACATGACAGCATATTGAATACTGTGTGTGCTTCTAGTCTACTGTTTGTCCTCAGTGCTGTTAGTATTCAATAAACAGCTTTGTAACCATGCTAACGTAATTAAATATAATGCAAACTGATCAAAATGAGTTTCAAATTAAAAAATGTTTTAATGGACTAAGGCAAGTCACCAAAATAAAAACTGTCATCAAGTCAAACACAGATGAAACAGTTATAAACAAAAATGAGAAAAAAGTATAAAACTTTAGGATAACTGTACTCAGACTAATTCATGTGTTTTTGCATTCTGCCGCCACTCTAAAGAAATCTTTAGACTGTGATTTAGGAGGAAAAAAAAAAAAACAGACCACCTTCTCACTAACAAAGCCATACGCAAAGAAAAGACCTTGATTTGATCTAAGTTCATTTCCAGGTCTGATCTTTCTTGGTGCTATTGTAAATGAAATTTCTTTTTCTTCTACTTCATTGTTTGTATATAGGAATGCTACTGATTTTTGTGTGTTAATTTTATATCTTGTCACTTTGCTGCATTCATTTATTGTATCAAGCAGTTTTTTCATGGAGCCTCTAGGGTTTTCTAGACATAAAATCATCATCTGCAAAAAAAAAAAAAAAAAAAGATAGCTTTATTTCCTTTTTACAATTTGGATTCTTTTAATGGCTTTTCTTGCCTTATTGCTCTGGCCAAAACTTCCAGACTCCTAAAAAAAAATGTTCTGTATCACACATCATCAGAGAAATACAAATAAAAACTATAATGAGATACTGCCTCACACCACTGGGAATGGCATATTTCAAAAAGACTAGAAATAACAGGCATTGGAGGGGGTGTGGCGAAAAGGGAACCTTCCTGCACTGTTCATGGGAATGTAAAGTGGTGCAACCTCTTTGGAAAACTGTATGGAAATTCCTCAAATAAATAAAATGGATCCACCATTTGATCCAGCAATCCCCCTCTTGGGTATATACTCAGCAGCTATAAAATCTCTTTATCAGAAAAAAATATGCATATCCCTATGTCCACATTACCACAGTTCACTAGAGCCAAGACATGGAAACAATCTAAATGCCCAACAACAGATGACGGATAAAGAAACTGTGGGATATATACTTAATGGAATTCTATACAGCTACTAAAAAAAAATGAAATCATGCCCTTTGCAACAAGTTGGATGGAATTGGAAGGGACCATGTTAAGTGAAATAAGTCAGAAATAAAAAAATAAAAACAGAATGGTTTTACTCTTAAGTGGAATATAATGAAATGAAACAAGTAAACAGGACACAAGATAATGACTGCCAAGGGGTAGCAGGGGGAAGAAGGGAAGGAGAAAGGGGAGAAAGATGCTTTTACAGGATACTGGAACTCTGGTGGTAGGTGTGGTGCAAAATACAATGTCAATATTCAAAAAAAGACAACCAATTTTCTAATGGGTAAAAGACTTAAACAGGCACTTTGCAAAAAATAATATTCAAAAGACCAATAAATCCTATGCAAGAGTGATTAGCACATCACAGTTATCTGAAAATGCAAAGTCAGACTCCCACAGATTTCTCACTACCCTGCCACAAAAATGGTTAAAATGTGAAAACTGACAATACCAGACAAGGGAGTTTCTAGAACTGCATGTGTGTGTGTGGTGGGGGGTGGGAATCTAACACTCTGGGAAGCTGTTCTGTATTACCTAAGATCAAATAAACACTACCCTAAGACCCAACAATTCACCTAGGAGTACACACAATGACAAACGATTGCTTTATCTCCAGCAAAGGACATGAGCAAAGATGTCCACAGAAGCATTGTTTACCACAAATCAAAGCTGGACACACACACTTTATTGACAGTGAAGCGGATAATTCACTGCAGCATGCAAGCTATAGCAATAAAAAGGACGCACTTCTATATGAAACAACCTCAATACGTCTTCCAGGCGTATTGAGGTCAGACACAACGAAAGTGCACATTTTATGATTCAATTTTATGTAAGGTTCAGGCACAAGGAAAACTCATCTATGATGGCAAGTCAGGAAAATGATTTCTGCAGGGGTAATGAGGGCGTGTACCGGAAGAGATCACAAGACACCATTCTGAGTGTTGGGCGTGTTTGACATCTTCACATGGACAGTGGTCACTTGCGATATATATTAATACTTTAATTGCATTCATTAACATATTATTGATTAATACAGAGAGAAAGATCTTAAGGGTTAAGAAGCCCCTAAGGTTTTTCAACCTTGTTACTATTGACATTTAAGACGAGATAATTCTTGTTTGTGGAAGGCTGTCCCACACTGTAACTAATTTAGCATTATCCCTGGCCTGTATCACTCCATCAAGAATAAGAAGGAAAATGTCCCTAGACATTGTTAAATTATGCCCCCTGGGGGATAAATCAACACTTCTGAATCAATTTACATGTTTAAATCTATGTACAATTAGACTATGACTCAGAAATTAAATCAAGAATCCCTGACATACCAATGGAGAATTTAAGCCTTTTATTCGACATAGCAATATTTATCCAACTGTCTAACCATCAGAAGTACCTGGGATGTTTATAAACATGAATTCCAAGGTTACCCTAACTAAAAATCCAGTAGGCACGACATGAGGCCTAGAAAACTATGCGGTCTCGCAAACACCTCAGGTGTCGGTTATTTGCATGCAAGTGGAGAAGAGTACTTAATGAAGCTATATTTAATGTATACACCTCAAGTAGAATATCTATATTATGGAATTGTACAAATTGGTACAACCCCTATGAAAAACAGTTTGGAGTTTCCTCAAAAAAACTGAAGATGGAAATCCCATATAATCCCATCATTTCACTTCTGGGCATCTATCCAAAAGATACAAAAGTGCCCATCTGCACAGATGCATGCATCCCCATGTTTATTGCGGCCCAATTCACAATAGCTAAGAACTGGAAATTACCTAAGTTCCCAAGATCAGATGAATGGATAAAGATGATGTGGGCCATATACACAGTGGAATACTACACAGCCCTTAAAAAGAGGTGAAGCCTGTCATTTGAATCAACGTGGAGAGAACTAGGGGGAATTATGACAAGTGAAGTAAGTCAAAAGAAGAAAGATAGATACCAGACAACCTTGCTCATAGGTGGAATGTGAATAGACAAAACAAAGGAACAGACTAAACAAAACCAATCCTTGGATGCTTGTAATAGAACTGAGGTTACTAACAGGGAATGGGACTGGGGTGGGGGACCAATGGTGGTGGAGCCCACTGGACAACGAAGAAGAACACTTGGTGACTTGGTGGAGGGCATGGTGTGTTGACATATAACTAAGGAATGGGAAACCTCTACACAGGAAGCTATTTTAACATGTAGAATAATTACTACAATAAAAATTTATTTAAAGAATGAAAATCTATTATCACAGGATAAAAATCCTGGGCATTTCCACAAGCATAATTTTTAAAATCTTTTTTTTTTTAATTGCATGCTTTAAAAAATAAAACATGGCACACCCTGACCAGATAAGGTCAACAGAGGCAGTCCACATACATCCCAAGGACCCAAGTTCAAGACCTGGGTCCAGGAGGAAAAACCGAGATGAACAACCAAATAAAAGAAACGAAATGCTTCCTCCTCTCTCTTCCTACCTACCTGCCTATTTGCGTTCATTCCTGCCCGTACCTTTTCTTTAAATAAATAAATTAAATTAAAAATAAAACAAATGTCTATGGAAGCTGAACCATTGAGCGGAGGAGCTGTCTAATTCTTGAGAAAGACAGGCCAGGCAAGTGTCTGTATTCTCCCTCAGGCCTGTGAGGCTGACACCGGATCTGAACGTCATGCCCCTGCTTTTCAGACCTTGGAGAGCCAAAAGAAAAAACACGACATAGATTTAACTGGGATCCTCCTCCTGGTGAAACCTCCAGCCATTCTTTTGCTTCGACAATCTCTCTACTTACCTCCACTCTTTGGTCACCATCTGTCCCTACCCAACTCCCCACTTCCCACAAGTCACTCCAGCTACCAGCACAGTCATTCAGCACACCTGCCCCTGAGCAGCTCTGGGCTGGTCACACTCAGTGACCGCTCCAGTGCCAGCAGGCAGCAGAGAGTTTTGGACAGCCTGGGGCAGGCACTGCCTTAGCTTCAAGATTGCATCTCTTGACCAGTTTCTTGTGTTCCGCTCTCTGCCGCTCTTGAAACCTCTCTGTCTGTCTTCCCCCAGACCCTGATCTGGTATCAGTGCCTTTCCAACCTGCTTTTGGTTATTCTGCTTCCTTTACCTTTATCTTTGTCTTCTCTGAGTTCTCATTAATTATCTCAGTTCGCTCTGGAAGCTTCCTTCCTGAAAGTGTTTTCATGCCTGGCCACAACAATTTAATCACAATAACTATAATGACAACAGTTAACAATAAAAACATTATTATCATGTGAGCATTTTTTGCATCTTTGCTGCAGGCATGATGCTACATGAATTATATCACTTCTTTTTCACAATTACGTGAGATACCATTATTCCTACCTTCCAAAACAGATGTCTAACAGGTTAAGCAGTTTGCCCATTTCCCCACTTCCATCGAGGTTCTACACTCTGGCACTGTCTTTTTTTTTTCCTTGTTTTTCCTTCTCTAAAATGCACTCATACTCTCAATTCCACTTTCCATCTCTCTCTCCTTCAGTATAAATATAGCAACTTTTACCTAGTTCTCCATTTAGGACCTATAAGCTTTCTTCATTTTCTTTTTCTTAAAATGGCAATTCCCTGTCATTAAGTACTTAACATTTTCTTTCCCATGTGTCTTTTCTCTCCTAATTGCAACAGAAACCTCTTAAGGCCCAGGTCAAATGTCACACTTCTTATACCCCTAGATACATAATAGTCCTACTCAGACAAGTAACACTCAAAAGCAACTAGATATGTATATACATACATTTTTTAAATTATTTCTCTTTAAAGGAAAGGTGCAAGAAAGAATGAAGGTGAGTAGACAGGCAAGCAGGAAGACAGAGGAGAAAAAAAAACAAAACCTTCCATTCACTTTATATTAGCTGCTCCTGGGTCTTGAACCTGGGTCCTTGGGATGTTATGCAGGTCTTGCCCAGTGGCCTTACTGACGAGGTCACCAGGGTACACCTTGAAATTATTTCAACAAAGCACATAATGACTGCCCGGTATATATTAGTCGCTGTGCTAACAAGAGCAAAAATGGCACTCTCTCTACTTTCGATGAATATACAAACTAGTAGCAGAGACAGGTTTGAACAGTACGAGCACTAGATAACGGCTGGAATAAAGTTCTAAATTAAGAATATGGGAGCACAGAGGAAGAAGGGATGAGAGTAAATATCAGAGAAGATTTTGTTGGAAAAGAGTGACATCTGGTACACCTCTGTGGCTCAGTGACTAAGGTGAAGTGACTAATGTAGAGCCAAGGACCAGAGTTTCAGATCCAGGGGACAGGGGAAGGAAAAAGAAAAAGAAGTAGACTTTAAAAAGAGAGAGCGTTTGAGAGAGTTTTGTAAAGACATGAGACCACACCACAAAGGTATGGATATGAGAACATTCCCAACAAAAAGACCAGCTAGTGAACGTAAAGATACGAAAAGCCAGATGGATGTGAAGAATGGGGAGAAATTCAGAGAGGCTGGGAGGCTGGAGTTACAGGATAAACAAAAGGACAAGGGGCCAAAATGAAGCTACCTTGAGACTGGAGCATTCCCTGAAAGACAGGGCTAGTCTTAATTTAGAGAAACAGGACTGATGCAAATGGCTGAGCACATTCAACCCACTGGTGACCTTGGAGTCTTACAGAATGGTCACTAGCCTACAAGAGTAAGCCGCACCCTTCAAATACATTTCCATGAACAGTTAACATTGTCATCATCTTCTGCAATACCACCACAATTACGTAAGCCATCAACTTACAAAAAAGTGCATCTAATATTCTGCTGTATGTTTGGGGACATGGAGTCTGCGCCATAGAAGATAAACAACAAAGCAATCAAGAGTTCACATTCCACGTTCACAGCAGCACAGTTCATAGCAGCCAAGACATGGACACAACCCAAATGTCCAGCAGCAGAGGACTGGATGAAGAAGCTGGGGATATATACTCAATGGAATTCTCTGCAGCTGTTTAAAAAAAAAAAAAGATGAAATGTTGCTTTCTGCAACAAACTGATTAGAACTCGAGGTGGTAATTCTAAGTGAAATAAGCCAGACAGAGAAAGAGAAGTACAGGATGACTTTACTCATGGGTGGAATATAACAAAATGAAACAAATGAACAAAGCCCAACGAAATTCAGAGGATACACAAAACCATGGTTATGCTAGGGAGTCAACAAGGCGGCGGTAAAGGACTCTAGGACTCTGGGACTGTGAAACGCACACAGACTTAACAGATACAATTCAATACCCTAAAAAGCAAGCACTAATGTGAATAGAACTATTTTTTTAAGTTTACTACTTTTTCTAAACCTTTCCTTATACCTCTTAGAACCTAGAATACGTAATGACACAGAAGAAACGAAAGACTTTATTTTTTCTTCATCATATACCAGAAAGGACTCCACATGAAAACTATCTGTGGATTTCAATCACCATATGCTCCCGACCTCCCAGTTCCATATATAATGGAGCTATAAATTTCTTTAATACCACAGCTTCAGAAAATTACTAGGTGCTATAAACTTTCCAGCTCTACCAAGAAGTTCTTTCAGGGTAGCATGATTACATTTCTGAGCAACTTGGAAATCACCATGAAGCCATTTAAATAAATTTTTAACTGGATTAAACCCATAAATGCCGCATTCTTTATAGAATCTTAAGAATGATAGAAAAACCACCACCATTAAAATTTCCTAATCACTAAGTTCTTTATTTCCTACATATAAGTAAATAGCACTGACTTTTAAAATCACAGTCTGATTAAGAGTGGTAATTCATTAAAAATCAAAGCCTGGTATGCCCTGGCGAGGTAACAGTTAAGTCAATCACCTCCAAAGGAACTTAGGCCACATACATCTCAAGGACCCAGGTTCATGTCCTGGGATTAGGAGAACAATCAAGATGAACAAGTAAATAAAAACAAATTAAAATGATTTTCCTCTCTCTCTCTCTCTCTCTCTCTCTCTCTCTCTCCCTGCCTGCCTGCCTGTGTGTCTTCATCAGAGTCTGTACCTTTCCTTTAAAAAAAAATCAAAATCTATAAAAACCTGGTATTAATCATCTATCATTTTTCTCTAAACTTTTGAGCCAGGTCCTTAAATGTCCACATTCCTTGAAACTAAGTACAGATTCCAATGTTCCAGATATGGAGTATCCAATCAAATGCGTGTTCAGCTTCCCCTAATCATTAACACAAGCTTATGCTACTACTGCTGTGTACCTGTTCCTCTAGAAATCCCCTAAACCTCTATTCCCAGTGCTAATTTGCTCACCTTACATTTGAGTAGCCACAACCAATATTTATTAATGGTCAGATTAGAGACAAGGATAATTAAAATATTCTGACAAGAAGATTCTCATGGCTTCCACTGTCTAACAGGAAACTGAAATTCACCCTCTAAATTTTTTTTTGTTTTACACATCAAGGTTTTTTGTTGTTTTCTTTTTTTTAAAAAAAAAAAAAAAAAAAGAAAAGTGTAGGCAGGAATGAAGGTGAGCAGAGACAGGAAGGCAGGAAGAAAAAGGACAAAGAAGCAAACTTATCCATTTTACTTAGCTGCTCCTCTTGAACCTGGATCCATGGGACGTATGTGGACTGTGCTCCACATCAACTAATTTTTAAATACAAAAGTTCATTCGATTATGGATAGCAAATTGGACCAGAGAAACAAATGCAAATGTGTCTAATGTTCAGAAGCCTAACATGATACCTTGCGGAACTACCAATATGTAGAGCACCTCGAAGATGAATAAACAAGCAAAGAGAATAGTGTTCTAACTGTATCTTGTTTTCTCTCTGGGGAGGTCAAATCAGCAACCCTCTCTTACCAGGTAGAACTGTTGCTACCTTGCCTCCCTCCGTAACAAAATGTTCTCATTCCAATAACCCTATGAAGGTGGTGCTGGGGGGAGTGGGCGGACTTGACAAAGCAGAGCTCCCCCAAGTGCCTGGAGCATCATTTTCCAAAGCTGACAGCATTCCCTTGGGCAAACTGCCTGGTTGCCAAGACAGCGCCAGATGACCATAAACAAAGCTGCAATTGCATTAATGAGAGCACTTTCTTCCTGAGAGCATCGCATTATTTGGGGGCCCTGTCTCAGTCTTGGAGTCAGCATTGGCTCGCCCCCATCATAGACATTCACTCCCTGCTGCCTACAACACTGCTCCTAATTATGCTTCAGATGTCCTTGACTCAGGGCTTCTCCAAGACTCCTTCTCACTAATGTCATCGATGGGTCTTGTTCCAGCTTCAGCAGAGCCTGCGTAGTAATGCCCAGGCAAGGACCACAGAACATGACCTTAGGATCAGAAGCCGATCTTCAACCTGACATCTCATGGAAAGTACCCAGCTACTAACACGCCGATATCTTTAACTTCTGTTTAAGTGTTAGATGTCCTCGTAATAATCGATCAAACATTTGGTAACTTAATTTTCCCATGATCTTGACAATACGCCTTCCATCAGAGACAGCATTTGATGGTCACAATAGAAAGCAAGCATATCAGAACAACTTGACCAGAAGTGGGATCCAAAAAGCATCAGTGTCACTTTGGGGGCAGGATTTTTAACAAGACTCAGCTGGGGCTATTCCGATGGTTCTTTTTGTCTCCTAGGCTTAAAATTCAAAGTTCATGGAACATGGCAGCTGGAGTGGTAATCAAAAACCCTGCACAGGAAGGGGAAATGCAAGCCCTCCTGCACTGGTTCCCCAATACTGGCTGCATACAAATGCTAAATAGGCTGCAGCCCAGTTAACTGTTTTCAAATAGAGTCCTAGGTCCCACCCTGGAAATTCTGAGTCAACACACCTGGGGAGGAGTCCAAAAACCAAGTAGATCTCTAATCTACTTTTCTTAAACTCCCCATAAGGTCCTTCAGTGCAGTCGAACCAGCCTTCCTCATATCTATAAATGGTATCAAGCCCACCTAATAGTAAAAATATTGAAAAGTATTCATATATATCAGACCTCCCTCTCCTGACCTGATCCCATCCTGCCCCATCCCCACTGAGATTCTGATGTCTGGCTCCAATGATGGTGAAATGACTGCTAAAGCTCTAGAATTCACAATTGCTGATGGAAGAATGCTGTTCTCTCAGGTACCTTAGGTCAGAAAAAGAAAAAAAAAAAATACAAATCACTGCTAACATCCAGCCTTCTCATTTTACACAATGAGAACACTTGATTTTGCCTCTAAAATCTGTTTCTCCCCCACTCCTCTAACCAGCGCTCTTCATATCTATACATGGTATCAAACCCATCTACTAGTAAAAAAATTTTTTTAATCAGCAGAGGAGCCATCCTTAATTGTCATCGCCACATGAGGCATTCTCTAACCTGTCTCTGGCTTTTGGCTACAGGAGCAGAAAACCCAACTCACATAAGCTGAAAAAGTCCCCAGGTGGGTGGTAATCTGTCTTGATCCATCAGTGGGCAGGTACCATTTTCTTCAAGTTCTTTTGAGAATGCCCTGTTGTTTCATTATCACTCTGGTAGTGAAACAACTATACCAATTCCAGGCTGTGAATCTGCACACCACAACTAAGGAAAAAACTTTCTTAGGAGCTGCAAGCAAATTTCTATAAGCTAAGACACCTTCCCTGGGACAATGGATCTCCAGGTACAAACTTAAAAGCAGTCTTGGGCCTCAATGCCTGGAAAACTCAATGGCATCTCCTCCCTGGAGCTGGGCAGGGAGCTAGCTTCCCTTTAGCTTCTAGGCTGAGTGGGGGAGAGATCACTGAAGAGCACTTTTAAGATTTTGCAGGGAAAGAGTACTGAAGAATCTACCTACTACACAACCCAATCTAGCCTAAATTCCCTCTTTTTCTTCTTATAGCACCACAGTCTACAGTCCTACGCAGCCCTTGTCATGATTTGAAATCAGGTTTTTGTGGATATGTAGCTATCATTTACAGGGTACTTAACTAGCTGGTGCAATTTTCATGGTTCAGCTAACAGGACTCATTTAACCCTCACAACGCTGAAGCAGGTACATTTCATCATCCTCATAAAGAGGTGCAGAGAGCAAAGTACTGAGGGGTGTAAGAACTTGCTGGGAACCATGGGGCCCACAAATAGTGGAGCTATGAGTCCCAGGAATCACGCTCCAGAGCTCAAGTAGTCAGCTTCTACACTAGCAGCGTGTCTCCTCCACAAAACATGAAGACACTCAAAGCTGGGACTATGTCTGTTTTATACAACACACCATCTCAGTGTCCAATACAGTACCTGGCACATAGGAAACATTCATTTAGCTAATAACAAAGCAAATGAATAGATGGTTGAAGAAATGAATGAACGAAAGAGTTACTGATGGAAAAACTAGAAAAAAACATGAAATAGATTAAGTTTATTCATGTTATGCGATTCATTATGAAAGACTGGGATCCAGAGCTTCAATTTCCTGTGTCCAGTTTGTCTTCTCCAGTTGAATGTTATCTCTTTCCCACACAGTCACACCTGCACAGTCAATAGTAAATGCTCTTTTCTCCCTTGCAATGTCACCAAGCAGCCAATGAAAACTGGATTCAGTCTCTTCTTTTAAGATCACATGTGAGCATGTTAAAAACAGAATGGTATGGGTGAAAAACAGGAATTTCCTGCACTTACCCCCTCTGCAAATGAATCATTTAAAGCAAGAACCAAGATCTGAAATGTGTAGCAAACCCTTCGCAGTATCAGGTACTGAAGAAATTTAACACACTTCTTTAAAATCGACAGCATTTAGTAAGCTAATCAGTTCAAAGCCTCCATCTGATTTATGAGCTCTAAAGACATGCAAATATCTTATTGTAATTCTCCTTCATGGGGGTGGCATGACTTTTAAAAATAAGTCCTAGGGAACATGTAAGCAGTCAAGAAAAAATTACCAGGTACACATATGTTACTCTCCCTGTCAGTGTCCAAAATTAATTCTGCTCTCAGAAGAAAAATCAGAGCAAAATCAGAGTCAACGAGGTTTCCAGAGAAACTATCAATTGACGCAATTACCTGCACCAACGGCAATTAAACTATTCCAGAATAGGTGGGGGTAATGTATAAGGGCTCAAATCCAATACTCACAGTATCAACTGGTGTATTAGGTATATCAGAGCTTGTCCCTCCAAGGAGGGACTTGGGAGTTGGGAGTCCCTCCACTCCAGAGCAAAAGAAAATCACCTTAGTAAATAAGCAAACCTATAACGGAACTATTTCCATTTGTCTTTTGCCTTCATAAGCAGCTATATTTGCTGTTTTGAACAAAGCACTATCACAATATTAGTCATCAAACCAAGTTGACTAATAGAAAGCAGGTTTTCAAAGACCCTCTCAATCAATAATAAAGGATCATGACAAATTTATTTAGAAAGCACATATTGCTTCATCAAGGGAGCAAGAGAGAATCATACTCCTATCCCACACTAGGGACCCAACACTGAAAAGAATGTGGAGATGAGTAATGCTCAGAGGTAGACTAAGAGTTGCCTGAAGGAATGAGGAGAAAATGATTTTTTTTTTGAGGGTGGAGGTACAGTGAGGAGGGCCTGTAAAGAAAATAAAGGAAATGACTGTAGTGCTTTTTAATTTGTCCTGGAAAAATAAAGTCATCTATCTCTGTCTTTATTTTTCCTTTCAACTAGAACCCAAGCTGACAGAAACACTGCATAGACAGCATCTCACTTGCAGCCGGGTTCATTCCCCACAGCCCCTGAAACTCTAACCTGGGAACTAGTCTTATTAAATAAAATGAATACAAGGAAGCAATCACTCTGTCACAAACAAATAAATCCTACATGTTGGTGTGAGTCAGTAGTCCACTGTGGACTTGGTCAGTTTCTTTCTTTCCTATCCTTGGTCTTACCTGGAGAATTTCATCTCTATTCATTCACTTTCATTCATCATTTTTTTTTTTAAGAGAGGAAGATAGGGAGAGATGAAAGAAGCATCTTAAGGGAAAGAGGGAAGAGAGAAGGGAGCACATTTGTTTATTTGTTTTGGTTGCTCCCCTTCCCCCAATCCTGGTCCTGCAAACCTGGGCCCTTGGGTTTTACATGGTCCACACCCCCGCTTCTGGCTTAGCACCTGAGCCACTATGACACACCTCATTTCCTATTTTGATTTAAAAAAAAAAAGAAGAAAGAAAAGAAAAAATGAGATACCTCTTAGACCTTTCTACGCTTTTTAAGATAAGGTTTAAAACTCAGGGCCTAAGAAAATAGTCAGTTTTAGATTTGTGAGTAAAAATTTATAGAATACTTCAAAGCGTTATATAACTACAAAGTCTTCCAAGTCAGATCATATCTCCACTGAAAAAACCTACATAATGAAACTGAGCTAAAACCGAAAAATAATAAAATTATGACATACCCTGGTGGAACGGGGGTTGGGGCAGTCCACATACATTCTAAGGTCCCAGGTTTGTGTACCAGGGCTGGTGAAAACAACCAAGATGAACAACTAAATAAAATAAAGTCCTTCTTCTTCCTCTCTCTTCCTGCCTCCTGCCTCTGCTCACCTTCATTCATGCTTTACCTTTCCTTTAAAAAAGAAAAAATGATTCCATCATCCCACTTTTGGATATTTATCTAAAAGACACAAAAAACACTAATACACAGAGATATGCAGCCCCCCATGCTTATCGCAACGTTCTTTATAATGCCAAGAGTTGAAAACAACTAAGTGCCCATCATCAGATGAATGCTACAGATACATGATGGAATACTACATGGCCCTAAAAAAAAGGTGAAATCCTGTTCCATGCCCCAGTCTCTCCAGTGATTCACATAATTCAAAGAAAACACCATGGGGATACCCATGTTGACAGCTTTAGTAAACTTCCTGTGTTTTGGCAGGAGAAAAGAACATCACAAATTAGTCTAGAAAATGTTTCCCAAAACTACATAATTTAGTTAAGAAATGCTAGCCTTAAATTCCATTTAATATTATAAGTAGTATGATGTCTCTAAATTTACAAGCATTCATAACAAAAACATATTGTGCAAGCAATGCAATCAACACTTGTTAATGTTAATAATTAAAGGCAACAAGTATGGGAAAATGTGTGTATCCTTACTGGTAGACTTTAAACTCTCTAGTGGATTTAAGTTCCTTGAGGGCAGGGATCAATTATTATTCAACTTAAGTTCAATTTGTTGGAATGAACCCTACTACAGAACTAGGTCTCAGGCATAAAACCATGAACCCACAAGATCTCCCTCCCTACAGAGCTTACATTCTCCAGATGGTGACAAAAATCTCTCCAAAATGATTACATTGTTACATTTTAGAGGGCTAAGTGCCAGAATGAAAATAAAGGACTGAGACAGAAATAAAACATTGGGATACTTACCTATTTCAGATAGTAAGTGGAGGTCCATCTGAGGAAGTGACATTTATTATTTAAGCAAAGAACGGAAACCTGAGAAAAAGCTAATCCAGAAAGGATGCGAAGGTTTGGTAGCAATCTCCGAGTCCGGCTTGTTAAAGAAAGGCTGCCATGGAGAGAGCTGAAGAGCAGCAGTCTAAAATAAGACTGGGAGACTAACAGGTACATAGAGACTAAGGAGTCACATAGGATGAAGTGAGCAGGAATTTGTATATTACTCTGAATGCCAAGGGAACCTGATCTGGATTATTTCACAAGGACCACTTCTGCTGTTTCATGCAGAAACATGAAGGAGCATAATGGTCCTGAGACAGTAAGGACAGGTGCTAAACCCAGGTGGTTACAGTGGTGAGGGAGGAATGTGGACATAATAAAATTAAGCCTAGGAGGCAGAATCAACACGACTTATCTTTAGGGTTGAAAGTGGAGAGTGAAACGTAGGACTCAAATATAACTCCTAGGTTACTAGCATCAACAATCACATACTCAGGTGCAGATGTCAAGGAAGCATTTAGTTTCGGAAAAAGGCTGAAGTTCAGGAGAGGGCAAGGCTCTAGAGCTAACCGCTGAGAGTCACCAATAAAAATTTACAGTGAGTTTTAGAAAGCGCAAGAAATGTGAACTCCTAGAACGTTACTTGCTAGTTTGTGTTCTTAGGAAAATTACATACAATTTTCTAACCTATAAGATTGGGATTAAAAAAAATAGCGATTTTTAACAGGATTGTCTGGAGCAGAGGTTAGCAAGATTTTTCTGTAATAGGTCGAGTAATAAAGATAACAGTGCAAAGAGACTGAGGTATGAATGCAACATCCTAAAATGCATAGAGAAATAGAAACAACAACAACAAAATTTTAAGTATAAATCTCTAGTTCTAAAAAATAAGTAATGGGACTGTAAAATACATCATGATTATAGTTAATAGTACTGCACTATAATTACATTTGAAAGTTGTTTTTAAAAAGGAGATCTTAAAAGTTCTCATTACAGACACACCATGGTGGCCTAGCAGTTTAGTCCACCGGGCATAGTCCACATACATCACAAGGTCCCTGATTCAAGACCTGGGGCGTAGGGAAACCGCCAGGATAAATAACTAAATAAATTTAATAGGATGCTTCGTCCTCTTCGCTCTTCCTACCTGCCTATTTGCCTTTATTCCTGCCTGTACCTTCTCTTAAAAAAAAAAAAAAAAAGATTATCATTACAAGAAAAAAAATTGCAACTGTATAGTAACGTCAATTAGCCTTATTGTGGTGATCATTTTGCAATATATACAAATATCAAATCATTTTGTTATACATCAAAAATTAATGTAATGTTATATGTCAATTATGCCTCAATAAAAGTGTTTTTAAAAAGAAAAATATTAGGTTTGGTGGCCAGAGGGTCTTCTCTTGCAAATACTCAATACTGCCATTATCACATGAAAACAGTCGCAGACCAATATGTAAACAAGTGAGTAGAGTTCTGTTGAAATAAAATTGTTTTCATAAAAATGAAGGCCATAGTTTGCCAACCCATGGTCTACAGCAGTTGTTGTCAAAGTGTGGGTCCCAGTGTGGTCCCAACACCCTGGGAACTTGCTAGAAATGCAAATTCCAGACCTCACTCCAGACTTACTAAATCACAAAATCTGGGGGGGCAAGAGTCTAGCAATTAGTACTATAAAAAAAAAAAATTCTTCCAGGCAATGCATGTTAAAATTTTATACCTTTTGGCCAAGAAAATAAAGTGCTTAACTATTATTATTATTATTAATACATGTTTTTATTAGCATCATAATTTATCTGCTTTTGAGAAGTTGAATGTATCATAATTAATCTGCTTTCTAGAAGTTGAACGTATAATTCCTAAAGATAGAATCAAATGCTGTGCAATTGTAGTAGATCAAGAAAAGGAGGAATAAAATAAAATTTTTAACTATAAGACGGGCTTCCATAAGAATACTTGAGAAATTAAAGATTGCTTTTTACAAAGACTGTTTATTCCAAAGAACTATATTTTCTCATTTCTGAAGACAAATTATGTTCACATAATCATGGTCACACTCCACTCATTCAAGTGAACAATACAATGTCAAATATATATATCTCCCACCTAAATTCTAACAGAAAAAAAATGGCGTAAGGCCAATTAACTTCCAAATCCCTAATGGTATATTAGCTATTAGTTAATTATCTCTATTGCAATAGCTAAAACATTTTGTTTGCATGAACAAAGAGTAAGTAAATTGGTTTATCAAAAGCCAATTGTTACCAGGCAGGCAGGAATAGAGGTGAGTAGGCAAGCAGGTAGGAAGAGAGAGGAGAAAGAAGCATTCTACCTTATTTTTACTTAGTTATTCACATTGGCTGTTCCCCCCAGGACCCAGATGTGGGTTCTTGGGATGTACATAGACTATGCCGGCTGGAGCCAACTCTCCAAACCACTACTCCACCAGGGCATGCCACCATTTGCTACTTTAACAGAATAATTTGACTACTGAAAAAGGCTTAGGATCAATGGCAAAGTTAAAATATAAGGGGCTGTCCGGAAGCAGAACATAATGTCTCCCATGTTCATACTGCTTTAATATTGCTTTTGGAAACTAGACAGAGATCTGCCTATTGAACCTGCCTCAAATTAAACAAAAGAATTAGGGGTCATACCCACTACCATGCCTAGGCTGTTTTTGCCAATAAGCCTTTGCAAGATTGCATATGAAAACTGAAATAGAATCAGTACACAAATGGCTAACAACCTTGGAAGAACAAACAGGAAGGGACAAGAAGTGTATACCAGATCATCTCTGTAAACACCAGTTTTCAAACCAGGGAGAAATTAAATCATGCAGACAGTTGACAATATTTCAAGAGTTAGGCAAGAGGCATTGGGTTGTTTTCAAAGTGAGCAACTGGATGAAGTAATAAAGAGATAACATATACAAAAAGCTTGCTACTGGAAATCAAAGGTTTGGAGAATCAAGCAGGACAGCCATGGGTTTAATTTCAGGTAAATTGAGGAAAATCAGATTGCCCAGCCAGGGGGAACCAAATAGCTAAAATTAGGGCAAAGAGGTGCGCTGAAAAAACTGAGCGCCATCTAAGGCTTGAAAACTAATTTACTTACTGTTTTGTAGAAGTCCTGATTTATAAATATATTTGTCCAGATGATATAACCTACTACTGAAAATGTAGTGAAAATACAATTATGAGATACAAAAAGATGCAATTATGGCGTAGAAAAGACTATTCGATTTTCTCAACCCAAAATACTCTTGGATTTAGAATCTCAACTTGATAATAAAGTATATAATATTGGTAGCACAAAGTTCTACCTTTGAGAATGTTAGAAGTTCATGTAGAAATTACAAGAGTTACAAAGTGAATATTCAAACTAAAAGCACCCACAAAATAAAAGAACTGGAGCAGCAAATTTAGGTTTCTATATTTAGCCAGGAAGATTCCATTACTTGGGAGATCTTCTTTCCAACCACAACCTCATGCTAGAAATGAAACTTAGAAAAAAATCCGTAATTTAAAAATGAATAAAAATTCCCATACACTTTCAGTAGGACTACAAAAACCTGTGCCAAGAGTATCTGAAACCTAACCAACCGCAACTTTATTCCCGTATCTTTTTCCTTTTGGTACTAGGACCATAGATCAGAGACACAGTAAGTAACATCTGAAAGTTTAAAACTCTGATTTTTCCAAACACATAGTGATTCACGATCCTTTTAAAGATAAATGAAGATATTATCAGTATTTCACTGTTATTTTTTTTAAACAGTCACAAAAATGCAGATATAAACCTCACATGCTTAGAGCGCTTGCTTTTTTTTTTTTCATTGCATTGAATTACAGGCAGACAATTTCTTTGTATTTTCACTGCCAAAAAAGGTAGCTTACAAATTCGAAGTCTGGTATAAAATGCTTTTTGAAACTCCCATGCTAAGAAAGAAATGAAATAACCAATTAATTCTTAAATTGATCGTGAGATTCTACAGGAAGATTTTACCTAGCAAACAAGAAAAAGAATCGTTCTGTATCTTACAAGCATCAAGGAGGGAACACAACAACCTATCATATAATTTGATTGTGTCTTATTTACACATTTTGCAATCTAGGTGGTCTTATCAAGGACTTGCTGTAGCTCAGGTGGTTAAGTACAGGCTATGCAAGTTACAGACCCAAGTTTGAGACCTGGGGCTGGGGTTGGAGGGCAGGGAACCAAAGTAAAAACAGTCTTCTCTAGTAAGTATTTTTCCCATTTCTATATTATCTAAATTCTTTATATGTTTTCAACTCACTTAACTTCATATCTATGATCTCTCTTATTTTTTATTCACAGGCACAAACTATAGCTGACTTGTATTTTGTTTTTATATGTTCTTATCATGTATAACAAGGTTACGGTATAACTCTTCTATTGCTGCTGTAAACATTACCATAACTATAAGGGTTTAAAACAACATAAGTATCTTACAGTTTTGGATGGGAGAAGTCCGAAACAGGTCTCATGAGATTCAAATCAAAGTGTGTGTAGGACTATAGTCCTTTCTGGAGGATCTCAAGAAGAATTCATTCTCTTGGCACACCAAACCTAACGGTGGCCGCATTCTTTGGCTTTTGGTCTCTTCTTCCATCTTTAAAATACCTCTTTCCAATCTCTGCTTCTGGTATCCCCATTTCTTTTTTCTAACTCTCTATAGCTCCAGCTTTTAAATATCTCTAACACCAAAACCAATTTACAAAATACACACAAACACCAGAAGTCAGCAATATTTTTTACTAACAGCCTATAAATTCGGTGGGATGAAAGTATTATTTTCCAAAACAACATAACTATGGCAGCAGATGCAATAATACAAGTTCAGCGTGCTACTCTATCTTCTGTGTTTCTAACCACTTTCACTTTTTCAGCTCCTACAAAACCATACAGTAGTTCATCAGGTCATCGTGCTTTATTTAATCTTAAAATTTACACATTCTCTTCCTTTTAACCCAAGGTCATTCAAGCAACATGACTTTGTGTCAATGCTTCTTGCTTTATTGGATGTGTCTTATTACGATGTATTATTTTTATACCTTAGCATCTTTCTTTGTACTCTACAATTATACCCTTCTAGCCTATAATATACTTTGATAGTTTCATACTTCACACTTTGTGATACTTTATACTACATATACACAATTTATAATTCAATAAAGTATATTCGAATACATGGCTATACCTGTTCTTAAATATATATCTGAAAGACTTTTCTTATTCTAAACTAAAATAGTTCTAGATTCTCATCTTTTACTTTCCTAAGGACACTAGACAAAAATATATAACATAGTTTAGTTTCACCAACCCAGCAAATCACAGACTTTTTTCTTTACATTTTTACTTTAAAACAAAATTATGTATTGGCACTGGCTATATCCAAGCATATATTCAGCATTCATTATTATTTTACCATTTTAATAAGGGTACTTGAAGCGTGGAAATGTTTAAAACAAGAGTAGGGAAAAGCTGACAAATGATTTCACTTATATTTGGAATCTGAAAGAGTTGAACTCATAAAAGCAGAGTAGACTGGTGGTTGTCAGGGCTGGGGAATGGTAATGGGGAGATGTCCGTCAAACATCATTTGCATAATATGAGTAAGTTCATGGAAAAGATATATTAATATAAATATATATTGCATACCTAAAATTTGCCAAGAAAGTAGATCTTCAGTAACTACTCACCACACACAAATGTTGTGAGATGATTAATATGGTGATTAAATTCATTATTTCAAAATGCATATGTATATCAAAAAATTACTGTATTCTTCAAAACATTACTATATTCTTAACTATATATAATTTTTATTTTTAAATTATACCTCAATAAAACTGGAAAGCAAAATAAAATTGTTATATTTTTAAGAGTAGGGGAAAATGATAGTAAATCTGCTACATTCACAAGTAAAAATTAACTTCAGCAACTGCTATCTAGAGAAGCATATGAGTGAACCAGTTTTACAATCTATCTGGACTAGACTCTGCTTCTATTACAAATCTTGTGACCTTGAGAAAATAATTTAATCGCTCTATATCTTAGTTTTCATATCTGTAAAACAGGGAAAATACTGGTATATATGTTACATGTGTTATACTGTTGTTGTGAAGATAAACTGTAGTAAGCTGGGAAAATCACTAAGAGAATTACAGCCACCCAACAAGAGTTCAATAAACTTTAGATTTTAAAGAAATGCATAGAAAAACTACTCAGATACACTACAGTGTACAGTACAACATAAGATTAAAATAACCAGCCAATGACATCCTTAGTTGACACCTCCCAACAAGTTAATAATTTTATTAGTATTTTATGTAGACCACATTTTAAGCAAAATCCTTTCCCTGGTTCAATTATTCTGAAAATATTATGAAATTAAGTTGTAACTGATCTGGTGTGACCTGGTAAAGTAGCAGTTAGGTCAATCACCTCTGAAGGAGCACAGGCCACATACCCCTAGGTTCAAGTCCAAGGCCCCAGGGGAACAACTAACTAAAAATAAAATAAAATAAAATGCTCCCTCCTCCTCTGTCTTCCTTCCTAACTACTCACCTTCATTCCTGCCTGCACCTTTCCTTAAAAAAAAAAAAAAAAATTGTAACTGATCTGTGCCTCACTTTAAAAGGGATACAACTAAGTCACTCTATGCTGTTTTGGTTCAGATATGACAACACGGCCTAAACGAAATGCGTCTCTAAAACCTTGTTTCTTAATGAAACAAGCAAACAAAGTTCCTGAGATTTCTTTTTTAAAGGGGCATATAACATTGCAATAATTATTCAGACCAGACATCATTTTATTCACCAAATTTCCCAATTCTCAATATTTTTTCCTAATTTTCTTAAGTTGGTATAACAAATATGTGATATTTTTCTGACATATAATTTTCTCATGAGGTAAATAACACACCAGACGATAACCTATGAAATTCACAGAAACCATCAGTTTGCTTACCAAGTATTAATTTACTCGTTCCACATACAGAAATAAGCAGAGGCATGCCACGGTGGCCGAGCAGAAAAGGCCACCAGGCTAGCACACACACATCACAAGGATCCAGGTTTGAGACCTGGGGTTTCAGGTTGGGGTGGGAGGGAAAAACTAAGATGAACAACTAAATAAAATAAATAAATGTTTCTTCCTGTTCTCTCTTCCTGCCTGCCTGTCTACTCACCTTCATTCCTGCCTTCACCTTGCCTTTAAAAAAGAAAAAAAGGATAGAGTATCCCTTACTGAATGCTGCTTCTTCTCCTGATGCAAATTAATAAATCTTTGATTTTTGCAAAAACTATCATGATTTAATATTTAAAAACAGTCTATGCCACCTATAAAACTTGAAATTTTTGCTTGAAAGGTAAAATTTTCCTTCAATATATGGATAGTCTTATGACATCTAGCAAAACAATGTCTATCTAGGGATGGAAATGAGCAAAGCTATTCAGTTAAAAAAATAAAGTTTCTTTAAAATCTTCTGTAGTCAGATATTCTTCCTCCTCACACTCACCTTGAATTTTCGGTCTAAGAATGACTGAAAAATAATCAAGGGAAGAGAAGTTATCAAACAACTAATCCAATGAACAAATCCACCGTGGGCAATGATTCTCACACCGTGGTCTCCAGGTCAGTAGCCTAAGGGGAATGCGGTAGTATCAGAAACTGAGGGTACTGTCAGCAGTCTGTTTAACAAGCCCTCCAAGGTGAAGTTTGAGAACCTCTAGGTGATAATAAACAAGGCCTGACAGTCAACAGTCTTACTTTTCATCATAAAACACTGAACATACAATTTTACCTTTACCCAGGAACTCATAGTTTACCATGAATGCAGGGAAAATTAACCTCCAGCTCAGACTGGAAGGAGAGAAGAGAACGAAAAATTGACTACATCAAAAGAACCAGAGAGAGACGGAGCAATCTGGATCTATGTATCCAGAATAGTACAAACTACAGCAGTTTTCTTCTACATCGTTTCATTGGAGGATTGAGGAAAAAACAATTCCTGATGATTTTGAACTAAACAATTTTATTTAAGGAACTACTTTTGTTATAGTCGATTTGCTTAAAGTTGAAGTTTCCAAGAACCTATGAACAAAGTGAGAAATGTGAAATTTTCCAGAGTTCTATTTCCCTGACCTCCTCACTAGCATTTTACCAAACCTGACATCAATTATGAGGACAAACTAAGAAATGACCTTTTTGAACTTAACAAATAAAAGTAAGTTGAAAATTGGTTATCTGAATAAAGTTCAAAAAATACTGAATACTTAAGAGGAAATGAAACCACAGATTTAAAGAATTTAGAAATGGAAGAAACCACTATTGAGTCCATTTTCATTTTAAGAATACAATTTGTAAAATCTCTTTGAAATTACATTTTTGCAAGCATCAAGAAAAATAGAAATAAAATCAATGAAAATGATAACAATCATCTTTGTCTTTAGAAGACTGCTCATTCTGTAAGTATGAAGTAAAATTTTCACGTTAGTAAATGCCATGCACATAATAACACCTTTAACCAATAACAATATCCATAAATACTCACAACTTTGGGTTTTTTTAAATATATGGAAAAATTTACATACCATAAAAACAATTCTTACTTTGTAACAGGAAAAGAAATATCATGCTATAGAGCCTCTTTCTGAAAGTAAAAGTAAATATTTGAAGAATTTTAATGATCTTACCTCGAGATCTTAGGTAGAGAATGAGATATTCTTGGTTCTCAGTTTTAAGTCTACAACTCAATTTATTCCAGTGGGATTTTTCTAAAGTGTGTAGATTTAAGCACTTTTATTAGTTCAGCTATCCCTTCAACTTTGGTTGAAATGTGCTCAGGCTGACATTCCTCCTGTGCAAAACTACACAGGATTGAATAAATGAGAACTAATCTCCATGGCATATATTTGATCTGTACTGGTTGGCTTGTTCCTGACTTCTACTGTTCTTTGCCATGGCTCTCTGTGTCTGAGAGAAATAGCTCTGCATTTGGCCATTCGGCTGGGCACTCCTCCAGAAGCACATCCTTACCTTGACTGACCCCCCAGGACAATGTGAAGCCAGAGGGCACATCACTATGGCAACTCACCACAACAGACCCAAGCCATTGGCACAGTACTCCTATCTCTGACTTCATATGTAGATCCACCCCACAAAAGATAAGTCAGCAGATATTTCTGCAAAACATACCATTTTATATCTAGAAACCACTACCCTCCATTTCATTGGCTCCACATGAGCACAAACTTTGCCAACTAGCTATAGCTACCATATAACTTCATTTGCCCTACATGGTCCAGGCTTATGGTTATTATGCTGTGCGATCAGTAGTCATGGCCCCTTTCCCAAAAAATAATCAAGCATATGGTCACCCTACAGACAAGCTCATTTTAGAAAAGGGACAAACAGCAAGTTTACTTAGGGATGTTTGCAGGCGTACTGATCTAGGCCACCTTCCATGCTTTGTTCATGAAACACTTAGAAGACTCTCTCAACAATGATCTTGAAGTCCAACTAAATAATTCTCCACTGTGAATGGAGAACTCGGGGACAAAGCAAAGAGCAGGTCTTTTCCTTTTGATTTCAAGGATGCCAAGAACCATCCAGAGCTAACTCTACATGAAGTATACTGCTGGGTAGTAGAATGAGATTAATTCATCCTTTTAACAAAGTCAGCCACAGATTCATCACTTCTGGGAGTTTGTCTTATCAAATCTTCCCTCTAAATGGACCTAATTCTCCCTACGATAAAAGTCATAGCAATTGAATTCAGAAGCTCAAAAAGAAAATGTGGCAAGTCGCACAGTGTCTGATGACAGCAACTGTCCACTCAACAAATACTTATGCCAAAGATTGAACGTGGCAGCCCCTGGATGCTGAAGCCAACTTGTGTTTGGCCCAGCTAGGGTTCTTACAATTTTTAAATATTTGCTAATGCTTTAAACTCTATTAGGATCATACAGGAAAAAAAGAGATTCCCACTTGTTCTTGAGAAAACAAAAACTTTAGTAACACTGGGTTTACGTTTTGTTATGCAATTTCCATCTGGAGCAGAGTTGAACCTTGAGAAAGGACACCCACTTGCCTGTCCTCCAAGGTTCCTCTTGCAACCCTCGTCCCTGGAATTTGAGTTTGTAACTCCTGATTTATGGCTAAAAATAATCCTTAGAGGACAACACTGAGCTTTTCAATTTAGTAATACACTATAAGGGATTCTCTAGGTTCTAAAGCAAATAATAATCCTTCTCTTTAGATTCAAGACTCAACTGGGAAATAACAACAAATTGGAAAAGTGATTTTTTTTTTTACTTTTATCAAAATGCCAGATTACTTCTATTGCTCCTACAGGACTAAAAGGGGAGAAATGAGCCAAAGCATGGTTTTATTTGAAAAGCAATAGTCTATTCCACCTCTAAAACCTAAATTTAGAATGAAGGTAAATAAAGGGGATAGTTTTAATTGAAGTGTATTTTTAATCAAATGAGTCAGGAGGAACTCAAACCCTGATGGGAATTCCCGGTGCCATGAACCATAAGCAAACTTTGACTGTGAATGAAATTGGCAATGTGTCATGGATCAGATCTGAAGAAAACATCTTTAACATACACCACAAAGAATCATGAGATGTTCCCTAAAATCCTGGAAAATGCAACTTCTTCCTCTTATTGACAGAACAAAAAATAAAACAATATAATAAAGTTAACGATAACTTTCAGAAATAAAGAACACACTGTACTCTGATTACATCATATGCGAAAGCTAAAAAAATAAGCTCTGAACATAGAAGCATAAAATGAAATTCATTTTATTCAGGGTTAGGATCCAGAAATAATTTGTAGTAAGATATTTGAGCATCAATCTAACAGCTTTCACATAAATTAAAGTTGCTTTCTTTAATACATAGAGTTCTGAGTATTAAGATAATAAACTAGTTCACAAAGTAACAGATGAACTAAAAGACAATGAGCTTTTATTTTCCTCAGCTACAGGCCTTAAATGAAAAACTCCTGGACAAACAAAACATTTCAATGACTGGTGCTAAAATAATGAATTAAGAAAAAACATAAAGTCTTATTTACAAGATCTTTTTCTCATCTGACTATTATTAAATCTCCCTGAGACCAAAGAAACTGCCACAGGGTGAAACTGAGACTTTATTTATTTATATTTAGACCACACTATTTTTCCAAAGACTCTCAAGTACTTTGCAAACGTCAAATCACTATTTTTAGAGTACGGTTTGGGGGGCTTTATAGGGTTAAAAAAAAAAAAAAACACTTTGCACATTAAAAAACGTCTATTCAAAGACACAATCACTGTGCTAAATTTTGATTTAGATTCCTCTTACCATTAGATAAACGACCACGCCTGTTTCTAAATGAAAATGCAATTTAGTAAGGGCCCTCGATTTAGCAAATTCTGAAGAAAGGTGATTAGAAAAGTGATTTCTACCTAGTTTACATTACTGGCTTTTAAATCAGTACTGATCCTGTCTCCAATTGGTGAAAAGACCGCAACAGTAACAAAAAGTCTTCATTTCACTCCACATTTAAAATGCAGGGTCCTACTTTGCCATTTGACAAAGTCTATTAACTTTCCCTGAACTTGGCTCTGAAACAACCTCCTAGACTTGACACCTGCAGGTGCTGCTGTGACAAAGACGTGACTGTCCAAGATCCGAAGTGAGTGTGGGGTCTCTAGGAGCCCCACCCTCTCCCGCGATCCTCTTACACACACATGCACTCGGCCCGCACGCACACGGCCAGGCCATCTCCAGGCACAGTCCCGACCCCACGATCCTCCCCGGGACGGATCCCCGGGTGCCCCTCAGGCACTTCGGGGCCCCGGAACCTCCCCGCCCGCGCTCTGCCCCGCTCCCGGCGGTGCGCTCCCGCGCGCGGTGGAGCAGCCGGTTTGCGGGCGCTCCAGCGCGCCACGTGGAGGGAGCGCGCCAGCAGCCCAAACCGTAGACGGTCCTTCAAGTGCGCTCCCACGCCTGGGGCCCTGCCACCCCGCCCCCCGGCCGGAGCCTCCCCGCAACCCCGCGCCGCGGTCTTGCCTGGTTGGGGTCCGTGGCGCGGAAGACGTGGCAGGCCATCTGCGACTCGGGGTCGTCGGGCTGCGCCTTGATCAGGTAGGCGAAGTAGGTGAGGTCATGGCTGTTGTGGATGAAGCGCGAGATGTGCTGTGCCTTGTGCTCGAAGATGAACACGGCCGAGTGGGGCTGCGCTGTCCCGGGGCCGCCGCCCCCCGCAGCCCCGGCGCCCGGCGCGGGGACGCAGCGCAGGAAGGGCGCGCTGAGCACCAGGAGCACCTCGCGGGCTGCGGGCGCCCCGCAGCCGCCGGCTTCGGGCTTCTGGCTGCGCCGGCGGATCTCGGCCATGAGCCAGGGCAGCATGGGCAGCGTGGTCCTGCGGTCCAGGCACGAGCCCCCCACGTACCACAGCCGGAATCGTTTGTCCCCCGGCCGCCCGGGGCCCGGCTGCGCGGGGGCGCCGGGCTGGGGCTCCAGGGGGTGCGGGAAAGGCTCATCTTGAATACAGCTGGGGGGCTCCATAACTCGCGCCCCGGGGGCACCCAAGCGGCGGACAGGCGGCCGCGCCTCCAACTCCGCGTTGCAGGGCCGGCGCCGCAGAAACTGTGCCAAGCGCCGCGCCCGGCCCCGCGCCCGCCTCGGCCGGGCCCGAAGTCCGCGCGTCAGGGGCCCTGCCCCATGCGGCACTTCCCGGCGCGGCGGGGAGCTCCGGCGGCGGGCGCGAGGGAGCCCCGCGGCGGGACTAGCAAGCGAGGCGGCTCAGATCCGCATCTCCGTCCCGGGCGCGCGCGCCTAGGGGCCGGACGCCCCTGCCTCCACCGCCGCTGCGCTCGGCCAGACGGCGACCCCGAGTCCGCGCCGCCGCCTCCCGCCGCGACCGGCCGCCGCCGCCCCGCGCTGCAGAGCCGCTGCGCCGCCGCGCTCGCCCCGGGCGGCTCCGGCGGGTTGGGCGGGGAATGGGCTGTGGGCGGGAGGGGGACGTGGGGCGGAGCTGACGCCTACCAGGGTGACCGGCTGTCACCTGGAAGGTCGGGGCTGCCCGGCGTCGGCGCGGTCAGTCCGAGGGAAAGGCCTGCGGAAACTCTTCTGGTGGAAAATAACAAAACAAACGTGGCCTCGCGGAGCCGCGCCTCCTCCTGTCGCCGCAGCCCAGCTCGGGGCTCCTCCTCCAACTGTTCCTGTGCCTGCCTCACTCCTTCCTTCCTTCCAGGCTGCTGCTTTCAACTGCTGCTACCCCGCCTCCCCTCTGGCGGGCGGAGAGTGTCGCCCTCAGTGCTTATCTGCGAAGTCGCTCCTCCGCCTTTTCCTCTGGCCCGTACCCCAGCCCGCCTCTCCATTCCGGCCCGGGCCTGGTCTGGCACTGCCCGTATCAACTTGTCCTTCCTTGGGTCACCTAGATCTCCGACCTCTCCAAGACATCTCTGCTGACCCCTGGAGAGGGGACCACTCTCAATGGGGTGCTGGGATATTTTTTTAAAATAGTATTTGCTTGATTTCGACATCTAAATCCTGAATAATAACTTCCGAATCTTTTTTCCTAAGCTCAAAAAACACTCATGGTTTAAATGATAGTATTAGAATGAAATAATTTCAATTTCACTTTAAGATGTAAGTTGTATGAAATGATCTTCCTAGCTCTTAGTGCAACTAGTTAAAAAATAGAGAAGTTGAAATTTATTTAACCATATATCTATATATACACGTACACACACAGTTCAGAACTAGTGTAGAGATTTCTCACCCTTTTATATATGTTAATGCATATTTCCAAGGAACTCATTTTTAGGGATAATGTAATCCTTCTAATACAGAAGTATTCTTTTTTTTTTTTTTTTTTTCTGTTTTAGCAAATTAGATTCTCATTCTCCTTTTGTTACTCTTGAATAATAATTAAGAATTAGGTAAGGGGTAAACACAAAATAAATGGGAAAGACACTGAACGTTCTGACTTTCTCCATGGTGCATAGAGGAAGAATGAAATCTCTCTCTCTCTCTCTCTCTCTCTCTCTCTCTCTCTCTCTCTCTCTCTCTCTCTCTGCCTGTCTCTCTGTCTCTCTCTCTGTCTCTCTCTGTCTCTCTCTGTCTCTCTCTGTCTCTGTCTCTCTGTATCTCTCTCTGTCTCTCTGTCTCTCTGTCTCTCTCTCTGTCTCTCTCTGTCTCTCTCTGTCTCT
>RJWH01001348.1:21915-185559 GCA_004363575.1 Solenodon paradoxus | reverse complement strand
TTGAAAAGTTCTGAAAATTTGCCAGAAATTCTTACACAGATCCCATATCCCTAAGCCCGCAATTTTAAAAGAGAAGGAAAAGAAGAAAGATCTGGGGGAAGCTTGGAAATCTTGTGGGTTCTACCAATTCAACCTGCTTTGAAGCCTCAGTGGTTCATTTCCTCCTGGTAAAAGAAAATGAAGCAATAAACAACTTTCACTAATTGACAGAAGAATAGAAGAATTGTCTCTTATTACATGACATCCTCAGTGTGATTACTTCCTATTCTGGAGCACCTTTAGTACTTATCTTTTGTTTTTGTGATGTTTGTCTGGCTGTGTTTTAATGAGCGTATTGTTTACCAATATCTGATTCTGTGCATCCTGACAACGTGGGAAGATAGCTCTTCCCTACCCCTTGAAGGCAGGCACAGTTGCAGAACTTGTCTTTGGCAGCGCTATGTAAGCAGAAGTGACTTAAGTCACATCTTCACTTGAAGCATTTAATTGCCAATAGTAGATGGCCCACTTCACTCTTCCCTCTAGCCTCTTCCCCCGCAGTGGTCATCACCAAAACAAGTCCATAGGGAGGTTCTTTGTGATCAAAGCAGCCCAGAATGCTGAGCCAACAGACGTGGAGGACAGCTGTCCTGGAGACTTGCCCAGACACACAGCACACTTCTTAATGAGTGAGAAATCAACTTCTCTGTTTTGTTAAACCACCATGACTGTGGAATTGTTGTTTACCTTGTTAAGCTATCCTATCCTGTCCCATAAAATTATTACTCTATAGTATTTCATGTATCTTATCTTAAATAACTTGTTTGATTGTCATTTATACATTTGATGTATATTACAAGCATGAACAAGAATTCCAGCTGCAGTTACAGAAATGCATGTTCATCAAAGTGCTTAACGATGTACTCGATCACTTGAATTTAGAAACATAAGAAAACAAGATAGGATTTTTAAATGTTTGGTAGGTATGACACAGAATAGGCAAGTCTGGGACAATTCATCAATCTCTGATCTCCAAACCTTCTGCACTCGACCCCACCCTACGCCCTCAAAAGAGAGCCAAAGAATAACCTTATGAAAAACATTTCCAACAATTGGCTAGAAATAGTCCTAAATAGTCTGTATCACCTCTACTCGTAATATCCACATGTGAACACTTAGACTAAAAGTGCTCCTTTAATATCCAATCTAAAGTAATGATGTCAGCATTGATTAGAAGTTATCAGATCCATTCAAACCTGCATACTACGTTAGAAATATAAGAGCCTTAACTAGTGTGGTGATATATGAACGAAAAGATCTGTTGCAATCTGTTACCTTGCTTCCAAGACCAAGTGTGTTTTTCCCGCCCGCCACCATTATGTGACACCCCAACATCTGCTTGTCTTCCATGCTTAAAAATCTCTAAATGAAGATGTGTTTCCCTAGAACTCTAGATCTCTGGAGAATCTGCCCCTTGGACCGTTGAACATGCTGGTCCACCCAGCAGGTGAGAGAAAGCTGACTTTTAGGTGTGTCAGCCCAGCAGTGGGACAGCTCCATGTCCAGAGCTGTCAGCTCTGCAGACAGCATGGGAGTCAGCTGCAGCCTCCAGGACTGA
This sequence comes from Solenodon paradoxus, assembly GCA_004363575.1. NCBI lineage: Eukaryota > Metazoa > Chordata > Mammalia > Eulipotyphla > Solenodontidae > Solenodon > Solenodon paradoxus. Next base: position 183,962 of record RJWH01001348.1, on the reverse strand, counting down.
CCTTCTATGGAGAGACAACCTTCGAGTATTTGGGAGTGAGCATAGTGAAGCTTGGAGACTTTCTGGTGCCATCTGTGTGTGCTCCTTTCCAAGTTACATCACGCCCGCCTCACCTATTCACATTAACAACCTGCGCCCTTACCCTCCATAGTGTCAGCATTAATAAAAGTATTGGGGGCGTGTCCTGGTGGCCCAGTGGTTTAGTACACCAGACACAGTCCGCATACATCCCAAGGTCCCTGGTTCAAAACCTGGAGTTGGGGGAAACAACCAACATGAACAACTAAGTAAAATGAAGTGCTTCTTTCCCCATTCCCTCCCTGCCTGCCTGATTACCTTCATTCCTGCCTGCACCTTTCCTTAAAAAAAATTTCTGGAACATAGACCGATTCTGAGTCATCGGTGCTCATCCTGAAAAAAGGTATCTGGACCCTTTGCTAGAGACAGCCAGTCATAGTTATTGACCCTCTCATCTTTGCTCTGTTTACATACATTCTCTCTTTATAGTTCTTACCACATTCTTTACAGTCATTGGGTGATTTATCTGTGTTTCCCATCAAAAAGAGAACAACTTGAGAGAAAGCAAAAGAGTTTCATCATTTCCTCCAGCAGAAAGCACAGTAACTAACACTGACTGGTTTCATTATTAATACTGAATGAATCAATAAATTATATGAATAAATAGCAATTAGAATTTAAGAAACTAAAGATTAAAAGAGAAGTTTTGATATCATAGACATGATATACCAAATGATTAAATAAGCTAATTCCAATTAAAAATACAAAATATATCCACCAGCTAATTATAAAATACTAGAAAATAATAGAATGCCTCCTGACTGGCTCTGGTAGCTCAGGTGTTAAGTCAGCAACTGGGACCTAGACCACGTAAAGCCCAAGGACCCTGGCTGGTGACCCCAGATGAGGGAATGGGGAAGGGATAACCAAAAATAAATAAGCAAATAAATAAAAGTGCTTCCTCCTCCTTTGCCTTCAAAATGCTTCTTCTTCCTTCCTTTAAAAAAATTTTAAAAAGAGAAAAAGTAGAATGTCTCCCCAAAATTGTGATGGAATTCTAACTGGAGATGGCAAAGAGAGCTCAAATATTTGTGACTGAACACAAATCTGAAAATATAGCAGGGTTTTCCCTCTATTGTTTCTTGCTCCTTGTGCCCTCCCAACTCAGGCAGCCAGGACATTGAATCTTTCCTGCTCCAGGAAAGGATGACACAGCAGAACACAGATAACAAAAGAGTCCATTCTTAGCTTTTCAAGTTTCAAAAGCTAAGGACCTGGCAAAGGCAAAAGATTTAGAATATATGCTCTAAAAGTCAGTTTCTCTTGCTCTGGATACTAAAGAAAGATTTCCTATACTTGAGAGATGGAGACAAAAATGGGGAATAAAATTGAATAACTACTAGAAAACCAGATATATAATGTGACTTTCAAACCAGTAGAATATTGAACTATCCAGTGGAAAAGAAGAGGGGGAAAAAAGGAAAAAAACAAAAACAAATAAAGTGGATAAATAGATAGCTTAATAACTAGAGTATGACTAAAGTCACTCCAAATAGTGATGATAATAAATGTAAATTAGTTACTCTAACCAACTAAAGATAAAGACTTAAAGATCCAGGAATTTTCATTTACAGAAGGATATAGAAACAGTAAATATAGAAGAAAATATGCTGGGTATATGTGAATGAAAAGAAAGTCTGGGTGCGACCTGATGGAGCAGTGGGTAGGTCAGTCCTCTCCCAAAGAGCAAACCACACACCCCTGGGTTTGAGTCCCAGGCCGGGAGGACGCAACCAGAGTGAACAACTAAATAAAAATAAAAATAGAGAGATGCTTCTTCCTGTTTTCTCTTCCTGCCTATTCACCTTCATGCCTGCCTGCACCTTTCCTTAATAAATAATAATAATAGTAAAAAGAGGCTCCCTGATGGAGCAGCAGTTAGGTTAACCATCTCAAAAAGACACAGGCCACATCCCCCTGAGTTCCAGTTCCAGGTCTGTAGGTGAAACAACCAGTGTGACAACTAAATAAAATAAAGTGCTCTTCCTCCTTCCTCTCTCTTCCTGCCTGCTGCTGCCTTCATTTATGCTTGCACCTTAGCTTAAAAAAAAAACTCAGGGTAGTGGTTTCAATGTCAGATTAAATAGAATTTAAGACTCATGAGGAAATATTTCCCAACAGGAATGCTAAAAAGATGTTATTATTTTTAAATACATATCTACTAAATAAACCACATAAAATCCAAAAAAAAAAAAAGATGAACAAGGAAAAGAGGAAAAGTAAATATATCAAAGTTTTTAAGTTCGTGACTTTACCAAATCATTCTCTAAAGCTAATGATTCTAACAAATCTTATCTAAATAAACAAATACAGTATAATAAATTTCAGTGATGTGATTTATATTTTAATGCATATAATTTAAATAGATGGACATTTTATAGAATATCTATTAAAGAAAAGATCCTATACAATATGTCACCCAGGAAATCCTTAAATTCCCAAAAATTACTATTATGTAGATCATATTTTTACTATTATTCAAGGTAAGTTTAAAATTTTAAAACTTGTATTTTAAGTTCATTTATCTGAAAGCAAACCATGGATTGAATAATTCTGATTAAAAGGAAAATTCTAAGAGAAAATTTTTAATATATGGAATTAAATAAGGAAAGTCATTTTGTGTCAAAATATGAGTACCCTTTAAAGTATGTTTATCAAAATTTAAAAAATAAAAAAACCTAAGTCAGTTCAACTCAAAAACAGAAAAATGTCATGGAGAGATACAAAAAATAATAAGGAAAGAAGTAATAAATACAATTCTAAGAATCAGAAAAATAAGGAAAACAATGAAAAGGAATAGGAAATAATAATTTGTATCTGTTGAGCATCTATCATCCTTCTAGAAGGATTTGGTGCTCCTATCTTTTGCTTATGTTTTTTAACTAGGATCAAATTTAGTATCTCCCTGTATTATACATAGTAGCATTTTGTCCAACATATATTTCCCCTTTATCATTATCATTTTAATATAATAAAAAAGACAATGCAAACTTTTGTCAAATACTCATGAAATGTTGAAAGAAATTAATCTCACCTTGTCTTTTGACATTAAGTTGTCTTAACAAAACTTTATGTAATTATTCATTTACTTTAGCCCACAACCCCAAACATATCCTACTTCTTAATGCCCCTGACATAAATAGATAGAAAGAAGTATAAAGGTACTACTTTTTTTTTTTAGATTTGGAAATTGAGGCACAACATAAGTGGGTTATGAGAGAAATGTGGAGAGAATATTATTAAGAGAAATTGTATTTCTCTTTTCCTTTCTGACTTCTTATACTCAACATGATTCTCTCCAGTTCCATCCAGATTGTAACAAAGGGCATAATTTCATATTTTAAATAGTGGGATAGAATTCCATTGAGTATATGTACCATAGTTTCTTTATCCAGTCATCTGTTAACAGGCATTTAGGTTACTTCCATGTCTTAGCTATGGTGAATTATGGAAAGTCCAAAAACTGCAGATGTTTTTCCGGATGACAGATTTTTTTTTTATCATCTGGGTATATGCTTAGGGATTGCTGGATTAAATGGTAAATTCATCTTTGTTTGAGTAATCTCGATACTTTTTTCCAAAGAGGTTGCACCAATTTATATTCCCACCAACAGTGTGGGAGGGTTCTGTATTCTCTACAAACCCTCCACCTCCTATAATTTCCAGTCTTTTTGATATAGGCCATTCTCACTGGTGTGAGGTGGTATCTCATTGTAGTTTTTATTTGGATTTATCTGATGATTAGTTATGTAGAACACTTTTTCAGGTGTCTGTAAGCCATCTGTGTGTCTTCTTTAGAAAGGTCTCTACTCAACTCTTTTCCCATTTTTTGAGTGGGACATTTGCTTTTTTATTGTTGAGATGTATGAGCTCTTTGTATATTTTAGAAATTAAGCTTTTATCTAGTGTATGTTATGTGCATATACTCTCTAATTCCATGGGTTTATTTTTTGTTTTAGCAGTGGTTTCTTTTGCTGTGCAGAAGATTTTCAGTTTGATGTAGTCCCAATTGTTTATATTTGCTTTGGCTCTTTTTTCTGTTGATGTTCCTTCCCCAAAGACCTGTTTGTGAGTAAAGTCATAGAGTGTTTTCCCCCCATTCTGTTCTAGGTATTTTATGGTTTCGAGTCTTATGTCCAGCTCTTTGATTCATTTTGAATTGACTTTTACTTGGCAATAATAAGTAATCTAGTTTCACTCATATATAGACTATAATGAAATGAAACAAGTGAACATATAGATTCCAATAAAAATAGCATGACTCAGGACTGGTTATGGCAGAGAGGGGAGATGAGGGGAAAACGTGGCAGTAAGGGACACTGGAACTCTGGTGGTTGGTGAGGTGTGAAATATCGACTGAGATGTAATTTCAGTATCCTAAATGGAATTTAGCATAGTGAACTAAAGAAATAATAAATATTACTATAAAAAAGAACTACCAAGAAAAAAATATTTATGTAATGAATGGAATACCTAGTAATGAATTGCTAATTATATGCACTGTGCTTGGCACATAGAGGGTAACTTAAAAATGTCTAGTGAACTAATGAATTTAGAGCTGTCTTGAATGCCAAAAAACAAAATTAGTCTCAAAACCTAAAAAATCCTGCAGAGAAGACAGATTTTTCTCCTACCATAGGCAGGGTTACTGTTGGAAATCCAGTTTTCTCTTGCTACATAACCAGAAATGCCTTGAGTGTTCTGAAAAACTCTATAGTGATAAAACCTACTTGAGGGATAAAAGAAAACGTAGGGTTAAAGCAAACGTTTATTGAATGCATACTTTCAGTCCAGAGAGCTCCACATGAGCCACACTTATGAAATAGACCACAAGTTAAGAAATAGTCTATTTGAATGAGGATTTGAGTGTAGCAAGATTAAACACTTCTCCCACTAAACATTCCTTTATCACTAAGTGAAATTTCATATTTGTACTTTTCAGAATTATGTGGATTCACATTGGTAGTATTGACTATTTTCTCTTACTAAAAATATTTGTAACTGAAATGTGCTTGTTTAATTACCATTTCTCATAGGACTTAAAAAGCTTAAAACTAAATCTATTTCAAGTGTTTCACTGATGAATTATTCCATGTTTCCCTTGATAATTTTAAAATGCATCATTCAAGTTACTAATATGAGATTAAAATGAATAAACAGATATGTATTTTAAACCAATAATTATTTTTAACAAGTGATCTATGCAGATGGTAGAAAATTAAAAAACTACAAAAATAGAAATACAGCAAAATATAAGTCTCCTTCAATCCTTTTCCCAGCTACTCACTTTCTTTCTGGAAGCAACCATTGTTAAAAGTCTATCATGCATGGATGTAAAAATGAAACAATAATTGCATCCACCCTTTGTTAAGTACTTACTCTGTGTTAGGATCATCACAGCAATTATATGAAAGAAGTGTTATTATTGGTGCACCCAAGTGGAGCATTGGATCTGCCTCCTCTGGCTGAGTGCAGCCCATATGCATCCCAAGGACCTCGGAAAGGCCAAGTAACAAATGAATAAAATGCTTCTTCTCTTCTCCCTTCCTGCCTGCCTGCTTACCTTCATTTTGGCCTGCATCTTTCCTTTGAAAAATAAAAAGAAGTACTACTATTAATCTCATTTTAGAGATGAGAAAATTGAATCATACTGACTTTAGGAATCATCTTTATTGTCACATTTTGTATGTAAGAGAACTTTAATCCAAATAAGAATTATTGCTCATATTTAAAGTAAACATTCAACTCAAAGAAGTATTATACTGAAAACATTATTCAAGAAAACACTAGCTGAACTAGAGTAATAGTTTTATTAGGTAACAGAGATTTGATCAAACTTAACAATGACTTCTTTAAAGTGTATTGAGGAATTAAGACTTGTGTTTCCTTGTGAAGTCATCTATTGAATACCTACTATGTCCCAGGCACTGGAAACATGCTTCCTATTTTTATGGAGGCAGTTCAGTGAGGGATTCAAACAAGTGAAAATTAACTCTAATAATTTGCAGTATATGGAATTGATATGGTCCCATATAAAACTAAAATATGTGACTTTGATTCCAGAACCATGTGGCAAATGGGAGGTTGGAAAAGTAGTAAGAAAACTATGCAAGGCTGGGGAAAGTAAGAAGGAAACTACTCTCCCATCCTTCCTTCCTCTTTAAAAAAAAAAAAAAAAAACATGTCCATGGATAAAGATCAAATCAAAGTTAGGGCTGAAAGACACTTAAGGCTTCTACAGAATGTAAATAGTACATTCTCAGCTCAACAAAATGACTTCCTAAAAGCTTAAATACACAGTCCCACAGAAGTTTGATCCCAAAGTGGTAGTAATTAATCTGAAAAGAGAACCCTGTCTTCAAAACAGTTGTGGGTTTGACTTCTACATATGGACAGAGTAAACCAGTCTGATATGTAGAATGTCTTCAAAGTTCTTAAGGGAATGTATTGGCAAAGTACTACCACCCTGAACTAAAAGCATCTAAGATTATTCAGATGGGGAAGAAATTTCTGGGACTAATTTTAGACAGCTTATAAGTCTAAGAAAGTTATTCAAAGGGCATATAGGGAAATGGAACTGGAAATGGATCAGTATATGGTAAAATACAAAACTGCATATTGAAACTTTCAGCCTTGGTTGAAATCTAGATGAAATCTTAAGACCATCACATTAGTGTTCCTCAGTGAGGACCCTTTAGCACAACAGAAAATTATTGACACAAATTGCTCACAGAAATGCTTTTGAGAATACAAAGAAATGGGCTAGTTTTACAGCACAGTCATATCAGTCAGATTCCCAGAGAGGAAGAAAAAATTCACCCTACACGAATTCAAATTAAGATTTTTTTTTTTTAAAGGAAAGGTTCAGGTAGGAATGACGGTGAGTAGACAAAGAGGAAGAATCATTTTTCATTTATTTTTATTTTGTTGTCCAGCATGTTTGTTTCCTCGGGACGTGAACCTGGGTCCTTGGGACATATGTGACTGGAGGCAGTGGACCCAACTGTTACTCCACCAAGGTGCCCCACAAATTAAGATTTTAAGGAAAAGAGTATTGATAAAGATACAGGCAGCTAGGACACATAGGGAATATCAAGGCACTGAGAGATGGTAGAAAACCATTATAACACCTACGACTAAAAAGTCAAGAATATGAAACACCTTCAGTGGAACCCACTGGAAGGCACTGCCAGCAGAACCTAGAGTTGGAGGCACCCCTACTGCTAGAGAGGTGACCGGGAGACGGGGGTGGGGGTGGGGAGGGCGAAGAAGAAATGCACAGACCCTGTTGTTCTCCTGTGTTATGTCCTATGCTGGGAAACCTCTCAGTGGATAAGCCAAAGGAGCCCAGGTCATGCATATTGTTCTCAGAGGATAATATGTCAGGACATAAACAGTGGGGAAAAGAGTAGAGAAAGTGTCTGGATGAGCAAATGGAGAATAACTAGCGTGGGTATCCAGGTAAATGAGAAGACAAGAATATTTCTAAATCAGATCTTAAATCACAAAGAGTATATAGCACTAGCTTGTTGGGTTCAATGAACAGATGCAGTTTCTGTATCTTACAAATGTCAGTCGCTTGACGGTTTGATGAGGACAAAATGCCTTTATTGTGATATTCTACTTTTAATTACAAAACGATTATCATCATCTCCTTTGGTATGTGACCTTTACTCAAGGCAACAGGTACTGCAAAGTATATGGGTTTTTGTTTGTTATGGTACCATAACAACTCCATGGCTAAACAATGGCAAGATTTTTTCTACCATACTATCAATGATAATGACAGTCTTAGGGACAGATGATATCAATGCTAATTATGAAAAGAAAAGATTAGCAAGGAAATCCCAAGAAATAGCAACATTTTTAAGGAAAATATAGTTTAAGGAAACATTTAAGGAAAATAAAGCGTTGCTTGCAAAAAGACTGAGAAGGATGAGCCAGATATAAAGAATGTGGTGCCATAAAAATCTAGTAAATTAAAAAGTGGTCCGATTTTTAAATGCTGCACACAGATGAAATAAGGTGAGGATAGAATGGTTCCTTTCAGCTTAGCCACCGTTGACTGGTGACCACAGTGAAAGCACTTTTACTGAAAGTTGTAAGAACATAGCTAAAATGCTGTGGGTTGTAGAATAAATGAGAAATGGAAAGAGGAAAATATGGAATAGAAAATGCTTTAGAGAGGCTTGGCTTTAAAGAGAAGAAAAAGTAGGTTAGTACATGAAGAAGGTTATAGGGTAGAAGGAGAGATTTTTTTTCAGTTTTGTCTGGTTTAGTTGTTTTTCATCTCGGAGTGGAGATGCTCATGTAGCATTGAGCATGGCTGAACACCATGGGAAGAAACCAGTAGAGTGAGAGAATTGAATCTGCAAAACAGAAAAGAGTTCATCAATAAATAAAGGCTAACATCTGTTACAAAGTACATGCTCAGCAAGTATTTATTAAGTAAATAAGTGAATTCCTTGAGAAACAAGGAAAGCATTTATTCCAGAAACCTGGGGAAGGGATTATCTGTGGACAAAAGGCAAGCTATTCCTTCCATCAAAAAGACAAAAAAGGGCCTCCCCCAACCCCCCACTGGTGGTTCAGGTTCAGGTACTTGCTGGGGAATAGACCATGTAATAAAACTCAAGGACCTTGGGTTTTTTGACCCAAAGCAGAAGTTACAGCCAGAAATAAATACATAAACAAGTGCTTTCACCTTTTCCTTCCTTACCTAAAAATGTTTCTTCATCCTCTCCCTTCTCTCTTTTTTTTTTTTTTTTTAGAAATGGCAAAAAGGAGGAAATAAGTGTGATGTAGGTCATTTGATAGATGTGATGTCAAGTAATTGACTGTTCCATCAAATGACTTCTCTTCTGTGAAATGAAAGATTGGATCCTCTGAGAGATACAAAAGTGGGGCGGTAGATTGGAAGGACTACATTAAAAAGTTTATGGGGTAGTCTCTTGTTTTCTAAAAGTAGGCTTCAGACAAAATAGGACATGGGAATAGCAAAAACTGGGTGGGGTTATGCCCTGGTGACTAAGGGGAGGGGAGGAGGTGGAGCAATTTGAGCAGGAGCAGAGCAGCCAGACCAGCAACAAGTAAGTGCTATGTGATGCAGATCTGCAATTGCATAGTAAGGACATTTGGTGTGGTGGAACTGCATACAAACGACCAGGGCTAGTGCAAATGATAGTGGCACCTTACGCAAAAAGCAAATTGGGCGCCGCTATAAGCCCTGCTCTAAATGTCCTACGTAAAACACTTCTTTAACCATCCCAGTACCAGAAATGCCCAATAGCTGGCTCAGTGCCAGAAATGCTCAATAACTCCCCCCACAGTACCAGAGATAACCCCCCAGAGTACCAGAGACAGCCCCTGTAGTACTTACCTGCAAAGCAACTGTCCTATGGTGTTCTGCTCTCCTTGAAGAAACAGGCAGAGCAGGGGCGGGGTTGGAGGCGGGAATCCTCTTCCTCTGAGGCTCCTCTTTCCTCACAGAGGGCAGGAACAGTATTAGGGACCTCAATACACAACAGTCAGCACCAGCAAAGTCGTCTTTAAACTGGGGCAAAAGAGGCAGCTGCTTTGGGGCCCCCTCAACAGATTGGGCCTGGGTCAACTCAGCTACCCCTTTTGCCCCATGGTAAAGACAGCCCTGGTTTATTAAAAAATAGGGTATAATTGACAATTATAGTAAAATGATGGGACAACAGGGAAATATGAAAAAAAAAAAAAATGCTATCCTATTTTAAACGGTAAGTATGGTCAGCCTTTCTAAAAGGATGCTGCAGAGAAAACCCTTCTGGCAGCTACCAGCCTCTGCAGTATGAGCACTGACTCTTGAATGTGAGGTCTAGCATAGGCTCCTTATCTGGGGCTCACTCAACCAAATTTAATGAGCTCACATCATCTGGCACCTTTTCTGTTTCCTCCCTCACTTGAAACTCTAAGTCACAGACTTCAGTCCTTGTTCTTGCCTTTCTTTTCCTGGCATTGCTCCACCAGATTTGATACATACTGATAGTTCCCTAGGAAAATCAGCTCACTCATTTAAGAATGACACATGAAAATTCCATTTAACAGATGTTACACATAAGAAATTTCTTATTCAAATTAAAAAACTTTTAATACTTAAATTATGAAATTCTTGATCAGTAAGTAGAGTGTATAAGCTAGATTTACACTAACATCATTCATTTTATGAGAATCAATGAAATCTTAATAAACTAGCAGAAAGGCAGATAGATTATTTCAAGTACTATATAAGAAGCTATATAGCAAGTTACCTCCAGAATTTTTAGATAAATTTAACTATCCTGGCAAAGACAAGAGTTACCAGACCATTCCTAACTGTTTATCCTTAAAAAGGCCTGACCACAATTTGAATGGTCCTTGACTGTCATCTCAGAACTTGGATTTTAGGAAAGTCCCACCATTAATGATATTAGTGGCTCACTGTGTCTAATAGTTTGTGCAAGCAATATAATTAATGCAAAACCCTGCATTCCTTCTGAGACTCTGAAATTTGGGTACATGCCAAGAAGGGGTACCTGTATGTTCTCCTGCCAGTAAAAATGTTTAGTATTGAGTCCTTGGTAACATTTCCCAAAATTTGTCACAAATTGGTGCTTAAGGAATTAGGCACATTTTCTGTGACTCCACTGGGAAAGAAATCTTGCAAGTTTCTTTTGGTTTACCCCAGATTTAGTCTCAGGTGCTTTTTCTTCTTACTAGTTATGCTTGTCATCCTTTGACTGTAATGAATCAAGACTATGAGTCTGACTATATGTAGAATCCCGTGAGTTCTTCTAATGAATTACCAAAACTAAATCTGGTCTTGACGGTCCTCAAAACAATCCCCTTAATTTGAGGATGAGTAGTCTGTAACTCATCATAAGAAATGATTTATGAATGTGTTACTAGTAAAAATTTAGGGACTCAAGTATTACAACTCAAGAAATATATAACCGTTGATTATGACTACAACTTCTCACGATTTATGCAGTTGTAACCAATACTATAAACCATGGATAAGAATCTTCTTAAATTAATGTCAGGATGTTGTCCAAAATGACAGCTGATTCATTGCAGAATGCACTCTGAATTGGGCAAAATTCAGATGTCTTTTGAATAAATTAGGCTTATCTTGAACTTCATGTTTTGCTTTCAACCAACAGTGACTCTAGAGAGTGGTTGAGAAGGGTTTCTTTGTTTTTAAAGAAACTTTAACTTTAGAAAACTAATGGTCAGATTGTAACCTAATCTAAACCACTGCATGATGCACTATGCAGTAGAAATTCTCTACACTAAATGCAACTTAGTAATACTTTTTTCTTATTCATATTTTAATGTATCCTAACTTCCTTAGTGTTTTTCCACCTATCTCGATATACACATGTATATATGTACATATATATGTAAAATTATACACACACACACACATCCAGAGGAAACGTGCAGGAAGGAAGAAGTGATGAATATGTAACATGTCCAAAGAAAGAACAGTGGCTATAAAAAGGCATGCAGTTCATACTGGAAAATGAGAACCAAATATGGAGAATCAGTCACCATCTCACTAAGCACTGTGAGGAGAAAAGCTAGACTGATCAGCTGTTGGTTGGATTTGGGCCTGCTGGGCAGCTAGATCTTAGCAGTGAAGATGGATGTGCTGGGCTTGCATAATTCCCCTTACTCTGATATCATGTCATTGAATACCCTTCCAAACCACATTCTTCAAGTGGTGTTAATACCCTTTCGGTTTTCACTATGTTTTATAAATTGTGTTCAATTTTCACAGCAGCCTAAGGAGTTGTTATCCCTGTTTTACAGATGAGGAAATAGCTGGCCATTTCCAGAGTCTGCTCTTCTGGCTTTCTAATAGCCCTGGGCACTGTTCTACCCACCATCGAAATTATTTACGACATCTTTACGAAGTGCAGGATCACTATCTGATGCACAGTTGTCTCCACCATATCCAGATATAGATCCATGGAGTACAGCAATTTAGGAACTTTGAGTCTACTTGCTTTCCCACCCCATAAACACCCCGTATACACTGTTGGAGTGGGAACAGAGCAACACAATTGGAAATAGATGAATGGGAGACACAGCCTACTCATGAAATCTTGCCAGATAGTCATTGTGAAGACTTCCTGCCCAAGGCCATGTAACTAACTCAATTTGAAACATGCATTAGTTTGAAACATGGATAAATTGTCCAATGTACCACATTTTATGACCAGCTTATCAGCTGATTTTTATTATTATGAGTTATCTAATATATGATTGTCAATGGATTATAAATCTTATGAAAATTGTCTTTTTCATTACTATATTCCCATTAATTATCAGTGTCTGGCACATCAGAGATGTTCAATAAATATTTGCTGAATGAATTAATTATATAAACCATTACAGTCAACTTGGTCATTAAATTTTTCAGTGTAAATTAATATGCAGGTATTTTGAGTTCTATACCAGTCTTTAACTGAACTTGGTGAGCATGAATCATTCCTCCTGAGGCAGAATCACTGACCTGCTTGAGTTTCTTGACTTAACAAAGCTGAACAACAGATGTTGAACTAGTAGACCCACCTGCATCATCCATACCAAAATGCTGTATGTCATAGATTCTGTTGCTTATTTGTTGGCTTGTTTTTGACTTAAGAAGCACAGATGTGAATACTGGATTAATCAAGTAATAGTGGTTCTTAGTTTGTGACACACAATTTTAATTATTGGTCTTAAATATAGCTTTCCTTAAATTTTTGTATTTATTTAATGTCGAAGTAAAAGCCATGACCTTATTACCCAAACTGAGGAACTGAACATTACCAGCGACATATCTACTATGATTTCGCCTTATAGCCTGCCTTGTTGTCTGAAGGTTACCATTTGGCTTGGTTTTGCTTTTCATTCTCTTTATTTTTTTTTAAGCTTTTACATATGCGTACATGGATTGAACATTATGTTACTAATATTTACTTATGGTGTTTTGTGTACTCTTCTACATTAATTTTCTCTCAGTACAGTATTCCACTGTAAAAACCTGTTCCACTAGATATCATTCTGTCAATGGACATTTTAGGTTGTTGTCAGTTTTTTGCTGTCGTGAACAAAAATCCGTGAACATTCATGAAGATAAATGGGCAAGAGTTCCATCAGTGGAACTGCTGTGTCATAGGACATACATAATTCAACTTTTTATAGGGTAACCTTATTTTCAAAAGTGATTTGATCAGTATGTATTCCCTTCAGCAGTAAATAAATTCCCACTGATATTATCTAACTTCTTGTCCTTAAAATTATATTTTGATTTGCCAGTTAGAACATGAGTCATTCTTACGATGTCAGAAAACATTTGGTAAAACTGTCATGATTTGATAAATTGTAGCCCATGTCCCTATAGGGCCTATATCTCTATGACATTGTCCCTCCACATCGGGCATTCTGGGTGGAGCAAACTTGTGTTCAAGAACAGTGTAGGCATAGCAGGTTGTTCCACAGTCGTGCTCCCAAATTATGAAAATCACTTTCTTGTGCCCATGAGCACCTCTGTTTTATTCTGGCCTGTTTGTTAGCTGGTTCAATTATAAAGTGAAGTGATAACAGCATTAACTGAGTCCAAGTTCATCTTTTCCACCTTGTAACAATAGGTCTTACCTATTTCAGCAGCAGAACTTTGCATTTCAAACTTCTAAATTCCTCACCCCACCCCACCCCCGTTTATTAAGATATATTTGACATATAACATTGTATTAGTTTAAAGTATATAACATAATAATTTGATATATTTATATATTGCCACAATAAGCTTTAGTTACGTCTGTCACCTCGCATGTTCACATTTTTGGGAGTTGTTTTTTTCGTGTGTGTGAGGGGATCTTAAGATCTCATCCTCTTAGCAAATTTCGAATATACAATAGTTTTGTTAAAGTCACTAGGCTGTACCTCAAAATTCTCAATTTTTAATGATCTCAAAATCTAAAATACAGGCATACCTAGGACCGAGATCCTGGTTTTAAATGCCATTGCGTAATAAAAAGAACCAGAGGTCCCAGGAGAAATGACTAGGACAGCAAGTATGCAAGATGGACCTAAATGTCTTCTAATAAATATCTTCTAATGTCGTTTCAAAAAGTAAGGAAGTGCTTTTTTAATGTGTGTGGGGGTGGGGGGTGGGGATAGGTGTTGGGGAGGAACATGTCAAAGGGGCACAGGAGTCAAATGAAAGAGTTCCCAGTGGTCAAAGTTGTTTGAGCACAAAAAAGTATTCAATTATCACCCATGTGTAAAATAAATATCCGAGTCCATATTGACATAATTGAATAAAATAGTAGTTGGACAGAAGAGACAAATCTCCCTTGCAGAAAATTCCAAATAAAATATGTAGACAATTCATAGTAAGAATAACTCCATACTCTTTAAGCAAGGGTTGCAGAGAATAACTTCCTTGGTGGAAAGGTAATTTTACAGCGGAGAAACCTGACAAACACTACTTCAGTCAGGTTATCAGGAGCGGCGTCAACAGTCACAGGTCATCTTGTTATCATGTACACTTGATGTGAAGAAAATGGCACATCATCTTTGTGAGTGTCCTACTCATGACTCCAAGAAATCCCAGGTAAGGTACAATTCTACCATATACCTGACCAGTACTCCTCGAAAATGTCAAGGTCAGAATTTACCACCATGTTAACTTCTCCATACAGATGTCAATAAATGTGGACTTTTCTCTTACTAATCATGTCATGTCATTTTATTTGTTCTTCCAGCCTGTGAAGTTCAGAGAAATGGGAGTCTTTCCTTTATCAGGTCAGGACTCCTGATCTCATTCTCAGGAGACTCCGTCATGATTCAGTAATCCATCTTCTGGTTTTGTGATCTTGAAGTCATTTGTTTCCAGCAGCAAGGCTGGGGCAGGGCTTGGATGACTACGTGGAGGCACTTAGACTGGATACAACTTAGGACACTTCTGTCCAGATTCTTTGGCTACAATGCAACCCGGAGGTCTCAACCTCAAGGTCTCAATCTAAACTGCAATGAAGGCTGTCCAAACAAGACATCGATGAGCAGTTAACCAATCTTTATATATTGGTGTCTTTATTCCAAAGGATATACTCCTGGACTGTGAAATTTTGTGTATGTGTGTAATTACTTTGCAAAAACGACCATAATAGCTATTTCTGGCAGCCGAATAATTCACAGCATCATTCTTGTTCTTCTAAATTTTCCCTTACTAGGCACTAAAAAGTAGAAACTCATTGGAGCAAATTCACATGTCAACAGAGTTCTGGTTTAACTTCCACCAATTTCCTCTCATAAAACGAAGAAGGTGAAGAAAGCAAGCAGCCTTTAATTCATTACTTATGTTGACAGATGGCAGAAATAGTGGGTACAGTTGCTTCCAAGTGATGTCCAACGTTGTGCAGAAATAGTTGGCAGTGGCTTTCCCTGAAATTCTGCACCACTGGATTGTTTTTTTTTTTTTACAGGAATGGTGTCAGCAGGAATGAAGGCAAGTAGGCAGGCAGGCAGAGAGAGAAGGAAGATGCATCTTTATTTTATATGATTTAGTTGTTCACACTGGGTACCTCCCTGATTCCGGGACTCGAACTGGTGTGTTCCTTTGGAGACGATTAACACAACCGCTGCTCCACCAGGGCACGCCACCGCTGGATTTTCTATAAAGGCCAACAATGATTTCTCCTGGTTTGGTCTTTTGACAGTTTAGTAAGCACCTGATTTCTTGTACATCTTCTATTTGAAATATTTACAGCAATTTATTTTCCAGACCAAAAACTAATTTAAACATCAATACAGCATTTCTCGTTTTTATGACTCATCTTTTTTTATACACATACATTTTTCATTCTTATTTTTCAGATATTTGTTTTCTATTATAGCTGTGGGGTTTCTGTCTTCTTAAACCTTAATTACCACTTTTTCTAAAAATTTTGTCATTTGTAAGTTACTTATTCATCTGGAGCTTAATTTTGCATCTGCAAAATACTCATAGTATCATTTACTAAATCAATCACATTTTCACACCCAGACCGAACACCATTCTTGTCCCAAATGTCCTGATCTATTTCTTTAAAGACCACCTACTCTATTCATTGACCTATTTGTCCATTCCTAAGCAGTGCCAAAGTACTGGTTGCTGTGGCTTTACCACATATTCTAACTAGTTTAAAAATTTAAATTAAATGGAGATCATCTAACACAATAACCTGTGCAACCAGGTTGAAGTTGCATATAGAATTCAGAATAAAATTCATTTTTCTCTCTCTGTGCGCATAGTGAACGGTCTACAAATATTACCCCAAGAAACAACTAAGTTAATAACATAAGGGAGCAGAGATCAGTACTAAGCTGATTCCAAATGCTTGCGAACAGCAGCCCCAGCCGTCTCACTGATTGGTTTTATAAGCGAATGTCATAAAATGGAAAGTTAAGCCACCTCCTAATCAAAGACTATTTTTTAAAATTTATATACAATGTCATACAAGTTTTTCCCTACAAAATGGGTACCAATACAAAAAAGGTTTATTTATTTATTTATTTATTGAGGGACAAAGGGAGGAAGTGAGGGAGAAGGAAAAGCATTTTTATTTATTGTCATTTATTTTGGTCCTTCCTGCCCCAGATGGAGAATTTGGTTCCTTGGGCTTTACATGGACCACACATTATACTAGTAAGATTGAACCTTACTGTTCTAATACGTAAACTTGTGTTGCCTTCAATGCCAGTCATTCAACTGTCTGATTTTTTCATGCAGATATAATTCACATGCCACAGAGCTTACCATTTAAAGTGCCCAATTCAGTGGTTTTTAATACATTTACAAAGTTTTGCATCAACTACCACTATCTAGTTCCTGTTTGTCTAATTTTTTAATTAAAAAAAATAAGAAAACCAAAGTGCCATATTCTGTCCTTAAAAAAATTTTTTTTTAAAGAGAAAGGAAGCAGGCAGGTAAGAAGGCAGACAGGCAGGCAAAAGCATTTTTTATTTACTTATAGTTGCTGATCTTCGTCGTGTTCCCCCATCCTACTTCAAGGAGCAAACAAGGGTCCTTAGGCTATACGCAGATTATGACAGTCACAGACTTAACACCTGAGTCACCAGGATGCCCCAAAGTGCAGTTTTCAGTTAGTAACTATTATCAGATCCTTATCCAGCTTTGTTGAAGAAAGTAAAGTCCAGGATTTTAGAACGATAGCAACTTATCAATCATGTAATTGGTTTTCATACAGTTTCAATAATTGCAGCAATTTCCTTGAATTGTCTATAGAAATTCTAGGAAGAAAGGGGAAAATACTGTTAATTTTGCTTTTAGATGATACTGAAGTAGTTCTTTTAATTATCTGACCACTTAGAAGCTAGATAACACATTAAGTTTACGTTTTAATGTTACATCCTCAACTACCATGTCATAAAAAAGAAACAGGCACAATTTGGTACTGCAAGAAAAAATGCTATTATATAGTTAGATAAGTAGCTTGTAACTAAACTTCTAAAATAACACATGAGAAATTGTTTTGAGATCACACAGAAAGATGTATTAAATACCCAGTACGATTTTAGACATTGAACATAAAAATTAAAATGACAGGGAGTTCCTAGGCTTGAAATTACTTTTAATCTAGTGAAAGAACACATCACAGGGTGATAGGGGCTGTCTTGGTTAAGATACGGGCTCAGCCACAATAAGAAAGAAAGAATACGGACAATGGCTTATATCCTAGGAGCTTATATTTGTCTTTCATTTAAAAGTTGAGCTGGTCTGGTGGTTCTTCTGTGGAAGTCCCTTTTTAAAAATCTCAGATAAGAGAGGGATCAAACAAATACTGTCTTCTTTTCTTCTCCTCTACCCCCAGGGAAAGTAGAAAGTAACTTAGAAACCCAACCCCAGCAATTGGGATGATTTCTAATGACTTACATACAGATATTTTACTTCTTATTTGATCTTAATTCTCTATTTGCTACCATAGATTTTTAAAAATTTATATATTAATTTGTTGTGGAATGAAGCAGGATGTAGCTATTTCTTTAGAAATATAGAGAGATGGTCAAAATTTCAGCTACTGGAAAGACATGTTGAAGTTCAAGGATGTTCTTTAGCTCTCAGTTCTGTAGTGTGACTGATAGGCTCTGTTGGCCTGGCTAGCTTTAAGCTAAGTAAAAACTATCTTTAAAAGAATTGCCCCATTTGTGATATTTTTTCTTTGATAAAAAAAATTCTGGAGGTGGAAAAGTGAACACAGATGCTGACAGAAAAATAAGAATTAGGCCAGGATTATGAATTATAAAAAGAATTGAAATCTGTATTCTTTTGAAATTGATTTGGTCCTTACATTCAGTTGAAGGCTACTCACATATGACTATAGACTACATTTATGTCCTTCCAAGTCCTGATTCCTTCCAAGACACTAATTAAAATGAATAACATCAAATCTCTGACTATTATTTTTTTCCCAAGGCAGAAATACACTCTAAACTAGCTACTCAAATCTGTAACTAATAAAACTAGTCATCAAGTATTGGTGCTCTGATTTATATTTTATAATTATTAAAAAAATCAGCTCTATCATTATTCAAAGGTAAGATTCATGAAACTTATTAAATAGAAGTAAGAAGAGTAAGAATAAAACAGTTAAATGCAAAGTAAATAAAGATGAAATTTTTCTAAATATATATTTACAAGGTGACAGTGAGCAAATGTGATAATATACAAACTCAGCATCTTTTCCTGAAAATTGAGTTATCGAATTCCCAAAGCAAAGAAATTCAGGTATTTTGTGTGTACTCATGGAAATAGCACTTCAAACAATTACAAATAATATAATTAAAATTTTCTCCTTAAGAAAGATTTTATTCATCTTTATTTTTTTCTTTGGAGAAGGGAGAGGTACTTTATTTCATCATACATCCTAGTTGCTCACCCTGGCCCTGGGTACAAACCCAGGGACCTTGGAATGTATGTGGACTGCACTTAGCCAGAGGCAGTGAACCAAACCACTACTCCACCCAGGCATGCTTGTTTTATTTCGTTTTTCTTTTTTTCAAGAGAGGAAGGAAAGGAGAGGAGGTAAAAACATCTTTATTTACTTTGGGTTTTCACCCTGGCCCCAGGTCATGAACTCAGGTCTTTGGGCTTTCTATGATCTTGGTGCCTAAGTCATAAAGGCAGGCCCCTTTATTCATCTTTTTAAATAGCAATTATAGAACAATGGACTAAAATTGAGAACATGAAATCACACACCTGAAACTGTGGGATTGTCATTTCAAAGGACTTGTTCTTGACTTGGCCTGACTGATTTCTCACTTTTAGCATCACTGCAACGTAAGGGTACCTCAGTGATCTGCAACTGTCTGAGCTCACAGCCATGCCCAGTTTCCACTGAAAATCTATAAGCTGTAATGAAACAGTACAAAACAACACACAGGTAATAACAGTGCCTTGAATGCAGGTGTTCATTCAATTATACTGCTCTTATGTTCAACACTTAGTTTCGATTTTAATATTGCTAGGGGAACACTAATACAATGAAAATGGAGAGAAGCTCTAGAAGACATGAATAGAGTTAGAAAGTAACATGTCATCATTACCAAAGGAAAAACAAGAACAAAGCTCCCACCAAGTGTGTAATGGAAGTAGAAGGGAGACATAGCAGTAATGGTGTTCCTTTTATTTTGATCTGTATTTAAAGGGATCCCAAAAGTTTGGAGCTTGTCTTAACTCACTTTCATGTTCCACACATGCCTTCCCCTATTCCACACCCCAAAAGTCCTATAGTGAAAGAAGAGTTATATGCCATCTTCATATATGATTCAGGCGCACATAGGAACCATTCCAATTTCTTTTCCTATTACAGTTGTCAACCTCAAACCTAACACTGGCATAAATACTGGCTAAGAAGGTGGTTTTAGATTTCAGTGTTGTCGATGATGGGACACCTGCCAGGTAATACGCTATGCAGTTGACATACATTCAATACCTCACTTAGTCATCATAGCATAATAGGCTATTAATTTGATTTTACAGGTGACAACACTGAATTTCAGAGACCTTAGGTTACATGTGCAAGGTCACACATTTCTGGAATCAACTGAAATCAAAGTCTAATTCCAAAGATTACATACTTAATTGACTACTGGCTGCCTGAATACTTTGTATCTATTCCTATCAATGATTGTTCATGTTACCACTGCAAAAATGGGACTGGATAAATGCAATGCTCTTAATACTGACTAACACGTAAGACCCTGGGTGAGGAATTTTGTGTCTTGATTTGAAAATTGAGGCAGGCACAAGAGCATACAGCAGGTACTCAGAAAAAATACTTGAGTGATACCTTTTGCTACCAGCTTAATGCTGGTGAGACAAAAACGCTTTGCTTGTTAATAAATTTCTTATTATAAAAGGCAGGCTCTGTGTAAGGACCAACATTTCCTCCTGTCTCAGACTGACTTCGGACCAATAAGCTACAGCATTAAAGCCAGGCTAGTTCTGAAAAACGGTTAATATTTTTAATAAGTAAAAAGATTATATAGATATATTTGAAATGAGTCCCCATACAAAATTAAAGATAATAAAGAACTACAAATGAATAAAAAAGACATGAAAAGATGCTCACTTATCATCAGAAAATAGGAAAATGCCAATTTAAACCACAGTGAAATACCACTACTTACCTACTACCCAAATGACAAAATTTTAAGTCTGATAATCCTTATATTGACAAGGAAGGATGTGTCACATGCTGTTGATGAATTATAAATGGAATCAATCTTTTGGAAAACTGCCTTTACCTAGTAAAACTGAGGTGATGCATTCCTGTGACCCAATGATTCAATTACTAGGACTAGAACCTAGACAAACACGCATATAGGAGCTGTCCAATGCAGTTACTACTAGTAAAATATGACTCTTTAAATTAATAAAAAAATAAAAGAAAACATTCCATTCTTCAGTTGCATTAGTGCCATATCAAGTGCTCAATGGTCACATGTGGCCAGCGCTACCGTTGGGCAGTGCCAATAGAAGGCACGTCCATCGTCACAGGCAGTCCTGTTGGATTCTGTTGTGCTACGTCTTGTCCTCAGTACTTTCCATATATGGAAACTGATCAAAGCACAAGTTATTAGCAAATTTCTGTTGAAGGATTCATATGAGCTCTAGACAAAGTTGGCTAAGATGTTAGCCTTCCTCTTTTTATTTAATGGCACCTTCATATATTCTTTGCTTTAATTCTCTTCATAGCACTTATTACCTGAAATTAGCTTTTTTATTTAATACTTGTCTCCCCAAGGAAATACAGATCCCATGAGAGCAGGAGCATTACCAATCTAGTTTATTGCTGTATCTACTAGAACAATATCTGATACAAAGGGAATGTCCAAATGAGTATTTGTTGAACTAGTAATACATTTGGAACTACTGGTATATTTGGTACGTGGTCTCCAAAAACAGCTTCCACAACTAATTCCACTCCTCCCTGTCCATACCTTTCACTCTTTTCATTAAGTGGGGTTTAATTTTCCTCTGCACAAATCTGAGCTGCCGCTGTGGTTACTTTGACCAGCAAAAAATAGAAGCTTTCTGGAATGTTTAAGTGTAAGTCTTGGGAAATGTCTGTCTCCTTCTTCACAGAATGCTGGCTCCTGGGACTCTTCCTCCTGGAACTCGGTGACCCTGATATAAGCTGCCATGTGAAGATGAACCAAGTCACTCCAATTATCAGCTCCAGCCAGCTCACAACTAGTCACTTCTAGCCATGTGAGCAAACCCTTCTACTTTCTATCCCAATTAGGCTCCTAAATGACTGAAATCCTAGCTGACATGACAGAGTAGAAGAGACCAGCCAACTAAGCCCAGAATCAAGAGTTGTTTTAAATACAACTAGCTGAAAATTAACTTTTGTCAATAAACTCACTCTGATATATGGCTTATCAAAAATTATCCTAACTATGTAATCTCAACTCTACTAGTATGTAGAAATTTTAGCAAATACAAATAACAAAAAAATCCAGTTTAATTAGTATAACCTATTGCATCTGAGGTGTTTATATCTCGTTAAAATAATCCAGAAAAATAAAACCTTTTTCATTAAACACATGAGAGCTTGACCAGGCAGGCTGCTTAGAGCCTGGGGGCGACTTTTTTGAGGACCCCTCTTTGCAACTAGAAAGCGTGCCAAATAAAGTGAAGGGGAGAAGCCACAAGGATATCTGAATAAAGGGCATTCTGAACAGTGTGCCTAGCATATACACAGATGGGGCCTGGGGGGCTGTGAGAATGAGCTACAGAAGGAATGGAGAAATGAGTAATCGGCTTTTGAAGGGTCCTATAGGTTAAGGGAAATATTTAAAACTTTTTTTTTCTAGTGTGACAGGAATTGCTGAGCAGGGGAGAGGTGTGGTCTAACTTAGATTACAAAAGACTCTAAGGCATTAAGTATAAGCAACAAGGAATCCCACCTGAGAGTTTATTGCAGCAGTCTAGGCAAGGGGCTGGTGGCCTGGACTCAGGTGACAGCAAAGGGGTGAAGGAGGTAGTTTAGACTATATTTTTAAATTTAGGGAAAATATGCTGATAGATTTATGGGGTGAGAAGTCTCGCCAGAGGTGTGGTTCCAGTTAACCTTGCTAATTCATATACTGGTGAGAAATATTTTAAAGAGAGAAGGTATAAGAGCTCAAAGAATTTAAACAATATTAATCCTAAATATTAGTTACAGCTGGTACATTTAATAAGTATATACTAGAGAGGTGACTTACAGTTTAGTAATGTTTTTTTCCTTTATAAAACTCTTAAATATACATCATTTTGTTTAGCAGTATTTGAAAAAAAATAAAGCATGAATAAAAATGTCTAATTTAGGAGTTCCTGGAGGTAATGCTCACAAAATTGTGAGCCCCACACCCTGCAATGATTGGGCTCCTGTTATTTGAACTCTTAGACTTGTCCATAAGGAGCCTTCAGTAATTCATTAATTTACAGCTCAGGGTCTCCTACCGCAGCACTGGTTTCAGACAGGTTTCTGTTCTGATGGATTGTGATTCTCTGTATTCACCTGTATCCAATTTGGAGGGCTGGGGGACAAAGGTTTGCCTGTGACTTCACTTCTCTGACAGATATGAGAAGAGTTGTTGATTCTTCAGTTAGTTCAAAGTATTTTTTAATTTATTTCAAGAGAAGATGACTTCCGAGCTCCTAATATCTGGACAGGATACTAGAATTCAGCCACTTTTTATAATTTCTTTCATAAAAATTTCAAACATCTCTTGTTAGATCTACTGCACGGTACTTTATTATTTCTTACTCAATGTTGTTCAACAGCTGACTCACAGCTCCATATGAATTCTAATAATTTTACTTACAAATTACTTTTTCTACGTAAACAATTATATAACATGTGAATGATTTCATGGAAGGAATATGTGGTAGACTAAACCACGGTCTCCCAAAGATGTGCACACTCCAATCTCTGAAATGCAAGAATATGCCATCATATATAACAAGTCACTTTTGTAGACATGAATTAATTAAGGGTCTTCGGGTGGGCAGATTTCCTGGATTGTCCAGGCAACTTCAGCGTAATCACAAAGATCCTTATAAAAACTGGGGCTGTAGGGTCAGAGTCAGAAAATGCAATGTGATGGCGTTAGCTAAAAGAGGTGACAGGAGAAGCAGAGACTGGAAAGATGTATTTTGAAGATAACAGGCCACAAGTCAAGAAATGCAGGCAGCCCCTCTAGAGCTGAAAAAGACAAGGGAAAAGAATCTCCCCTCAAGCCCCTAGATGGCATACAGCCCTGCTGACACCTTGATTTTAGTCCCAAGACTAATTTAAGATATCTGGCTCTCCAGAATTGTAAAATAATACATTAGTGCTATTTAAAACATTCCCCTTGTCCCACCCACAAAGGGTTAATATTTTAAATCCTAAAATCTAGCATAATTCAGTTTCAGGATATCTTAAATAAACATGATTTAGTACAAATAAATGGATGAAATGATTCATGAGACTGAATCAAAGGGCACTAGTTCAATAACTGAGCAAAGCCAGATAGGGAGTTGATTAGTTCTCTCTGAATTCCTCCTACCTCCCAAGAATCCTCAAAAGTATTAGCAAGATCAGTTGGGGACAGGTAACAGACAGGGGTCAACAGTCATCTCTCAGTCCCTGTATTCTCTTTATCTCAGCCCTTATGTTTTGTAGAATCTGGTAACTTCTGACCTGACATACGCTAACCACGATACTCTTCTTCTGAGAAATGTGTTAGAAGTTACTGGTCTAAAATCAGTGGATTAGCTGAAACAGAATAGGGACACTGAGAACAAAGACACAGGGTTTCCACTTAATTCAAATTCTTATTCCTAGCATAAGAAAATTGCAAAGTTAAAGAGGTATATTTTCCATCCTCAAAGTAATTATTTTTCACACTAAGAAAATGTTTGTATGCCACCTTGGTAAATTCTGATAATTTCTTATTTTAAAATAATGGGCACCTAGCTTCGAATAAGCGGCCTGTAAAGACGAAGAACATGGGCTTGCACTCTGGGGGCTGCGGCGGGCGGGGAGGTTAAGTGGCAAGGACGGCAGCCGCCAGCTCACGTGAGGGGACCGCCCCTCAAGCGGAAGAAAGGGCAGCCAGCCGGTCACTCACCTGGTTGGTGACCTGAAAAAGAAGCAGAAAACACAATGTAGCGTAAGATCGCTTTTGCTCCACAGCCCGGCTGGGCAGCGCCTTAAATCAGAACTCACCTCGGACGCGGCGTCTAGCACCGGCTCGCGGAACCCCTCCATAGAGCAATCCAAGGCTCGGGCCCCTCTCGGACTCCGGACGTGCCTGGCCGCTTCCGCTTCCGCTTCCGGCCTCGCGGCCGGGCGCACGCGAAGCACGTGGGAGGGGCGGGAACAAACATCTGCGTGTATGTCATCCTTAGTCTCAATGAAAAAGGAGTTCGAAGGATTCTCGGAACAACAGGAAAGTCTGTGTGGGGAGACAGCTTTGAGATCTGGG
Source organism: Solenodon paradoxus (assembly GCA_004363575.1). Classification (NCBI taxonomy): domain Eukaryota; kingdom Metazoa; phylum Chordata; class Mammalia; order Eulipotyphla; family Solenodontidae; genus Solenodon; species Solenodon paradoxus. The sequence goes on along the minus strand of RJWH01001348.1, from coordinate 158,858 downwards.
GGTGCCCCGTGAAAGGAAGGAGCGATGAACTCCAGGATGCCGCCCCCCCCCGCTGGCCCTGCGGACTTGGACTCGTCCGCCTCTGGGCTTCCCCCCCCCCCTCCATCCCACCCCCACTGCACTCCCTCTGCGCGAGCGCGATCTGGTGGCTGCGCGAGAAAGCTGGACGCGCACAGTCCTGTCACCATGAAAGTTTGTCCTGAAAAAGTGGCTTGGGTTGAACTGTCGTTCTCTATTAGCTTTCCGCCTTTCGGATTGACTTCACCGACACTCGGGGTGGGGAGATGCTTTTCTTTCTCCCCGCTGCGGCTGGCCTCCCCACCCTCCTCCTGACAAATGTCAGACCTTCACTTCTGGTCTTCTTCCCTCCTCCTTATCGCAAATCTATTCTACAGAGTATCCAAAGCGGTTTTTTTTTCCCTGCCAACTTCTTCTTTTGAAAAAACTTTTTTCAGAGAAGTTGCAAAAATAGTTGACTGAACATCCGTACATCCATCTAAGACAACACATCTCTTTCACCTCTAGATACATACATAGCATTGATGACACTTCATTTCTAAACACTCGGGTATGTTGCCAAAGAACAAGGGCATTTTCCTATAGAATCACAATGCTACCACTCAGGGAACTTAACACTGACAAAAAACTATGATCTACACATGGAACAAATTCAAATTTCTCCAGGTCTCAACAATAGTCTTTAATGCCATTCCTAGTCTATCCATTACCCAAATATAATCAAGAACCGCCCATTGAATTTAGTTATTGGGTCTTCTCTGTCTCCTCGAATGTAGAACTCTAGGAAAGTATTGGAGGGGACAGCCTGATTCCTCACGGGAGGCTCGAGTGAGATATTACTTTCAACCTGTTGGCAAAACTTGAGTTCAATATAATTCCCATTTCCTTGATGGCTTTTAGATAAGGGTTATTAGCTTCTAGAATCCACCACATCCCTTGGTTTGTGGTCCCCTTCTATCTTCAAAGCCATTCATGGCAGGTCAAGTTCTTCTCACACTTTGAATAATTCTCACCTCCCCTTCTGCATCATCTCTCCTTCGCCTCCTTTCACTACATCTCTGACTCCAGTTTAAGAAAATCTCTTTTTTAAGGTAATACCTAGATCAGTGATTGATTGAATAACCAGGGGAGCTGCGATAATCTCACAGAACTGTGAGATATGAATAGCAAAAGGACCCAATCTCTGTTTCTTGGTTGTGACCTAGCCTTCTGTTTGTTGACTTCATTCTTTTTAGCCTCTTCATATGTGATGGGGACGGGGGTTCGTACTTACAGATATATGACTACCAACAGCTCTGAGGTGACAGCCTGTGATTCATGATCCAAGGGAAAACGTTGATCTTGCATATCAATTCCCAGAAAAGGACTCTAATTTGCGGGCTTGGGCCATATGCCCACCTCTTTGACCAATACTGAGTATATGGTGATACATTGCTCTTTGTCCTCTATGCGCCATGTTGTGGCCCCAAGAAGGTAGAATTACTGTGATTGGCAGAATTACTCTCAACAAAAAGAATAAGAAGATGTACTCTACAGGAGGTAGTGGTGAGAATGATGCAACAGAATCTAGATGAAACAATGCTAGAGGCACACTCTGGTGGCTTAGTGGGTTAAGTCCACTGGTGCGGTCCTCATACATCCCAGGGACCTGAGTTCGAAACCTGGGGCTGGAGGAACAATCAGGATGAACAACTAAATAAACAAATTCTCCTTCCTCCTCTTCTTGCCTGCCTACTTATTTACCTTCTTTCCTATCTGATTCCTTCCTCTTAAATTTTTTAAATACAATACATTGAGACTTTAAATATTTTAAGAGTTAACATATCTGATCAGTTAATTTACAACAAAGGAGCCAAGAACATACAATGGAGGAAGGGAAATCTTTTCAAAAAACGGTATTGGGAAAACCAGAAAGCCACATTCAAAAGAAGGAAAGTAGATCACTTCCTAACATCATACACAGAAATTAATTTATAATGAATTAGAGACTTGGATATAAGACCAGAAATTACAAAACACATAGAAGAAAACATAGGCAATGTCTTTCATGACATCGGCCTTATATTGGTCTTTGAGGATTTAATTCTAGCAGCAAGGGAAAACAAAAAATAAATGGGAGGGGTATAGCCTTGTGGCCCAGGTTACTGAGATGTCTGGGGTGTGGACTATGGAAACTCATGGACCTGGGTTCTTGACCAGGGTAAGGGATAACCAAAAATAAACCACTAAATGAACATGCTTCTTCCTACCTTCTCTCCCTTTTAGTTTGACTACGATAAAAAATTCTACACAGTGAAAGCTACTATCATCAGAACAAAATAACAACCAACTAAGTGGGAGAAGGTTTTTATACATCATACATCTGCCAAGGTGTATAAACCCCTAAAAACAACAAAAAACAACCCAATCAAAAAATGGGCAAATGGGCAGAAGATGTGAATACACTCTCCAGGCATGAAAGGACATAGGGCAATAGGCATGACAAAATGCTCACCATCACTTACAGAGAAATCAAGACCACAGTGAGACATCAGCTCACATCTGTGAGAGAACGACACATATCAAAAAGACTAACGACAACTGCTGAGGAGAGTATGGACCCAAGGAAACCTTTGAACACTAAGTGGAAATGTAATTGGTGTAGCCACATTGGAAAACTGTACGGAGTTCCTCAAAAAGTTAAAAATAGAACTAACGAAAGATCCAGATTCTACTTCTAGGTCTCTAGCCAAGAAATAAGAAAACACTAAATCTAAAAAAGATACGTGCTACTCTGTTCAATGTAGCACGATTTACAATAGCCAAGAAATGGAAACAACCTAAGTGTCCATGGGCAGATGAGTGGATAAAGAAGATGGAATACTACTCAGTTATTTAAAAAAAAAAAAAAGATAAAATTCTGCCACTTGTGACATATCTTGAACCAGAGGAGATTATGCTAAGTGAAAGAAGTCAGAAGGAGAATGAAAAATGAGATGATCTCACATGCTTGTGGAATATAAAGAAACAAAGCAAAGGAACAGACAAAATCAAAAATGAATCCTGGGACACTGTCAACAGAACTGCTGTTACCAGAGGAGAACCAGGTGAGGGTTGCGAGGGAGGAAAGGACCGTGGGGTCCTGTGGATACTGGTGGAGAGCTATTTGAAAGTTGGTAGGGGGTGTGGTGTATCATATATTTGATGAAGTGTGACCCTGCAATCCCAAACTTGCATCATGTTGTAAATCAAAGTTACCTCAATAAAAAGAGTCTGTTTGAACAAAACTTGATTGAAAGTGGGCAGCACCTCACGAAGTGGTTAAGGAAGACTCCATGGGACAGGGATTCAGGGAGAGACTTTTCTCAAGAAAATGTGGAAGCAAAGTAGGAAATAACTGATTGGATGTACAGTTGGCTGTGTGTGTTTTGATTTTGTAAGGAGGCATTTATAGGTTTAGATTTCAGTTTGCTTACATCGGCCACCATGGCATTAGAGACACTCAGTCTAATGACCTTCTTGTTTAACTAATTTAGCAGATGTCAACATCCAAATCCCCGGAGTCTGTGAAATGTTATGTTACATGGCAAGGAAGGATTAAAGTATCAGATGGGATTAAGTTTGCTAATCATGGGACCATGGAGTAAGATGTTTCTGGGCATGACTTAGTGGTTGCTTTGGTTTCCCTCGGGATTACCCAGGTGTGTGATCAGTGCAGTCACAAGGGTCCTTCCTAGGTCTGCCAGTGGACCATGGTGGCATGAGATAACGAGCCAGAGAGAAAGTATTAGTGATAGTATGTGAGGGGAAACTCACTCAACCATTAGTGGCTTTGAAAGTGGAAGGAAGCCAAGAGCCAGAAAGGCAGATGGTCTCTAGAAGCTGGGAAAAGAAAATGAGTTCTCCGATTCAGCTTCTGGAAGGAACTCAGCCCTACTGACACCTTGTTTTTAGCCCCATGAGACTCATTTCGGATTTCAGACAGTAAGCTAATAAATGCGCGTTGTATCTAGCTACTAAATGTGAGGTTATTTATTTCGGCAGAGAGTAGAAACTATGACAGTGGCATATGAAATGTTCTGGAAACTTTAGAGTCACATAGGTCTGACTCTAAATTCTTCTGCTAACCCTCAGTTGTGTGACTTAGGTAAAGTAGCTTTTCTGAACCTCAACTTGCTAATCTGTAAACATGAGTCTATTAATATGTATCACGAGTTTATATTAAAGGTCAAATGATATCAATATGTAAAGCACTTAGCAAAGTTCCATAATATGGTCACTATTCAAATACTAGATCCTATCATCATCACTATGATATTCAGTCCTCGAAAGAAGTCTGTAAGTTACCTAATCATATATGACCTCCATTTTGGAGAAAGAAAACTGAAGTTTGGGAATGTTAAATAACATTATCTAGTAAAATTTTATATTCTGGTTTTAATTTAGACTGCAAATTAATTTCAGCAAACGCTAGAGGGATTCAGCACTCCTGGTTTATGTACCAGAATCCCTCCAGCTGCTTGTTCTAAATGAATGATCTCCTTGTAATCCAGGCTACTGAAGAGCACAAGTGTTTGTGTGTGGTGGGCAGGGGTCGAAGCGGCAGCAATCAATGAGCAGCAATCAAAAATGCAGAACTAGGAATAAGTATCATCAGTGCTCCTACTGTCACAGAGATTTTAGAATTTAAAGCAGGGGCTACACATTCTCAGTCTTTGGACCAATTCTGGCCTTCCCACATATATAAAACAAAGAAAAGAAAACAAATTATTGCATACCTTGGTAAAGTAGTGGTTTGGTAAACTCCCTGTGGCCAAAATGCAAGCCGCTAATACACCAAGGACCCAGGTTTGCATTCTAGGCCAGGCAGAACAACCAAGATGTACAATTAAATAAAATAAATAAAATGTTTCTTCCTCATCTCCCTTCCTGCTTGCTTGCCTACCTATTGGCTTTCATTCCTTCCTGTATCTTTCCTTTAAAAAAAGAAAACAAATTATAATGGAAACTGAATGAAAAAAATGTATTTTGCAAGATTTTACACATTCCCTTTTGTCCCTCTTCCCACTTTCTTTCCTTTCACATAGCCAATTCACTTACTTACCTAAACCTGTAAGACACACATGTTCAGCCTTTGACTGAAGGAATACTTTGAGTTTCATTTTAAACACTTTCATAGGAACACAGCTAGGTTATGGTAGTCACAAGTTCCAATCAAGTAAGGAGAATTATTAAGCCATACTGCAGATAGATAAGGTCAAATTACGTAAGGTTTGGATTTGTTCTTAAGTACTGAGAAAAGTCTGTAAGGACAGTGATTTGGCAATATGACATAGGCTCACAACAGATGACCGAGTACATACAGGAGAAAGACAGCTAGACATATTTATATGAAGATAATAGTATAAGACAGTGAGTAGTTGAGGTGGTCCAACATATACCAAAGTGGTTACAAGAATATAGAGTAATTGATACCCACAGCCCAAGGGGAAGCTGGGTGAGGCCTGAGTCTAGAAGTTTCCTTGGACTGGTTATGATTGTGATACAACCTTATTGATTAAGTCATGTATTGTACAAATCCCAAGTTTCATAAGTTCTTAGATTCATATTTTTTTCACATTTAACATCTCAGAAATTATACTGCACATTGCATCAGATGACTAACAACAGTGACAAAGTGTCATGCACTAGTTGTGACTCAAGTGCACATATGAACTTGGTCATAGCTGTGTGACACTTCTGTTGAGTTATGGGTATTGTAGGCTACATACAGACTATGTTTAACTGCCACTTAAAATGACTTTAAAAAGATTATGCTGTGACCTGGCATCATAAAAAGTTACCAGGTATGGAAATAGGCATGGAAAGAGGATACTGGGTAGAAAACTTTTATCAGTAAGGCAAATAAGGATTATCTGAGGAATGACCAAAATTCTCCTTTCTTACAAAACAACCAAAGAATTTACAATTCCTAAACAAGGTGGATATCCTTGAGTAGATAAACTAAAACTGCTTATTTCAGTTTAAGGTTGAAAGAAGTCAACAGATCTCTAAGAATATGTAAAAGAAATGTATTCAATTCTCCCCTGTAATGCAGGTGGCTAAAGTAAAGGCTATGTAAGCCATGGACCTGGGTTTGAGACTCAGGAATGGAAATAAAGAAAAATAAAAAGAAATTTGTATGGAAGAAAAAAACATTTTTGAGTCACAAATGCTTTTGTTAAGACATCAAAAACTTTCTTCTGCTAAATAAAATTTTATTCATTGATTTAAAAATAAAACTTTGAGTTTAGGCAAGTAGGAAATGACAACACACCCTGATGTTCTTTGAGAAACATCAAAATTAGTCTGTCGACATTCAAGTTAATAAATGTGTGTGGATTAAAATGAATGGCATGTCACTATGATGCTATGCATAAGCCTGACACTCTTTAATTAAAAACCTTAAAAACAGTACTAAGTAATAAAATCTCCACTGAGGGCGGTGTGGTAGTGGTAACGTGTGTACTCAAAAGAATGGACGCATGATGATGGGTAGATGAAGGCTTGGCTGAAATAACCCTGAATAAACAACTAGGAGTCCTACATATTTAGCCATGCTTGTTAGTTCTTGTTGAGAGAGAGAGAGAGAGAGAGAGAGAGAGAGAGAGAGAGAGAGAGAGAGAGAGAGAGAATGATGAAGGGTTTTTTAAGGGAGGAAAAGAGGAAACACTTTTATTTATTATTTATTTAGGTTGTTTCTCAGGTCCTTGGGCTTTACATGGTCCACATCCCAGTTGTCCGCTTAGCCCCTTAGCCAATAGGCTACTGTCTTTTATTTGTTCTCTGATACCACTTATGGACAGGTATCTGAAAGGTTAAACAGTAAGTTTGAGGAAAAAGTGTAGTTGACTTGGTTATGAATGTTGGTGACGGGCAATCCCACAATGTTTCAGTCAAAAGCCATTTAACAACTATTTGAGGTCATTAGAAAAACATCTATTGATGCCCTCTGGTTAAATCAAGAAATGACCAGTACCCAAACTTTCATAATGGGTATGAATGGCACAGAAGAAAATCCCAGAGACAACATGGTTGCACTGGATGAAAGACTAGATCCTCAGTGCTCTTAAAGGTCAAGGGGATGATGTGTATAGAGAAACATACACTCGGGCAACTCTGGCTTGAATCAGAATCAAACTGGACCTAACATAAAGACATTTTATGAATATATCAAACAATTCATTATACTTACATATAATAATCAAAATATATCTAAAAAATCTGAAAGCTCTTTCAAAAGTTAAAAATTCTATTTTCAAAAAACATTGGGTGACATTTTAATTGAAAATTATTTTTCTTTCTTAAGGAGAAATAAAATTTGTGCATATTAAGATCAGTGGCCGCTCAGATTTGCTGAAAAATGGTTATTCGATTTTAAATCTCTATTATGTGATGAAAAAGGTTGGGAAGCATTGGAATAAGTGATAAGTACCATAAGTGTTTTGAGAGTTTTAAGATAGACTGAGAATGAAAAGACTGTGAATAGCCAATAGCTACTTTGAAAACGTGCAAACTCATTCAATCAACAAAAATAAGATGAGCTATCTTGATCTCCTTCTAAGTTTTAGGATTTCTCGCTCTTGTAGCTTCTTCTCATGCACTTCATCTTGACCTTTTTTTATTTATCCCTTCATTCTCTCCCTCTTTCTTCGTCTTTCCTTCTCTAATTCTTCCCACATTCTTTACTCACAAGAGGGGTTTCACAGTCATTGGTTGTTCCGTAAGCTCCTGCTGACTTCTATGTCTTTGGGTCTCAGTGTCCAATCTAAGTGGCTCATTCATGATTTGACCTTTCTCTGACTAGACAGGTTATTACTGAGAAGAATCTGGCACCTGCTGTTGCAACAATCCTTTCCCCAACTTCTTAAAACTTCATTTGGAAAGTCTGTAGAAGACAACAGCAAAGACTCCCAATTCTTTCAAACGTCTACTACAAATCTGAGCATACATTTACTTTAAAGCCACTGTCCTATATTTACATAAGAAATGTTGCAGAGACAGATTTGTCCCCAGAGTGATTTATAGCTTATTTGCTTCATATCGGCTTCCTCCCAGGAGGCTAAAGCCCCAGCTTATTTTCTAAATGCCATTCCCTGCTTGTCAGCATCATGCTACTCTTGCCTCTTTCTTGTTTTGAAAACAATTCTAGATCTGGCTGCTGGAAATCTAGGGTGAAGTATAGTTACATTGTAATTTGGTGATGACTCTGTCTCACCTTCTACTACACACTGGTGAGGACCAAACAAATATGTGAGGAATGTCAAAGTTTCCATGACATATAAAGCCTGAATCCTGTGACTATATACCATATATTATATTACTGTATATATATTACCATATATATAAATATGTATGTATACATTTGGTTCTAAGCTGCACCCCAATTTCTCAAGGTTTTCATGAAAAAATCAACTATCGAAAATAGTGAGGTTTGATTACAAAGTTCAAAAAATAAAAAATGAGAGGTAACCACGAGTAAAGAATTATTTTATTAAAAAGTTTAAAATACACAATAAGACAATAAGTGATTAACCAGATAAAAAGAATGTGAAGAATTTAATAAGGGATCTATTGTACTTAGCAGCTATCTTTTCAGGTAAAATGTAGCCACCTTTGAATGGAAGCCACACCTGATTTGAGGGGACATTGAAATGGCAAAAACAATTGTGTCACAGAATCGCATAAATACAGTATTATTGTATCATTGCTAAAATAGCATCTCATTGCTTGACATAAACAGTTCATTTACAAATTAAAGTTGCATTAACTTAAACAATGTTTTTAAAATGGAAGAAAAACGAAGTGTTTTTATATGGTTATTAGAAATTTAGGGAGGTGTATCAATGAGCTAACTACTTTTGATTACACAAATTTGGAGCAGGCATAGCGATAAGCTGTATCACACACATACAGGAATTCCCCTTGGCATACTACAATCAAACATTGAGTGAGACTGAAAATCTGGGGGTTTAGTGGCGGGTTGGCCAATCGAGGCTGGGCTCAACTGAGTGGTTTTTCTGGGCTTCCTGTGTTTCTTACTTCCCTGGGGCCAGCAGCTAGTCCAAGCACATTCTGCTCAAGGCTGTGTTAGACAAGTAAGGTAGCAAGTAGAAACACAAGCTCCTTAAGGCCATGACTTAGAGCCAGTATGCCATTATTTATGCCTCTTTTTTTTTTTACTAAAACAAGTCACATGGCTGAACTCAGTGTCAAGGAGAGAGGAAATAACACAGTCGATTCTCATTATTCATGGGAGTTATGATCTATACAGTCATCAAGAACAGTGACTTAGTAAATATTAACTCATGCTCATAGGAGAAATACAAGTTAGGCTCCTGTGAAACTCCAACCACATTTTCATCAGCAGATCAATATATAACTTTGTTTTATGTGTGTTTTGTTTAAAGACAGCATATTTAATACATGTTATCGATTCATTAACGTTGAACTCAGGACCAAACAGCACCATAACACAAACCTGAAGGAAATTATCTAGCACATATTTTCTCTATGAGGTATATCACAGCCTTCTTGCACTTAGGAAAAAGAGACAGTACATGCGTACAATTCTTGGGACCATTCTATACAGTGAAATCACCAACAGAAAAAACAAAAATGTCACACTGAAAAAGGACACTTATTTCCAGTATGAGACCTGAAACAAGAAAGCAGAACAATACCTTGCTCAGCCTTAGCTGAAAGCTCAAATTTTTTTGGCCACACCATGTATGTCTGTGAATAACCATAGAAGTACTATTACAGTATTGATTTGAGGGTTACAAATACATTTTAGAAATTAGGAAATTCAAAATGCAAAATCAATGAGTAATCAGGATATCAAAACTGTTTTTCCCCTTAGTGGGAAAAAAGTACTTCATTGCTATATGGATATGGTTAAAGAGAGAGTTAAAACATTGGAATCAAATGATGCAGAATCTTAGGCCTCACTTCAGACTTTATAAATCAAATATGCATCTCAGGTCCCCTTGTTTGGACATTCAAGCTTAAGAAATACTGCCTTTAGTATCACATAGTTACAACCATGCCAGAAGGTAAAACTCAAGTCCTATAAACATTGGAGGCCTACCATATTAGTATCATTTTTATGGCCAAACTAGGATAGCCTCTCTAAAGTGAAGGATACATCATTACACCTTGAAATTCCTCTTTACAGGGAAGAGGCAGAGAACTTGATGGGCCTCTTTGATTTTGGGAGGCAGCATATTGCCATATTAGGAATAAAGCTCAAATACATATTATCAACTCATTAACGTTGAACTCAGGACCAGACAGCACCATAACACAAACCTGAAGGAAATTATCTAGCACATATTTTCTCTGTGAGGTACATCACAGCCTTCTTGCACTTAGGAAAAAGAGACAGTACATGCGTCTTGGGCGACATGGAAGGCTCTATTTTGAGTGGGTCCGAGCAAGAGTGCTCTGCAACAAGTCTGTGCCGGAATGCAAGTTTCCTAGCTCTTTGATCCTATGTCTAAGCAGATCCAATCGCACTAGAGATGTGCATGGCAGACAAGGATGTGTGGAGTCTTAGGCAAACCCTAACAGGAAGGTCACGCAGAACGCCAGTGTTCTAGAACAAGGCAATTCCTCTGTCAGCAAAGCATTTGACAAGCAGCCCCTGGCATGCTACTGACAGCCTAGACATGCAGCTCAAGTGGTTGTGTAACTATAGTTGCCCATCCTTATAAGCTAAGCATTTCAGATTTACCAAGCCACAATGGTAGCAATTTTTCAGTTAGATCAGGAGAAAGAGGAGTCTAAAGATTAGAAGTCCCCCGAAGGTCAAAGAACAATGGCCAGAAGACTATGAGTGAGAGGTGGAAATTCCCCAAGAAAGCAAGCGGTGTGATAAAATTGTTTTCCATTCCCTAACTGCTTCTTTCCCTGAATTTCCTCTATTACGTGTAGAGTAGCAATATACATTCCTCCCCAGGTTCAAAATCTGGGGCCATCATTGATAATTACTACTCAGCGAACAAAGCAAAACAAAACATTAGAAAACAAAACAAAACAACCCTTACCTATCTCTTTAATCTGTGCCTGTTTTTCTATCTTCATGGTTACTGACTTAACTACATCACATCATTTTGCTCTTGCAAATTTCCCACATTATTGACAGATGAGGTTTCCTTGTATCTGATGATTTCATTCATTCCTCAGATGTTTATTGAGCTTCTATTATGTAACAGGCACTGGAGCTAGGCCTTGGGGAAACACTGAGTAGAATTAAAAATGACATTGCTAAAGGCTTCATTCAATTTACAGTCTAACGGAGCAGAGGTATGAAAATCCAAAGTGCCCTGTTGTTTTCAGGATGCAGTAGGATGTCTTGACCCCCACCTGTCCCTGCTGATCTCTCCGGCTTCACCTCTAATCACTGCCCTTCAATCGTGCAACCAGAATGCACATTTTCCCATCTTCTGAGCATAACTCCTCTCCATCTGGCTAAGACCTACTATCTGTTAAGAGTTCAGTCATGCTGTCCTTTTCCAGGGAGCCTCTGGACAATCCCTTTCCCCCTGAGTGACACTTCTCTGTAGTCGCACCACATCTCATGCCGCCGCGATCACAAACGTTGTCACACTTTATTGTATTCTTCGTTCTTTCACTCACCTCTTTTACTTACTGGTAAGCTGAGTTTTGTGTACTCAACACACAGATTCATAATAGGCACATGACCTTTTTTGTCAAACATAACAGAGTACACAGAATTGTATCCTACCCTGCTATTTCTGTACCATGACAAAGGAGCATCTGGGGCACAACTCCTGGATGTCCTCTGGCCTTGGCTTGGAAAGGGCAGCGACCTGGTTCTTCCCTCGCTGAATTGGACTCCGCAGCGCGCCCCCTGCCGCCTCGGGCTGCCTCTGCAGCAATGGGAGGGCGCGGGCGAGCACGCGGTCCCAGACCAGCGTGAGGCGCATGCGTCGTATACGAGCGCTCGCCTCCAAAGGGAACAGTTCAAATGTGAGGGGAACGCGCGGTGAATGGATTACTTTTCCAATTGCCGTAGGAAAGCGGCTCCTGTCATTTTCTTCATGTATTGCATCTTGATATAAATGTAGTTCCTGGTCTGTGGTTCTTCAGGAAATAAAAAGGGCTAGAGTGTCGCCAAGCTCGCGTTTGTCTCCCAGCACCCCCCGGGGACGGTGGCGTGGACCCGTCCAGGTCCGGGCGCGCGGGGGCGGAAGCGGCGGCGGCAGCGGCAGCGGCAGCGGCGGCGGCGCCTGTCAGAGCTGGAGGAGGGCCGGGCGGAGAAGCCATGGAGGGTCAGCGCTGGCTGCCGCTGGAGGCCAACCCCGAGGTAAGCGCGGCTCTGGAGGGGAAGCCGCGGGCAGGGGCGGACGGAGCCGGCTGCCGCCGCGAGCCCAAAGCAGTTGGTCTCTAAATCGTGTTCTGTGTTTCGTTTTCAGGTCACCAACCAGGTGAGTGCGGTGGTGTCGCTCGGACCCCGGAACCCTCTCTGCCCGCCTGCACCTCTGCGCCTCTGCTGAGGAGCCTGGGATTTAGTTACGTGAGGGCCTCCTGCTCTGCTGCCGGCGGCTGTGCCCTTCTGTGGCCGGCGCCCTCCCACCTGGCTCCGGGTGATGCTCCCAACCCCATTGCGGGTCCCGTCCCCTCGTCGTCACGTTCCCTGGGGTCTTGGGGTCTGAGGGTCCAGGGATGTAAGTTCCGGATTCCTCGCCCTCTTCTTCTGGCCTCCTGCTGGTACCGATTCCAGAATTTCTCCAGCCCTCTTCCATGTGGGTGACTAATTTGCCAACACTACCTGACTCCAAGCTTTTGTAAACTCGCCCACCCAGTCCTTGTAATTTCCTTCACCGCCTGCACTGTGAAATCATCTGCAGTCATCTTCTCTTGCCCCATCATGTCACTTCTCCTCCCTGCCACGCCCCCTTTTCCTTCCAGCCTCTTAAAACTGCGATTTAATTGCTTTTATACCAAGGAAAACTCAGTGTACTGGTTCCCACGTCGTTCTTTGCCACCTACAGCCCCTTAACATTCTTTTGGGTAGTGGAGGTTCGGGTTTGGGGAGGAAAGGAGGAACCTATCCCCAGCCACTCCATTAAAAAGAACAGTAAGTGCTGTCAGGTAAAACTTTTCTTTTGCGTCAAGTGTTTTTTTTTTTTTTTTGGTCTTACTCTGTTTTTTGTTTTCAACAGTTAGTGTTTGATGCTCTCTTGGTTTATCATATGATACACACTTTCCCTGCATAATTTTCCCTCTCATCATCAAGGAATGACAATTCATCATGTGTTTGCCTTGATAATTTTTAGTTTTCAGAGCCCTTGTAGAAAATCCTTACATCAAAAAGTAGATAAAATTCTTTATCTTAATGCTGGTAGCAAGCCCTTTGTCTTCTTTTTCCAATTTAGGCTATTTTGCCTATTCTTTCCATATAATGTTTAGACTCAGCTTGTCAATTTCTACAGAAAGCCCTGCTCTAATTTGGTGGTGTGTTTAAATGTATAGATAAATTTTAGGGGAAGTTAGCATCTTAACAGTATTGCACTTCGTAATCCATGAAGATGGTACATTTCATGATTTACTTGGGCCTTTGATTTCTTTCAGTGTTTTGTAATTTTAGAATGTATGTCATGCACATATTTTGTTAAGAGTTAAATTTAATGATACTTGGTACAATTATAAGTGAAATTATTTTAAAATTTCCACTTCTGTGTGTTCACTACTATAGAAATACATTTTTGAAGGAAAAGTGTAGGCAGGAAGAGAGAAGAGGAAGAAGCATTTATTTTATTCAGTTCATCTTGACTGGTCCCCCTGGGCCACCTCACCCACCTCCCCAGGCTCAAACCTGGGTCCTAGGAATGTATATAGACTTAAGTCCATTGGTCTTATCCATTAGACCATCAAGGTGCACCAAATTGGTTTTTATAAGTTCACTTTATATCTTCCTGCTTTCCTAAATTCACTTGTTCTAGTGACCTTTTTTGGTAGATGCTTTGGTATTTTCCATATAGGCAGTCATATTCTCTGTGAATAGACCTTTATTTCTTTGAAATCGTGTACTTTTTATTGTTTATTAAATTTAATGAAGGAATAAGTTTATTGAGGGAATTATAACACTACGTAGTTTGAGGTGTGCATCATTGTAAATCAGCATCTGTATATTAAGTTCACTGCTACTATTCCAGTTCTTGCTTCACCTGCGGTTGACCTCCCCTCTACCCAATTTGTCTGCTTCACCTCCTCCGTCCCTTCCTGAACCACTGATGTTATTAGCTAAAACTATTTTTGCTGGATTTAGTTCTTTTGTTTGTTTGGGTTCTTTTACAACACTGAGTGAGATCATGCAATGTCTGTCCTCCTTCTGACTTATCTCACTAAGCATAATGCCCTCTAGGTCAATCCATGTTGTTACAAATGACAGGATTTCATATTTTTTATAATTAAGTGGTATTTCATTGAGTATCTATACCACCTATTTCTTTGTTTTTTTAAAGAAAGGTGCAGGCAGGAATGATGATGAGTAGGCAGGCAGGCAGGCAAGCAGGCAGGGAGAAAGAGGAGGAAGTAGTATTTTATTTAGTTGCTCATCTAGGTTGTTCCTCCCAGTCCCAGGGCATGCACCCAGGTCATAAATATCTCATGTTTTTAATCACTCATCTGTTATTGGGCAGTTAGGTTGTTTCCAACTCTTGACAACTACAGGTAATCTTGTGTACACAGGGGTACACATATCTCTGCAAGTTAGAGTTGTGTTTTCAAGGTAAATACCCAGTAGTGGGATAATTGGATCATATGGAATTTTCATTCTCAGTTTTTTGATGACTTACTTAAACTACTTTCGATAATGGTTGCATCATTTTCACTTCTATCAGTAGTATATAAGGTCTGCATTCTCGCCAACACTTGTTTTCAATCTTTTGGGTAATGGTCATTCTTACAGGGGTGAAGTCATATCTTATTGTTTTGGTTTGCATTTCCCTACTAATGAGAAAAGGAACGTCTTTTCATGGAGAAACATCTTTTGCCTGTTGGTCATCTATGTGTCTTCTTTGGACAAGTGTCTATTCAGATCTTGCCACTTTTTAATTGGATTGTTTTCCTATTTCTGAGGGCTTTTTTTTTTTTTTTTTGGTAAAGGTACAAGTAGGAATCAAGGTGATTAAGCAAGCAGGCAGAAAGACGGAGAGAGGAGGAAGAAACACTTTTTATCTATTTTTACTTAGTCTTCATCTTGTTTGTTCCCCCTGGCCACTGAACACAAGCTTGCGTCTTTGGGATGTATGTGAACTGTGCCTGACTGGAGGCAGTGGACCTCACTGCTACTCCACAAGTGTGATCCCTGCTGCTGAGTTTTATGAGTGCTTTATATATTTTGGATATTAACCTGTTAATGAATTTAAGGCATACAAATATATGCTATTCAGTAGGGTATCTTTCTGCTTTGATGAGAATTTCTTTCACTATACAAAACTTTTTAATTTTGTGTAATCACGTGTTTATTGGCTTTTATTTTCCTTAACATTGAAATCAAGTTTCCAAATACCTCACTCAGGTAAATGTCGAGGAGTGCTTTGCCTAAGTATGCTTCTGTCTGTTCTGTGGTTTCAGTTCTTAGCATCTAAGTCTTTAATTTATTTTGAATTCATTTTGTATTTGGTGTCAGGTATTTTTCTTATTGCACTAATAGGGACCTTAAATACAGAAGTTGAATAGGGTGATGAGAGAGACGACATGCTTGTTTTCTGGATCTTAGGGAGGAAACATTTGATCTTTTATCATTAACTAGTTATTTGTAGGACTTTGGTATATAGACTCTTTATTAGGTTAAGGAAGTTCCTTTCCTAGTTTACTGAGAGCTTTTCTCATGAGTCAGTGTTAATTTTTCTTAAATGATTTTTCTGCATTTCTTGATTATTTCAGGAAGAAATAAAACCAAATTTTCATGAAGATAAAGGAAGGAAGAATCTTCTCAAATCACTTTATGACCAGTATTACCAGACTAACTATATAGTTAAAAGCTGCAGATCAATATCCCTCATGAACATTAATGTAAAAATCCTTAACAAAATATCAGCAAGTACAATGGACCAGTATCTAAAAAGGCTAACATCTGACCAAGAGAAGTTTATCCTGGCATTGCAAAGCTGATTCACCATTCAAAAGTAATCAATGTAATTATCCATGCCAACAGAATAAAGGACAAACTATTTTTAGGTGATATTTGTTTTAACAAGATGTAGGTTATATAACTGGAAACTAATGTGGTTCAGTTGATATTGTACCTTATTTCTAAGTAATCTTGATAAACTATAAAGCAATTTCACTTAGGTTAATTATATAATATTTGGGTGGCATCTTGTGTAATACCAGTTATCTAAGTAACAGCTGCTTATACTTTAGTAGTTAAACTATTCATGATTTTCTGCTTTTCAGTCTCATGGGAAGACAGACAATAAACAAGTAAGCAAACAATTAACAATTGATACAGGTACATGAAAAAAAACAAAAACCAGGGTACTGTGATGGAGACTATAAGGGAAAACATAGTAAGTTAGATTGTTATAGCAAAACAAGTTCGGCCGTGAAAAGCAGCAGGCTTCACGCACTGGGATAAGTTGAAAGAATTTTATTTAACGCTGGGCGGGCACCAGTGGAGTCATCTCCAAAGAGTGGTGCCCTGAATAGGAGTAAGTCACAGATGTTATAGGCAGAGGTTTCCAGGTGGGCTAGAGTAAGTTGGAGGCGAGTCTGGAATTTTTCCATTACTGGTTTCTGTTTAGTAGGATCAAGGCAGGTCTGTTGGTGGTTGAGATAAGCTGAAGTTATTTACAGCTTGGTGCTTGGGCTGGTGAGATAGTAAGTTCAGTGGAGGCTTATTTCCTCCTCATTCCCCCCTCTTGATCCTCAAATGGAACTGATAGTCAGAATGGGATAGAAATGGGAAAGGGGGTGTTGATCATTCTAACTACTTCATGCTGGATGGGGTCACAGTGGGGACCAAGACATCTCGGCTATTATTTGGGCTGAACTTCTTCCGCAGAGTGGGCAGCCTTCACGCGGGAATAATGAATCCAGGCATCTAGTCCTGTAACTTTAAGGGCTGTGGGAGAGGTTAGTCTGACAAGATAAGGTCTCTTCTAGGTAGGCTGAAGGGATTCTCTTTTCCAGTCTTTTACCCATACATAGTCTTCTGGTTTAAATGGGCGTATTGGGGTCCTGAGGGAGATTGGGATCTGGTCAATTACCCATTTATGGATCTTCTGAATTGCTTTTCCAAGGCCCAGAGGTTGTTTTTGTAGTTCTGTATTTCCTAATTCTTTTAAGTTCCTAGTCCTCTGACTAAGCGGGGTGGCCTACCATATAAGATTTCAAAGGGGGAGTATCCTGTTTTGGCCTGGGGAATGCGTCGTACCCACAAGAGAGCTAAGCGGAGTACATCCGGCCATGGTGGATGGATTTCTTGACAGAGGTTGGCTAGGATCCGTTTTAGGGTCTGGTTCACATGCTTTACTTTCCCTGAACTTTGTGGCCTCTATGCACTATGTAGGTTCCATTTAATACCCAGTACGTTGGGCATTTGTTGTACTATTTCAGCTATAAAGGTAGGACCATTATCAGATCCTATAGTCAGTGGCATCCCAAACCTTGGAATGTTGTCTCTCAGTGATGCCTGGTTACCTCCCTGGCTTTTTCTGTACGAGTCGGGTATGCCTCAGCCTAACCTGAAAGTGTTCAGACAAAAACCAAAAGATACTTGTTTCCTCTACTGGATTTTATTTTGCTGAAACCAATTTCTAGATCTTTAAAAAGTGTTTGTCCGCAATGCTGAATTCCAGCAGGTCTGGTGGGACCTTGTTTTGTGTTATTCTGGGCACAAGGAAGGTAGCGCTAGTGGCTGAGGTGCGTAGAGACAGAAGTTGAGCCATTACAAAGTAATGGACTAACAAGATTTCTAAGGCTGTTTTTCCCATGTGTGTAAGATCATGTTGTTGGGAAACAATCTGAGGGGCCAGTCGTTTTGGTATATACACTCAAGAATCAGGGAAGGTCCACCATCCTTGTGATTTGGATTCCCCTTCTTGTTTGGCCCATTTTTCTTCTTGCTCAGTGTAGGTTGGATGGGTGGGCAGTTTGGGAGCAAATTAAGATCTTCAAGGTTGTAGGTGTCTTTTTGGCTGCTTGTTTTGCCATTCTCTCTGCCCAGCAGTTTCCTTTGGTTATTGAGTCTTTTTCTTTTTGAGTCCTTTGCAACGAATGATTGCATTTTCTTTGGGTTTCCAAATTACTTCTGACAACTTTAGGATTTTATCCTTGTTTTTGATTCCTTTTCCATCAGTCATAAGTAGTCACCTTTCTTTATATGTTGCTCCATGTATATGTAGTGTGGCAAAGGCATAATGAGACTCAGTATATATGTTTGCTTGTTTGTTTTCACTGAGTTCTAAGGCCCTGATTAAAGCCCATGGTTCTGCACTTTGGACTGACCATCCTTCTGGTAGAGCGTCTGCCTCAAGGACTTCAGAGTCAGATACCACAGCATACCCAACATGTCTCTTACTCTCATGAATGAAACTGCTGCCATCTGTGTATAGGATGAGGTCAGGATTTAATAATGGTTGATTTGTTAAATCTAGGTGGCTGGAGTACACCTCATCAAGTACCTTTTGGCAGTGTTCTTGCGATTTGTGAAAATTCTAGTTAGCAACTTCTAACAGCTTGGTAACATTTTTCCCTGCAAATCCTTCAAGCTTTTGTAGTTTCTGTCGAATGTCATTTTGGGCTTGGCCTACAAAGGCGACATTGATCATGCGTTGGTTCTCAGGAACCTCTGGGTCAAAACAGGTATAGATGCGGAAAGCCTCACAAAGTCTTTCATAAAAGGCGGAGGGGCTCTCATCAGCCTGTTGGATAACCTCAGAGACCTTTTATATATTAATAGGCTTTTTAGCTCCTGCTTGCACCCCTTGAATGAAAGCCAGATGATATCTGTCGAGGCGAGTTCTTCCTTCAGAATTAGGGTCCCATCAGAGTTCTTCTTCTGGTAAGGCTCCACGTACCCAGTCCTCTGCATCTAAAAGGCCTGGGGGCACTTATATTTGAAGCCATTTTCGAGCCTCAATAATGATGCGTCGGCGTTCTTCCATGTTGAATAAGGAGCTGTCTACAATCAGTCCAAGTTGGACGGTGGGTTTGAAAAATTGACCCTAAGGTCAGTCATGGCTGTGGCTGCTTGGAATAAGATGGAGTGTGATGTCTCCAGTTGAGGAGATTGGTGGTGGAGAAGGGCTGATAAGAGAAAATGGATTCCCCATCTGGGAAGGTTCCATCTGGGCTCAGTCTGGGTGGCCCTCTAGTTTCTCTCACGGTAGCTGCATAGCAGAGTTCAGCTGGGAATCATGTTCCCTTGATCAAAGATGCTGTGTAACATTTCCACCCAGAGATGGAGGGGTGTCTGATTCCCTATGGGTGGGGTCATGACTGAAGCGGGTGGACTCTGGCAAGAGTGGATTTGAGGCCAGCATGGCAGAGATGGGATAGTAAGGAGGTGAGATGGTAAGGAGGTGGTTGCAGGAAGTCCCCTGGATCTTGTAAAGTAAGAGGGTACCTACGCTGGCGGGACTTAGGTTTTTGATCAGCTTCTGCAACCAAAACCCCATATTGTCCTTGACAATCAACGTGGAGCCAGATCCAAGGAGGCCTAAGATTAGCTAATTGTAGCCACTGATCTATATAAGGAAACTGGTTTGGGTGACTGGGCGTGCCGGTTAACTACTTGATAAACAGCTTGAACAGTTGGAACATCTAAGGTTCCTTCAGAAGGCCATCCAGCATTAAAAGTAGGCCACTCTAATTCACAAAGAGTGTGGAGTTTTCTGGGGCTCAATTTGACTCCATAATCACCTGAAAATCCCTTCTTGAAGTTTTTTAGCATACAGCTTAAGACTGTAGGTTT
Organism: Solenodon paradoxus; assembly: GCA_004363575.1. Classification (NCBI taxonomy): domain Eukaryota; kingdom Metazoa; phylum Chordata; class Mammalia; order Eulipotyphla; family Solenodontidae; genus Solenodon; species Solenodon paradoxus. The sequence continues at coordinate 138,871 of RJWH01001348.1, read as the reverse complement.
AGAAGACTTCCCTCTCATGTTTCCCTTCCATGCATGGTGATGCAAAACAGAGAAAAGGGGTAACTTTAGCTTTGTTCGCCTGGCCTCTCTTCCAAAGAAGATTTGGGTACCTCTTAGCTTTGGTGGGTTTGTATAAACTCTGAACTCAGACCAGCTTCTCAGAGAGGACTTCATCCCCAGAAACTGATACCACTCTGAGCCGTATGAGGTCACCATGGAACCACAGGTTGGAACTCACTCAAGCTCCGTAGCAATTGCCGTGGAGCTGGGACATTCACATAAACATCCATACAATACAGACAGGCACTCGAGTTTAAATATTTCACCCACTGAGACTCTTGAAAATTTGGTTGACCTGATGTTTTTTCAGAATTGGTGGCCCTGCAGGGGGCCCAGAACAAGTGGTCCAATTAGGACCTTTCAGAAGTGACCACTGGTCACAGAAGGATTAGCAAAGACAATTTTGTAATTGTCTGTGTCAGGGGGAGGTATCTACCTCTCAAGTGGACCAGGTCTCAGATCTAGGATCCCAGAAACAAAAACTTACCTAATCAGATGTCCCGGAAAATTGTTTCAAACTCTCTTTGTGCATCCACTGAGGTCCAACTGAGGCTGACCCAGATCAGGCCCTGTGAGAGTCAGGTCTGGAGAAATCACTGGTGGCGCCTTCCTTTCTGTCCTGAGGCCCGTTGTTGGTGAGCCTGTGCAACTGGCATCCAACAATGGTGGCTCAAGGGTCCTGCGCAGCTGTTGGACTTTCCCGGCCAACTCACCAAATGTTACAGCAAAACAGTTTTGGCCAGTGGAAAGCAGCAGGCTTCATGCACTGGGAAAAGTTGAAAGAATTTTATTTAACGCTGGGCAGGCACCAGTGGAGTCATCTCCAAAGAGTGATGCCCTGAACTGGAGTAAGTCACAGATGTTATAGGCAGAGGTTTCCGGGTGGGCTAGAGTAAGGTGGAGGCGGGTCTCTGGAATTTTTCCATTACTGGTTTCTGTTTAGTAGGATCAAGGCAGGTCTGTTGGTGGTTGAGATAAGCTGAAGTTATTTACAGCTTGGTGCTTGGGCTGTTGAGATAGTAAGTTCAGTGGAGGCTTATTTCCTGAGGCTTATTCCCTCCTCAAGATGATAGCAAGAGGCCTTCCTGAGATGACATAAACAGAGAAAAGATGCTTTTTGTATATAATCTCACCCTATTCCTATTAGCTTGGTGTGGTTTAGTTGGTTTTATCTTTATTAAAAGAAGTAGTATGCTTTAAGTGGGAGAATGGACAAGTATCTAAGAAGTGATTGGCTTTAACCAGAAAATTTGTGGTTGTTTTTTTATTTACTGTATGTTAGTGATAGAACTGAAAATAGAAAATGAGTAGAAATTTAATTAATTGACTTACAATTTGGAGAATTAATAAGTTACAAATACCAGCAACTATCTATCCTCACCTCTTATTTCTTTAGCTTAATAGAATCATAGGCCTTTTACTTTAATTAATTTGACTCTGCTATCATTTGTTAGTTGCGTCTGTTATTATTATAAATGCAAATACTGTTTTATGCTCTAATGAGGCCTATTTGTTAAGAATTACTTTAAGTAGATCATTATTAAGTATTTGACATTAACTAGTAACCACGTATCTCAGTAGTTGTAGTAAGCTGCAGTTTTTCTTGTTGATTAATATGCTATCAGTTCTGACTAAGGGTATTTTATTGAGCCATAGGTGGGATTTATCTAGAATAAAATCAAGTTAAGTGACAGAAAAAGATCATTTAAAATATTTAAGCTTTATTTTAGTTATATAGGCATTTAAAGGGATAATAGCCGCTTATAGCTGGTGGAAAGTTATGGATAACTAAACCTCAGAGATTGTAACTTTAAAAAAAACAATTACTATGTGGGAAATTAAAACTTTTTATGATCATACTAGATTTTCATCTTGAGTGTTTTGTGATTTGAGTACAGTACAGCAACATTATACATATGGTTTATGTTATGATTTTGACCCAATGATTTTTGATATGAAAACCCCTTAGAAATATTCCTAATTGTGATTTTATTGAGGAGACAGAAAATTTTTGCTTAAGTGTGTGATGTTCAAAGGAAAATAGATTTACTTCAACATAACTCTTGCAGTTAGTGTAGCTACTTAGAGTTAGAAAAAGAAATAGAGGTCATCTGCTGGATAAGTGTCATAAATATGTAAAAGCTATCTAGTTAATGGATCCCATATTACTACTCTGCCTTATCTCTGTTTCCCCTTTTTGTTTAAGTCATTTTTCCACCAAGAATTGTTTATAGGAGCTGTAGACACTTCATCTTTGTTTATTTCTGTATTCACTCCTATCTAGCTTCTTTTCATGCTCACCGCTTCATAGTAACTACTTTTTCAAGTTAACTTATCACCACATTTGCCAAATTCAGGATCACTTCTGTCACCATATTTCTTGACCTCTTACCAGCATGTGGTAGACAAACCTACTCCATCCTTCTTACTTTTTTTTTTTTTTTTTTGCTTCCATGCTGTAATAATTCTGGTTTTCCTCCTGTTTGACCTATTACCTATGTTTTCCTTTGCTAGATCATCTCCCTTCCGCTTCTAAGTAGCTCCTCAGAGCTTTGTCTTTGACTTAACCTTTTCTATGTGCATTATTTGCTTAGGAGTATTGTTTTCTGTTGTGTAGCATTAATACTATCATCACATAATTAATCCTGCATTTTTCTGAGCTTTGCTTCTCTACTAAATTAAAATTTATTTTCCCTGCTTAAAAGATTCAAAACCCAAAACCGTCATCCACTTCTTGTCCTTAGAATTCATGCAAGAAGCTTCTTACTGTGGCCTAACAGGAAGGTACTGCTCACCTCTATTCCATTCATGCTGGACTGCAGTCTTTGAATGCCAAACCCATCCTACTTCAGAGGTTTGGTTTGACACTTGCTCATCTTTTGCTTGAACCATTATGCTGGTTCTTTTTGTTTGTTTGTTTATGTCTTAAAGTCATTTTCTCAATGAGTCTTTCCTTGATTGTATAACTAAAAAACACCTTCCATCCAGAATCTACATGGATAGTATGTCTTGTTTTATTTTCTTCATACTACTACCTTGTGAAATTGTCTTTTATTTATTTATGTTTACTTGTTTGTCATGTATTTATCATGTGTGTCCTACCATTAGAATGCAGTTCTTATGAGAACAAAGACAGTTTGAAATACCAAGAATGATGTCTGGCCCATAGGGAGCTCTCAACAGTTACTGAATGGACAAAGAATAAGTTTTATATAAACACTTTCCTGCTCCAAAAACTCTTTCTTAAATATCTTTTATGGGGTTGTGAGTCTTTTATTTGAATGTTTCAGTTGGAAGCAGCTTCCTAAAATGGTTTAATTTGTTTATTACAATGAGAATATACATTAGCTAATTATATTTCTTTTTGCTGAAACAAAATCTGTTTTCTTGTAATAACTTCCCTCAGTTGTTCATCAGTCTTCCTATTAAATTCATACAGAATAAAGCCAATTGATCCTTGTAAGATAATACTACAAAATCTAGTGGGTAAGGAGCATAATTTGCCCAGAATATTCTTTTCAGCTACTGTGTCTTCCCAGACCTTAACATTCCTGGGCATCTTCCTTTGAGCCTACTCTTTGTGTCATTTTCTTTTATAAAATAGGCCTCCCAGAGCTGATACCATATTCCATTCTGAATAGTCTGTGTTGGATATAGAGAATTATTATATTATCCTGAATACTTCTTTTAAAATAGATTAGCATTGTGTCGCTTTTGTTGAAAATTATATAGTCACTCCTTATGAACCTACAATGAAATAACCCTTTTTTCTTTATCACTACATAAAATATTTTCAGTTTCTCCATTCTTAAATAATTTCATTTTTGCTGTTTTATTCTTTAATAACTTTATGTTAAAACACACATTTTAGCACTGTTGTTTTCTCACTTACTTATCTCTTACTTTCCTAGTTCTACTTCTAGCACTTATCACTGGTATGTTTTTACTAGTAGTCATATCAAGCAGTTACTAGATAAGTGTAATTTCTATGTGAACCCAAATCATTAATAAATTAGTAAAAAGGCAAAATTTATTGCTGTCCTGACCATTTCATTAAAAACCAGAGCAGGTGACTTTAGGACAAATTTGAAAGTGTTGAAAGGAAAGTAAGTTTTCTTTTTCATATTTTTAATTTATAGAATCAGTTTCTGTTATTTGTCATTTAAAAAGCGAGGAGGAATTCATTGTAAACTAGGGGCAGAAGCTAACACTTTTTCAGATAGAGAAGTCTAATTTGTGTGCAAAATCCTTGAGGTTAGAGATGGTTATAGACCTTTTGAGAATATGAAAATTTTTTTGTGGCCAAAGTTAGAGAACAAGGTATAAAAAAAGGTACTTTAAGCAGTGAGACATGAGGTTGGAAAAGTAAATAGGGAGGATTGGGAGCTTGAAAAATCATGTAATTTCTAGACTCAGTTTTCACTTTGGGAAAAGGTTATAATAAAACCCACTACTTTACCAGTTGTTGTAAAAATGAAGTACATTAAAGCCCCTAGCATGGTTTCTGATATACTCTTAAAAATACTTAACAAATAATTTAAAATATTCTGTATTCAGTAGAAAATGTCTCATCGAACCATAGAATAAAAAGAGTAGGTTGTGGTGCGTCCTCATGGCTTAGCAGTTAAGTCCACTGCCTCTGGCAGATGCCATCCACGTGCATCCCCAGGACCCAGAGCGGGGAATACAGGAAACAGGCAACAACCAGGATGAAAAGCTGAATAAGTTAATGCTTCTTCCTCCTTGTTCTTCCTGCCTGCCTGCTCACCCTCATACCTTTCTGCACGTTTCCTTTTTTTTTTAAAAAAGGATAGGTTGATATATGTATATGTATATACACACACATATACATGTATAAATATGTATGTGTGTGTATATATATATATATTATTTATATATATATATTATTTATTTATTTTGGTCCCTCTTCCCCAGGTTCTGATCTCAGGTCATTAGGCTTTTTTACATGTTCTGCAAGCCAGCATCTCAGCTGCCTGAGCTACCAGGCACCATAATTAATATATTACTTTTGTTTTTAAAGAAGAGGAGAAAGAAGCATTTTTTACTTTATTTAGAGCTTAGGATGCATGTGGACTGCGCTTGGCTCAAGGTGGCAGACCTAACCATTACTCTTCCAGGGCACGCTGATTGTTTTTCTTGACAGAATTTTAGCAGCATTGTGAAAATTTAGTGAACTGCTTAGTCAGAATTTTTTGTCATTTTATTACTCAGTATCTAGTCAAGCTAGAAAACTGGTATAGAGGTATAAATTCCTTTATCAGGCATGCCCTTGGTGGAGTAGTGATTTGGTCAGCCACTTTCTATCAGCGCCGTCCACATACCTCCCAAGGACCTGGGTTCTGGTTGTGGGAGCAGGATGAACAACCAAGGTGAACAACTAAGCTAAGTAAAATATAAAGTGCTTCTTTCTCCTCTCTCTTCCTGTTTGCCTCTGTTCCCCTTCATTCCAGCCAACCCCTTTCCTTTACAAAAAAATTCCTTTGTCTTGGGTGATGCAAATGGAATGCTTCTAGTTGCGTAGAGATGGCTTTGTAAGTACATGTATGGAATACTCTGAGTAGTCTAGAGAGGGGTTTTTTTGGTGTATTTTTAAGACTTATTTATTTTGGGTTTTCTCGCAGTTTCATAAATTTAAATAAAATCATACATACCTGTATCATTTCTATGAATTTGTGACTTATAAACTACCTCTAACTGTTGTGAAAATAACATGTTTTTTAAAACTGGAAACAAAAATATCAGATAACTGCTGTTAATATTTTAGAGAATTTCCTTTTAGTATGTCTCCATTTGTGTATGATTTTTTTTTTTTTTTTTTTTAAGGAAAGGAAGGGAAAAGAGGAAAATTTTTTTTAGGGTACAGTCAGAAATGAAGGCAAGCAGAAGCAGGCAGGAAGAGGGAGGAGGAAGAGGCATTTATTTATTTTTATTTGTTTGTTCATTTTGGTTCCCCCCGGCCCTGGGAAGCAAACCCAGAACCTAGAAATGTATGTAGACTGTGTCCAACCCCTATTCCACAGGACATGCCTGCATATATGATTGTTGTAAACACAGATTGTTTATGCTTTATTTTTAGTGATAGAAGTAGGACATCTTCATGATTTAAAAAAAGTGGGGGAAGTGAAGGGTCAATACCTTCTTCCTTACTCCTTTCCCAGAAGTAATTATTGTTAATAGGACTCATATGATGTTCTTTTGGAGTCTGATTTACAGCAATCTGGAATCAGAAGATACAATTAGTAGATATTAATTGAATTGAACTTCTTCATATCAGTCTCTGCTTATCAATATGAGTAAACGGTTAAGAAAAAATGGTTCCAGTTGAAATGTAATCATTTTTATATTTGATCTGTTCTTAAGTGATTCATTATGTCTTCTGTTTGATACTAATCAGTTAGTTAGCCTGTTTGGATTTTAGTGTTTTTTATACTTGTTAGCTTTAATGGACATGGAATAAGTTTACAACAAAGACCCATAGTAGCTACCAATTTTGCCCAGACTTTTTTTCACTAAAAATGTTGAATTGTTACTTTGAGTTTGTAAAATTACACTGGTAATTTTATAACTTTATAACAGCATGACTTTTGGAAGTACATAAAATGAACAAATTAAATTTACCGGCACTTAGGTTAGGTTTTTTGTTTTGTTTGCTCTGGTTTTTTTTTTTTTTTTTTCTTTGCACAGTTTGTTTCTTAGGGCTATCCATCCTGTGCAAGTATTGTTTGAAGTTACTGAAGTGAATGCCTGGTGTTAGGTTAGGAGCCAAATGTATCTTTTCTACTTCTAATTTGGCCCAAATAAAAACATAATTAATTTTAATCCTTTTGGTTTCTGGGTAGAATTGAATATTCTGTTTTGCAAGGTCTTATTTGATGGTCTAAGTACATGTGGTCATTCTTCAAGGAGAAATACCTAAGGCACCTTTTTATCTTTTAATTTTAAATAATGTTAGACTAATAGGTACTCTAATATATTCTGGAGGTAAGGCATAGTGATGTATTTTAGTAGGATTTTTTTTTTCCTATTCCTTTTTAAAAATATCATTTAAAAGTTATTCTTAAATCTTCGGCTTTTCAAATCATTACAGACATTAAGAATTTATTGCAAAATTGACATGAGTCTTGTTTTTTTTCTTTTTCTTTCTGCAATAGATTAAGGCTTGACATTTTATATTCCTATGAAATCTTAAGAATTTCAAAAAAAATCAGTGATCTTTTGTGCTATAATTGTTTTGCCAGAATTAAGAGAGGCAATAAAGCTGAGTAGACTTCATTGTTTACTAGAGGTTAGAAATCCAGTAGGTTTTTATTTTGTTTTGTTTTGTTTTTGCTTTGTCTTGCTTTTTATTTTAATCTCCCAGCCCCAATTCGAGAACCCAGGTTCTTGGAGTTTACATAGTCTGCACCTTAGCTGTCTCAGCCATTTGAGCCACAAAGTATAGTAGTTTGCTTCCTGCATTAAGTATTTTTTGTCGCTCACATAAGTTACTTGAACTTTTCTGACTTTATATATATACTTTCTGCTCATCGATCACCCTCACATAAATTTTGATAAGAAGGATAAGCTAGGTTGACCTTGTAAAATGATTCTTAATTTGTTAGAGCTAGATGCATCTCTTTAAAATTAAAATGCTGGAAATAATTTATTTATATATATATATCAATCAAGCGAGCTTGAATGTTTTGTAAATCCTGGTCTATTGCATTCAGTTTCAAAGTAATGGATTTTGGGGTAAAAAAGGAGTTTTTCTTTATACATTATGAATTTTAAATGTTTGTTAATTGATATAAATAAATTGCTCTCTCTTCCCACCCTATTCCTAGAAAACCTGCTTTGTCATTCTTATTAAATATCAGTCATATTTGCACCTTGAATTCCTTTTTACAGATTACATACGTAGTGCATATATGTTGATTATTCCCTATTAATACTATACTGTCTTCTTATCCTCTTTTACCAGTTTCTCAAACAATTAGGTTTGCATCCTAACTGGCAGTTTGTTGATGTGTATGGAATGGATCCTGAACTTCTTAGCATGGTACCAAGACCAGTATGTGCAGTGTTACTTCTCTTCCCTATTACAGAAAAGGTAATTGCTAAAAATTAAGATATAAAAACTTAAGTCTTTTTGAGCCCAGTATTACTTTCATCTTTTTTGTTTCCTTAACTAGCCAATAGATAGTTACCTCAAGAATCTTAATTTTAAGGAGTAAAATAATGAAAATTTTAAAAAGCTGCTTAAAGCTTTGGCGTTCTTAGTTGGTGTGATACAAATCTGAGTATGATCTGAATTAGAAAAAATCTCAAACCTTTCATTTATATGACCTACTTTTTTTTTTAAGTATTGGATTTTATCTCCTTTATTCAGTATTTCATCAGTATTAAAAAAGCATATCCTTAGGTCACCTTCATCTAGTGGATCATTGGTACTCTAAAGTTCATTGTCCCTATTGCTTGGAAAAACACAATTCTGGAGTATTTAAACAAATAAATAAGTATTTATACTTTCTTATATAAGTAGAAAATATAAGTGGCTCCTGCCACTTTTTGATCTCTTTCACTTTGGTAGGATTTTATCCATTAGATGACATAAAGTCACTCAAAGGATATCTAGTGGATGCTTTAGGAGATAAAAAAAAGTGTTTCAGTCTTTTCAATTATAATTTAGAAACTGAATATCTAGTAGTGAATGATTTACTAATGGCAAAAGAACTGTCATGGACATCTCATAAATCAATTACAATGGTTTAAATGTGTGCTTTATGGAAGTGTTTATTAACTAGAGTATCATAGGTGAAGAGGGATAGTATTTCTCTCTGATGATTTGTATTAGCTCTTAACCATGTGTATTTACTTTAGTCTGCTGTAATTATTCTTACCTTTTTGTGTTAAGATTTTTTTCATAAACATTGAATGTTAAAAACTGATGAAATTTATTTTTTCATCTAGGTTATTGATGCTAAACAAAAAGTAAATTATAAGACCATTAAACATTTCAGCATAAGTAGTAGTATGAGTCTTTCCATAGTTTTTATAAATTGAACTTATATGAATGAATTAATGTTTTCAAATTTGTTCTGAAAATGTTCCCTTAACAACATTTATTTGGAAGCATGTTCACAAAAAATTCTTTATTTTAAAGCATAGGTTAATTTTTTATTAGAATTTTCTTATGGATTTTGTATAGAATTTATTGCTGGGATCAGCACATTTTTTTTTCTCTCAAGGGCCAGATAGTAATTTTTCTTTCTTTCTTTAAACCTCTCCCCTGGCTTTTAAACCTGGGTTCATAGACTTTATATGGTCTGCACTGTAGCCGCCTTAGCCACCTTAGCTACAGAGGTGCATCTCAGACAGTAGACATTTTTTGCTTAACAGTCTTATAGTCTCTGTTATGACAACTGAACTTTGCCTTGTATCAAGGAAACACTCTGACATGTGCATAAATAAAACTACGAAAATAGTCAGTGGGATAGATTTGACTTTGAGGCTATTGTTTGCCTCATAGTCTATTGAGATCTAAAAATAATAGGAAAACAGTAAGCAATACTGTTTTTTATTAAACATTTTTTTATTTACTTTCTTTTTGTTGTTCCCCTCTGGCCCTGGGAGGTGCACGTGGGTCCTGCACTCACTCGAAAGTAGTGAACTAAACACTATTCTACCAGAGAGGCACCTAAACAAAACTTCTAAGTCCTCTTTCTACTTTCTTTCTCCTCACTTGTTTTTAACTTCTTTATTATTTTCAACTCTTTTAAACAATAGAGAAAATGAGACACAGAGACATTAAGTAACTTGTCAAAGTTACATAGTTAATTATGGCAGAGCCAGGATGTGGACTCAGGCAGTCCAATATAAAGCCTACACATCTGACATTCTTTGTTGTACCATATTGTTTTTACAACCAGTTATTGTAGGCAATAGTGAGTATTTATGTTATGCTTACAGTGTGTGAACTTTTTTATTATGATTTAATAATATGGAAAGTAAAAATCCTTCAAAAATCACTTGTCCTGTAGATAACCTTTAAGTTTTTGTAATTATTCTGACTTTTTAATGTATAGCGATACGTAAATATTTTAAAGATGCAAATGATAATTATATTAATATAATAATATATACTGATCTATAACTATAATCATGGACACATTTCTAAGTCACAAGATGTAAATCTACCATATTCTTTTAAAAACGCTTTATAGTATTCCTTTAATATATGCCATAATATGTTAATCACATCCTCACTCATGTATATTTAGAGTTTTCCATTCTTATCTTTGAGTCCTTTTTAATGTATTATTTTTTTTACATATAGCTTTTTATTTTTTTTAATAGTATGAAATATTCAGAACAGAAGAAGAGGAAAAAATAAAATCTCAGGGACAAGATGTTACATCATCAGTATACTTCATGAAGCAAACAATCAGCAATGCCTGTGGAACAATTGGACTGATCCATGCTATTGCCAACAATAAAGACAAAATGCACTTTGGTAAATAACTTTTCGTTACTACTGTTTTTCTCCCCGTAATGAATAAGATAACTTATTGAGCAGTAGGTGGTGCTCTAGTTCTTTCAAAGTATTAAATAAAACATTTTCTCATTTTCTGCGCTTTTTATTTTATAATAAGAATGTCTAAGTTAGAAAAATATATTGATTTATATTGTTGATAAAGAGATACAACTAACAAACAATCTAAGCCCAGTCTCTTTTTTTTTTCAAGTAGAAGGAAGCAGGCAGCGATGAAGGCATGTAGGTAGAGAGTGAGGAAGGGAGAGGAGAAGGAAGCATTTATTTATTTAGTTAGTTTGTTTTGGTTGTCATCATCCGCTCACTGCCAGGGTTGCAAACTCCAGTTCTTGTACTTTATGGGGACTACACTGGCCAGAGCCACAGACTTAACACCTGAGCTACCAGGGTGTGCCCCAAGCCCTGTTATTTACCCCAGTATTCTTCCTAACCATTGAACAAGTTTTACGAAAAATAATTAGCATGTTTCTACTATTTTCATATTAGTCTCATTTAGATAGCAAGCCTTTCACTTGTCTTCTTTAATATCATCAGAATCAGGATCAACGTTGAAAAAATTCTTGGAGGAGTCTGTGTCAATGAGCCCTGAAGAACGAGCCCGATACCTGGAGAACTATGACGTCGGTACCTTCTTTCAGTTTTCATCTTCTATGTGGACAAAGTTGTGGGACTGTAGATTCTTGTGGGGTTTGACTTGAAACTAATTTTGACCAGTTTCGGACCTTATCATATCCACTAAAAAAGACCTTTTGTACTTTTCAGGTAACATTGAAATATCCATAAATGTCGATAAATTTCCACTTCTGTGTCTAGAGCTGAATGAGAAAATAAAAGCAGTGTGATTTACAAATTTATAAAATATTTTATGATTGACTGTTCCTTACCATTCCCTCTCTATAATTAATATATACCTGGCAATACCCTGTGTGTCTTTCACTGGGAATTTGGAACAAGGCTGAAGACCAATGGAAAATACAGAGGTTTAAAGGTAGATGTTAGACCATACTCTAGTTATTTTATCAGTGTAATATTTTTGCATGTAAAGACACAGACCACATAATATAGTTTTAAATGATTGTACCATTTTATAGAAATGTTTTAGAATGGTTTTAAAAACTTATTGTTTTTGAAGTTATTTTTTTTTTAATGCTTTTTACCTTTTAATATTATTGAGTATTATTGAATTGAAATTAGAGACAGTATAGTATACAAAATATTTGGCTAGAATAATACCTTATGAAGAATTTGTGCCCAATAAATTCATTGATTGATTTGATTGGTTTGATTATGTTGTTTTAGCATTCCTAATATACTTTGATTATTTTTAATTGTTTTTTCTTTTAAAACCTGCTGATCTCATAAAACATTCTTATTTTGCATAAAAATGAAACAACACATAAGTCATCAGTATGCCCACAAATGAGAGACAGCCACCATTGATATTTTTATAGGGAATATATATGTATATACACAATTTTTTTAAATAAAATTTTGATCACAATGTAATGCTGTTTTATAACTTGCTTTTTTTACCTAACTTATCACAAACGTATTACATACCCGTAAGTATATATTTGACATCATTTAATGGCTGCATAGCTTTCCATTGTATAATATTTAACCAATAAATGGTCAGAAATTTAATTTATTTCCCTTTTTTCACTATTTAAAAAATAATACAAAGTACAACATTATAGCTAAATATTTGCAAATATCCTTAATTATATATGATTATGTATAGTTGTATGTAAATATATTAATTAGGAGAGAAGATGCTAGATTAAACAGTTTTGCATGTTTTTAAAGCTTTGATACTTAACTGCCAAATTGCCATTCATAATGGTATACTTCAACCTGTAATTTACTGCGTTGCCTATTTGTCTTCATCTATGCTAATTCTGGGTATTATGAGACCATTTTTCTTTAAGTTCAAAAAATTAAAAACTCTAGCTTCTGATAAGTGCATGCTTTTTGCTCCACATTTCTAAACTGCTGACTGAAGCTGCATGATTAAGCATAAACACAGTCAGAACTGCAGAGGAGCATGTAACCTAGAGAAATAGATGAGATAAGCTTCTTCAGTCTCTCTGCAAGATGCTTACTTTTAGTTTCAATTGAAGAAAATATAAAATACGAATTCTAACAAATAAGCTAAATGACTCCCACTTATTCCCAGAAATTGCAAATAATCAGATACTGAGTTTTCTAAGTCTTCAGAGATTTGTGGATTGGAAAGTGCAGCAATTCATTTGATTACTCAGAAATCATTCTTAAGTATCTTGTATTAAACTGTTCCTAAATATCCTTCAGTTAATTTGTTGTTCCTTAACGCAGCTTTAAATGTTAAAATTCAGCATTGTTGTTTTCATTTTAAAATGAATATGGTCATTTGCCCTGTTAATACTTTGTATTCTTATTACAGGCTATTCGAGTTACTCATGAGACCAGTGCCCATGAAGGTCAAACTGAGGTATTTCATGTTTTTTAAAACTATTTTCTTGCTATGTTAAATTTAACCAGTGTTATTGCATGAGATGTGATGTTAGAAAATTACTTAGGCTTTTTTTTTCCTTTGAGGGAATTTTTCTCATGTAAAAGTGATCTTAAAGTAACACAGGAACATTCTTTGACAAACTGTTAACACATGAGTTTGATATGGGCTATCTCAGTTTGTCTGATTTAGACATGTTCATATTGTGTGCAGTTTGCTTTGACTAACAGGTGGCCTGTATCTTCCCTGCCAGATTTCTTTCACTTGTAAGTATTTTGAGAAAAATACCTGCACTATATATATAGTACAGGTAGATAGCATTTATGATTTTTTTCAAGAGTATTTATCATGCCCAGCTTCTGAAACAAAAAGCTGCTTTATTCTATTGATGAATAAATGCATTCTGAAGCAATGAGCTAATCTTTACCATCTTTACTCTTAGCTTGTTACGTCTCCTTTTCTGTCACCATTTTTTTTCATTCTGTTGGTTTCCCTCTTTCCATTTCCTTTTATTCTTTTCCTCCAATCTCAAGTCTCCCATTCTTGGTAAGTCTGTCATAAGTGTAGAATTTTATTAAAGCCATTTGGTATGTTTATAATACATTTAAGTACTAACTCCTGGAAATTATATATTTTTCTTTTTCTATGTGTGACTTGAAACCACATTTTGTCTGTATGAAGATGGAGGTGGCTTTTTATTTTTAAAAATTAAAAAAACCCCTTGTTTAAAAATAATGATCTTAAATATTCTCACTTAAAAATTTTTAAGGAGAAAATAATTTGATAGCATGGTAGGACTGTAGTTTTTCTTACCTCGAACTGGATAACTGTGAATGTTTATACTAAAAATTATTTAAGAATTTAAACATTAATTCTCCCTATAATTATACATACCCTCTTGGTTGCTCTCGGATGCTGAATTCAAAGATGTGGATATTGCTTTTTGACTTAGCATGTCTAGATAGCTTTAATACCAGACCAGACTGGAAGTTAATGAAATTTTGTTTTTCGCATTGTGATCTTAATTCTCACTCTTTTTTTTATTGTTATTGTTTTTTAAAGGAAAGGTAGGAATAAAAACGAGGAGGCAGGTGGGTAGCAAGAGAGAGGAGGAAGATTCATTTTATCTATTTTTATTTAGTTGTACATCTTGGTTGCTCTCCAGGCCGGGGATGTGAACCTGGGTCCTAATGTATATGGACTGTCCTTCAGCCGGGCATAGTTAATCAAACCACTACTCCACCAGGGCATGCCTTTCCTCTGCTTTTTTGTTTTAAATTGATGTTGTTAAAATCAGATAGATGATGATGATGATGAGCATGAGATTATTGTAAGATAGGAAAATAATTACATGTATTAAAGTAATTAAATGTTAATACCTACTTGCTTCAAAAATTACCTACCTTTATGATGCCTTCTCTTACTTCCTTTTTAGAGCGTTATCCAAAATGTGACATTAAGACGTTTTAGATGGTGTTTCTATTTCCTTTTCCAGATCTAAACCCACTCTTGTCCCCTCTTAGATGCATTTTAGAGGTCACCTTAGTGACCACCAATATTTCAGATTACATGTATCCTTGTTTGAGCTTATTATCTGTGTCTTAAATTTTTTCTTCCTTTTCTTTTTTCTTTTTCTTATAATCCATCATACACATGTTTTCACTGTCACTAACCTAATCTTATATCAAATACAAATTTGTTTAAATTCTTGCCTGGAAGATCATTTGATGTAGATTCTCAGCCTTTAATCCGTATTCTAATTTTCATTTGTTTTTACATAACCATCTGTATTATCCTTCCTGAAATGTAATCTGAATAACTTGAGTGCTCATATTTTTAGGGGCTCCCAAGTACATAGAAAGCAGTGATTCTCAAGGTGAAGTGGAGGTGGAAGTTAGGATTTTCTGGATGGCCTTTTCAAACTGTTCTGCAAGAGTTCATCTCCTTGGCCTCCTCTTTTGTTTCCTGTCATTGAGAATCTTGCTATGGTGAGCCATTTTTGTATGAGTATAATAGCCCTAAATGTATTAGGGTTTAAAAAAAGAGAGAGAGAGAGCCACTTCCCAATCATAGGCAGTACATTTCAGCCTCTTTAGCCTAGCTGTATTCTGTATTTATAGTTTTTCTCTCTCTTGTCCTAGCATTTCAATGGAGCTTTCTCTTTAAATATTTCTCTTGCTACTCTTCACTTTATTTGTTGTGCTCTACCTCTTGCAGTTCCCTTTTTATAAAAGTATTCCTGCTTTCAGTCTCTGCTTTTCCAACTCCTATCCATGCTTAGGGATTTGACTTATATACCACCTCCTGTATAAAGCAGTCCATCCCTTCTATGGACTCATGCTTGACTCCTGCTATTTGCATTTTAACTATTTTTCTTTTTCATTTATTTAAGGTGTATGTTTTTTCACATTTTAACAGCTCTGAAATTAGGATGTATTTTTCAATTGATGTCATCATTTACTTGGTGCTATTCCCTTCTTAGTGGTACATAAAATTATAAAATGATGTATCTTAAAATTAGGGTGCCTTCGATTTGAGAAATGTAGTATCATATTTTCCTCACCTGAGACCTGATTCAGGTGGGTATGTTCCAAAGTATCCAACATCATTTCTTGTGTATAGTCACAAAATATTTATCAATTCATCAGAATTAGCTCAGGACTATTTCTAGTGGTATAGAAAATACACACACATGTGCGTGCACACACGCATGCCTAAATAAACCCTGAGTAACCAAAACATACCTATTAGCCATTATATTTCAATATAGTACTATTAACATTTTGAAAAGGGTTTAATTCTTTGTTGTGTGGCAATGTTTTGTGCATTTCAGGGTGAAATATAGATTATTCTATTCTAGTCATTATATATTAATCACTCTTTGTCACTGAGAGCAAAAAGCTACAACACACATTTTCAAATTCCCTATCAACTAGCTTAAAACTCCTGCATTAGGAGCTGTTTTTGTTATCATCTCATTTCAGATCCATCTACCATCTCTGGGCTTAAAACACATGATCTCTGGCGTCTGTATTCTAGCACTGGTTTTTTGTCAGTTTCTACAGAACACCCAGGTCTTTCACATTTCTACTCTTTTTCTTGTACCGCCATAACAAAATGCCACAGAATGGGTGACTGAAACAGAAATGTCTCGCAGTTCTGGAGAGTAGAAGTCAATATCATGGTGCCATCTGGCGAGGCCTCTTCCTGGCTTACAGGGGAGGGTGGGGGAGAGGAGAGGAGAAGTGGAGGGTGGATAGGAGAGGAGAAGAGAAGAAAAGAGAGAGGATAGAGAGAGAGAACACTTTTGTGCCTCCTAATTTCTCTTTGGTGCATAGGTGGCACCTTCTTGTCCTGTAGGTCTCTCTTTAAAGGTTATTTTTCAGAATCTTTCATCACTGTAAGAAGGTCCTCTCTGTGAGTATGCTATCTTAATGTCCTATTTATTTTATTTCTGGCACTTTTTAATAATCTGTAATAAGTTTATTCTCTTATTTGTTTATTCTGTTTATTTACTGGAATAGAAGTCACATTCCTCTTGAGTCCCCTTGGAGTATATAGACATTTAGAAGAAATTGCGTAGTATACAGGTAAAGAACATAGAATATAGGTTTGTATACTAACTCCACTGCTAGTGTCTTAGGCAAGGTACTTTTCACTGTGTAAAGTAGGGATTATAGCATCAACCTTGTGAAATGTCTGTGAAGATTAATGAGTTTATCATGTAAAGAGTTTAGAATTTAGGTGATTAATGGGCCTTCAGTAAATACTAGGTGGTCATTTAATTTTACTAAACATTCAGACAAGTGGCTATGAATGGCAGAAGGTGAGCCTGAAGTAACGGGTGAAGCTAGATCAGGAGGGGGCTTGAATTTTATAGGCAGTGGGCAGCCACCAGAGATGGTATGTTTACTTTTCAACATTTCAAGTTTTCAGTTTAAGTTGAGTTTATGAGCCATTCATGTAAAGGTTGAAGATAGAGCCCAAATAAAACTCTGTAGAGATATATCGAGTTCTTTGTATTTGAATAGTAGTTAGAACCTTGAGAATTCTATAGAGAGAAATAGACTGTCCACAGGTAAGTATCAGTGAAGCTAAAGTAGAGTCTGAAGGCAAATAAATACCTTTTGGGATTTATTTTTCCTGCCTTTACATTTAACTTGCAGATTGCTCCTATACTTGTATCACTGATATTTGTTCACCATTTTAAAAGCACTTAAAAGTGTGCTTTGGTGGAGTAGTGGTTAGATCACTTGCCTCTGAAGGAGCAGGCCACTGAGTTCAATCCCGCGTCAGCGGTGGGTAACCATCAGTGTGAACAACTAAATAAGTAACATAAAATAAAAGATGCTTCCTCCTCTTTCTGCCTACTTGCCTGCTCACCTTCATTCCTGCCTATACCTTCCCTTAAAAAAGAAACAAAAAGAAAAACACTTATAGGCATGCCTTGGTGCTCAAGTGCTAAACTGGAGGTTGAGCGTGTGACCCTGGGACTTGTAAGTTTCTAGGAGTAGAAAGAGGAAGAGAAGACAGTAATGCCAGTGTAATAGCAGTAGCAGTTGGTGTGCCCTCGTGGAGTAGCCGTTAGGCCAGTTCCTTCTGAAGGAGCACAGGCTACATTCCCCTGGGTTCGAGTCCCGAGTCTGTGGGGAAACAACCAGTGTGAACAACTAAATAAAAATAAAATCAAGTGCTTCCCTCAAAAGCAGTAATGGCAGTCATCACTGGCACACTGGCAGAGCACGTTCATAGGAGTGGAGTAGTTAGGAGCCTTGATGCATGCGGAGATTTGTAGACTAAATCAGTCACCAAAATACAGTAGTCTTTTCAGAAGACTGGCTTCAGCATACTGCCATAAAGTAATTGTTTACATGTATGATTTTCCCCATCTGACAATCCTACCCTGATTGGTAGGTAGACTGGCTAATTCAGAAATTTTGACAGTAACCACCTCACTCATGTTGCATAACCTGTACTGAAAGTGTTTTCCTTTTTCAGTTAAGATTAAAAAGATAAAAGAACAATGGTATGTGAGGAAATTAGTTTATGAGTGGCTTTTTATTTTAGAGAGAGATGGGAGAGAAGAAAGAAGCCATTAAAAGATGGAAGGAAGAGGAGGAGGAAGCACTTTTATTTATTTATTTTAGTTGTTCCCCAGAAGCCCTGATGACATGTCCTTGGGCTTTACATGGTCCACACCACAGCCTCCAGCTTAGTACCTGAGCCACCAGGGTATGCCCGTAAGTGTTCTTAAAAGTATGATCAAATAGCAGTGATACAAAAATAGGAGCAATCTCCAAGTCAAATGTGAAGGCAAGAAAAAAATCTGAAAGAGTATTTATTTGCCTTCAAACTCTACTTTTGCTTCATTGATACTTATCTAAAAAGCAAATTCTAAAGTTTGTGGATTGTTCAGATTAAGTCAGAAACTAGCCCAGATATTAATAGCAATCATCTGATGATTTATTATTTAACTTTTTACAAGAGGAATATATTTATTATACTGTTTAGGATCTTCCATGCAAATTTATAATAATGAAAAACATAGAAATTGGCACTATTGTTTTGTGTATTTATCTATAAACTGTATTTATGTATATCTGTATCTGTGTGTATATACGTGTGTGTGTATATATATATGTGTGTGTGTATATATATATATATATTTTTTTTAATCTGGAGATGGAGTTTGGTTGAAAACCTTGTTGGGTAGAGAGTTGTGGGCAAGGTCTGGTACAGGCTGTTTTCCTTTATCGTTTTTTTTTTTTTCCTTTTTAAAATTGTACACATTAAAATAACCTCATATGTGGAGGTTCCCCAGATGTGCCATTTCCCCATTTATTTATTTTTTAAATAAGCATGCCAGTATGGAAAATATAGCAAAAAAATGCTTTTAGTAGCATTTATGTGTATTTACTTTCAATCTAAGTTTATTTTTAAAACAATTGAGCTCAAGCTACATGAGTTTTTTTCTTAACATTTTTATCATTAGTATTGTTTCATTAAAACTTATCATAAATAATACTTCATGACTATACACTATCATGTGTGAATGAAGCATAATTTACTTTTAATTTCCTTAACTTTTGATGTTTAGTTTGTTTTCCAGTTAAAAATAGAACTTTATTGAATATTTTTGTTTATCCAAGTATGAATTCTAGATTCTTTCATTAAAATAGTTTCCTATGGTTAGAATTACTGAGTCAAAGGGATACGCTTTTTTTGAGGTGGTTATATCACATGAAATTGTATTTTATTTCATTTGATCAGCCAAGTCACCTGTTTGTGCTAGGGTCTGTTATCTGCAAAGATGATTAAGGCATAGTTTGTATCTTCAAGGGTCTCTTTCTTCAGTTGGAAAGAACAGCTTCAAAAATAGCCTTTGTCAGTGTTTAATTCTATTTTTATATTTTGACTTGTTTGATAGAAATATTATGTTTGATTGCTAATGATCATTCAAAGACCGTTAGTAAGACTTATGGAATGAAATTAAGTCATGAAATTATATTGTAAAAATTTGCAATGAAATATAAACTATTTTGGTTACTAGTATCATCCTATAAGAAAATCTGACTATTAGCCAAGCTAATGGGTAAATTTTGATTTCAAGGATCTGTTCACATATAAACATATATCTATATGTATACATATATATGCATGCAGAATTAAAGATAAAATTGTTTCATGTTTGTGTGTGTATATATGTATGTGTATTGAGTTGGCTTCCCACTCCCCCCACCCAATCAGTGCAGACTGTTAGTGAAGGAAAAGTGTCAAATTTTATTTTTTTTCTAGATGTCTTAAGTATAGTTTTCATGGCTTCATTTTACTCTGAAAGTATTTTGTGATTATTAGAATTATGATGTTAAGATGCTCATGTTTATTTCTCTTCTTCAGAGATTTGTTTTATTTTTTTCTGGCTTGAAAAAAGCTGAAGTTATTAGAAAGAAACTCAGTTTTTTAATATATGTATATACCATAAGTTCCTAATTATTTTGGAAGAATTAGATGGAAACGTTAAATGGAACTCTGATAGAAAGGATCATGCATTATAAGTTGTATAGTCCAGTTTTGTCAAAAATCCTGAAACTGCAACTTTCTGACTTTTTTTTCATTACTTTAAGCACTTCATTTTAAAAAATTTAATATCTTTGGGGTATCTTTGCTTTGCAAAATATATATATATGTATATATATATATATATATATATATATATATATATATATATAATCCCATATGTGCAAGTTCCTCCAGTATTTGTCCATATACCCTACCCACCACCAAGTTACCAAGTCGCCATCACCATTGTTGGTTGGAACCCATCACTACTGCCACCCCACCCTCAACCCCACAACTTTCCCTATTGGTAACCTCAATTCTACCACTAGTGTCCAAGGGTTAGTTTCGTTTAGTCTGTTCCTTTACTTCATGTTTTTTTCTTCTGTTTATTCCAACAGTAATTAAACTAAATCTTTCTTGGACAACTTAATTTTATTTCGTTCTTAAAATTGAGAAATGCTATTGAAATCTTAGTTTCATATACCTTTGCCTCGGAGTCTCTTGTATCTTTTTTTCCCTCCTGCATATAATTTTCGGAATAGAGGCATGTTTAGAGTATGCAGTTGAATGGAAGAGCTAAATTTGAAGGAGGGAGTACAAATTAGGATGAATCTTAGTGGCAGAAATACTATTGAAATCATTCTTTTTGTTCCTCTATTTTTTAAATTAACAATATTCTCAATTTTATTACACCATAACTTATAAAGGTTTAAGGTGAGTATCACTGTAAATCAGTTCTGTATATAACACATCAGGTTCACCACCATTTCATTTCTTCCTTCACCATACAATTGATCCCCTTCTACCCAATTTGCCTGTCCTATTTCCTTTCTTGAAACCACTAATTTGATTTTATTGATTCAAAACCTGTTTATATTTATTAATTTTTTTTCTGTTTTCAAGCACTGACACTCTGTCCATGCATTGTTAATGAGTTCTTTATCTAATATCACTAAAATTAAATGATGTATAAAGAGATTAAATTCATTGTTGAAAGGAGAAGGTATGTAGTTCCTATTCCATCCTATTTACATTTTTTTTCTACATCACATTTTTAGGTTAATAAGTGTTTTGTCTTAAGATGAATCAAAATCCTTTTTCTTTTCTGTTTCTCTTTTGTCTGTCATTGCCTTCTCTCCTTTCCCTCTAGATTTCACTAAATGAAACTCTACTATCTAAAAATGTCTTTAG
Source organism: Solenodon paradoxus (assembly GCA_004363575.1). Lineage (NCBI taxonomy): Eukaryota > Metazoa > Chordata > Mammalia > Eulipotyphla > Solenodontidae > Solenodon > Solenodon paradoxus. The sequence goes on along the minus strand of RJWH01001348.1, from coordinate 117,518 downwards.
CAATAAAACTGGAGTTTAGATTCTATTTGGGGATGGTGAGGTTTGGTTTTTGTTACGTTTTAAACCACATCTTTTCAAAGCAAGATACTATTAGTATTTACCATTTTTTTCTTTTTTAATAAATGGGAACTTTACTTGGAGCTGCTTTCAAATTGTTAAAAACAAGAATTTCTGGGACTTAGTTTTATCCAGCTTAACACTGCTAAGTTTGAATTTAATATAACATGCAGAGGTGTAGATCATTGAGAGGTTTCTGACATGTTGGGAGTTGTAAACTGAATGAGAAAACACAGTTGGTGAAATAGTAGAGGAAAATATCAAGAGTAATGGGAACCTAAAATTAGTAAAACTAATATTGTAATTTAGAATTAGAAATATTTGCAGTTATTATATGTCTTTGTATTTTAAGATCTGTGGCATCTTGATTATTAGGTTAGCAAAATGAAGAAATTTGCCATTCAGATTTTCTATGGCATATATAGAAGTATTTGGTATATTTTGACTTCTAGTCCATGTTTCATCTTGACTACCAACTGAACGTGGGTCTGTAGGAAAATTTGCATCTTTTGCAGGAATCTAGTTTTATTTTCTTATTTTAAATTTAGTGTAGTCCAGTGTATTGTACTGAAATTTGCTTGAAAATCTATAGAAATTCATCAATAATTTTGATTTTAAGCTTTAAATGTTTTATGTGTACATGTCCTTATGCATGTGCATAATCATGTCCTCATGCATGTGAGCATTTACATTTAAATACTGCTTATTTACATAGCATTTGACAACCCAAGAGAAGTTCCTAATTCTTTTCTTTCTCTATGCTATTTTTGACTCAGTATTATTTCTAAAATCTGAAAGGGCATACCATTTTCAGTAAATAACATATTTAATTGTCATGATCCATTGTAAATTTTATCAACAGGTCAGCAAAAGGAATCGTGATTTCAATCACTATTTAGTGAGAAGTTAAAATTCTTTAAAAGTGTTTCCTAGTGGAATTGCCTCCTAAGATGCCCAAAGCCACATAATCCTGGATTGAGTTCAGGGTCAGATGCGGGGAAACAATCAGTATGAACAACTACTTAAAAAAATAGAGTGCTGCTCCCTCCTCTCTCTTCCTGCCTGCCTGCCTATTTGCCTTCATTCTTGCCTGTACCTTTCCTATTAAAAAAAAGTTTATTTTCATTCTTTTCAATATTGTATTCCCATTTCTACCCTATGAATGGTTGAAGGTATTGTGAAGAAATGACATAATGTTCTCTAAAAGAGATCCACAAATATTGTAGGTACTCAAGCTAGTGGTTGTTAGAAACACTGGACATCATTTTGAGTACTATAGTGCCAGTAAAGGAGTTTTCTTGACTAGTTTTGGCTGAATACAATGGGAATTGAGGTGCTTATCAGTTTTCAAATACTCTGTGATCTTCATAATTCCCATTATTTTTGAAAGTGTGTCTGCCATCTTACTATAATGATGGTTACCATTTACTGAATACATCTTATACGGTAGGTGTTATACTGAGAGCTACATATATAAGTGTGTGTTTAGTCCCTTTAATCTTTTCAAGTCTGTAAAATTCCATAGATATTACCTCATTTTTCAGATGAGAAGACTAAAAAGTTACTAACTTATTCAAGGTCACACAGCTAATAAGTACTGCCCATTCTCTTAAGGCAAAAAAAAAAAAAAGTATACATAAATCAAAATTGCTAAAGCAAACAAAAATAAAGTAAAATATTTTAAATGTAAAACTTTGTTTTTCTCTTAAAAGCATAGTAACATCCAGGTAATAATTTAATGCAAGTATGTAATGTATTACAAATGACTGTTTAGAGTTGTGCAGAATACTTTATTCCCCTTATATCTAAGTTAACTTTTAGTAGTAGATTTTCCCTTTATAATGAACATAAAATTTTACCCAGAAACCAGCCATAGTCTTTTGGTAATCGCGCTGCATGTACTTTGGAAAGCAGTAATTACTTTAAGTATCTACCTGCTAATAACGATCCCTTCATGTTTAGGAAATTATATGGCTATAATGTCATTTTTCCTTAATACAATGGGCATTTGAGTGAGAAAACATTTTGGTTGTAAGCCAAAATCTACTTTAACACTTTAAAATAATTTAGATTTAAGTACATATGATAGCCTACCAAATACTTGATTTCTTAATGGAAGAGTACTTTTAGCTAGATCTTCAGCCCACTCTTTTAAAAAGATCTGTATCATTTCTTTTTAGGCTTTACAACATTTCTGATTATTTGGTCATTGAATAGTTTAAAAATTAATCTCTTCATTTTTCATACAATAGAGTTGTTTATTAACTGGAGGAAAAGTAATTTGACTTTTTAGACAGACACACTCCCTCCACCTTTGTATTAAAAGTTTCAATTATTTCTTCTTAGCCTTCTTGACATTTTAAGTTTTGGGGTTATTTTAATATACTTTTTAAAGAGTATGATTAATCTTTCAATTACAAAATGACATGCACATTAACTATCAAAGAAAGTTAATTGATCTTCTAGGACCTTTGTATTTTGTTTTATATTTTCCCCCTGAAACTAATTTGAAAAATGAAAGTTAGATTTGAATTGTTTCAGGGAATACAGATGGAGGTAGTGATGGATTTGCCTCTGTGAATTAGTAAAATTAATTGATAGTTGATGGTTGGAGAGCTTTGTGTATAATGGAAAACATTGAAGCTGGAGCCCGGAGTTCTGATTCTGACTTTGACAGTCATTAGGTATATGACTTTGGGCAAGTCAGCTAAGTTCTTGTGCTTCTAAATAAAAAAAACAAAAAACAAAAAACAATCCCAATGTTTATGGACTATATCTGCGTAGGTCACTCTGTGCCTATATTTTCTTTTTAACTTAACTGAGAGGAATTAAGTCAATCATAGTGTTTCAAAATCTCTTAAAATGAATGTCTATATCTAATTCTGTCATACAACCTTTTTTTATAAAATTTCTTTCTGGGTGTGCCCAGGTGGAGCAGTGGTTGGGGCAATCGCCTCCAAAAGAGCAAGCCACATACACCTTGGTTTGAGTCCTGGGTCTGGGAGGAAACAGCCAGTGTGAACAGCTAAATAAAAAGAAATAAAAATGCTTCTTCCTCCTCTCTCTTCCTGCCTGCCTACTCACCTTCATTCCTGCCTGCACCTTTCCTTTAAAAATAAAATTCTTTCTGAAGAACAAAACATTTAATCTGCATTTGAAATTCCTAGAGTTTCTGAAAAGCCTATTCTAGGTTTTCCTGAATTGTAATCAAGAGAAAGGTCTATATTACATGTGAAATGGTAATATGAAGCCACATTATATACTTGTAATGCCCACATAGTCAGCAGAGAGGTTATAGGTTCAGTGTTAATGTCCTGGCAATCATGAATGTTGTTAATAATTTCAATGAATTATATAATTTTTCATAATTTTGGATTTCTCTACCAGAACTGAAAAACTGAGAAACTTTATTCAGATAGCCTAGAAACTGAGTTCTTTATTAAGACTTTTCTGAAGGACTCAAGAATAATCTAGATATTTGATTTTTCTAATTAGTATGGAAGATAATGTGAAATTTGAATATTTAGTCTCAAGAACCAACTTACAGTTTAAATTTTTGTATTTGAAAACAAGACTTATTTACTGAAGCAATTGCATTGACAGCTAATGTCATGAAAATTTAAATTTTGGGGTATCTTTAGTCTTTGTAGTATTAAAAAGAAAACCTAGGACTTTTGAGATTCTATAAAATAGCACACTTCATATCAAAGACCTTTTATCTCTTGAAATGTTACTTGAAAGCCATTCCCTGAATTAATATAAACTTTTGTTAGAATTGAAAATATATATGATGTACACTGTTTTGTCTATATTATGAATTAAATTGAATTAGAAATTGTACATTTGGGGAAATTATGTTTATGTTTTGGTTATCATTAGAAGGTAGAAATAAGCATAGCTAATTTTCATTTATTAATTTTAATGTTTAAACTCTTTACATATTTATTAAAAATAATACTTAGTATACTACACTGTACAGTAAGATAGTGATTTAAAGCTTTTTCTGCCTAAATGCTTACTAGGTATTTAAAAATAAAATAATCATAATATGGCAGTGTACCATACTGTTTTTTTATGTTGTAGGAACATTAATCAGAAAAACATCAACCTTGATGTATAGGAACTCTTTCAGCAGAATATACTTTTGTCTTTTTTTCATTGATGTAGCTTTGATTTATATGATATGTTCAGACGTACAGGTTCATTTTTCATCAGATATATGTTAGCACACCATGCCCATCTTTCTAATAGCCCTTTGCCACTGTCTATTGAATCCCTAGTACTTTCTGTTCTTCCTTCCACTCCCTTCCCCTCTGATAACCTCAGTTCCAAGGATTTTTATTTTAATTTTATTTTTAAAGGAAAGATATAGGCAAGAATGAAGGCAAGCAGAGGCAGGCAGGCAGGAAGAGACAGAAAAAAGAAGAATGTTATATTTATTTTATTTAGTTGTTCATCCTGGTTATTGCCAGCCTGGAACTCAAACCTGGGACCTTGAGATCCATGTAGACTGTGCTTAACCTCTATTTTACCAGGACACACCCAAAGGTTAGTTTTTGTCTTGTCTGTTTGCCTTGTTTCTTTATGTCTACATGTAAGTGAGTTCATCTGGTATTTTTCTTTCTTCTCCTGACTTCCTTCACTTAATATGATCCCCTCTAATTCCATCCATGTTTTTGGAAATATCAGAATTTCATCCTTTTAAGGCTGTGTAGTGTTCAATTATATATACATCATCTGTCAATGTGCACTTAAGTTGTTTTCATTTCTTGGCTATTATAAATAATGTAGCATTAAACACAGGGGTGCATATTTCTCTTTGCATTAGTGAGTAGGGGGAAGATATGGGGGGAATAACCAGAAGTGCGATAATGGGAATCATACGGAATTTCCATTCTCTGTTTTAAAGACTCTCAATACTTCTTTCCATAATGGTTTCACCAATATCACTACCACCAACAGTGTAAAAGGGTTAATTTTGGCATCCTTACCAATACTTGTTTCCAGTCTTTTGGAGTAATAGTCATTCTCACAGGTGTGAGGTGATATTTCAATTTCTTTGGATTCATATTTCCCTAGTAATAGAGTAGGAGCATTTTTCATTTCTCTGTTGCCCATCTTATGTCTTTTTTGGAAAAATGTTTATTCAGATTTCTTCCTATTTTTTTAAATTGGATTGTTTGATTTTTTTGTTGTTGAGTTTTATGGGTTCTTTATATATTTTGGCTAGTAATCCCTTGTCTGATGTGCGATATGCAAATATCTAGAATGTCTTCATTTTGATGATAGTTTCTTTTGTTATGCAGAAGCCTTTCAGTGTGATGCAGTCCATTTATCTATTTATTTTTGCTTTTATTTCCCTTGCCACTGAGTGAAGTCTTCAAAAGTTCTCTCTAGGACTGAAGAAATAGAATGTATTGCCTGTGTTTTCTTATGAGTATTTCATGATTTCCAGTCATGTATCTTGGTCTCCTAATCTATTTTTATTAATTCTTATTAGTGATATTAGTGATTTTTTTTTTTTTGCATGTGGCTATCTAGTTTTCCTAACATAACTTGTTTAAAGTACCAGGATGTACATTTGCACCTGTCATCCTTTTCTTTTTCATTTGTCCTCTCGTAAGTTTGTATTGGGAAACATGGTGAACAGAAAGAATGCTAAACTCATCCATGGGTAATCTGATTGTGTTTGGGCAAAAATTATGTTTTTAAATATAAATGATCATAACATTTACTTTATAGGATTATTTTGAGAATCTATAGTAGCTATGGTTTAGAACATCTGGTAGCAATAGTAGGCATTTAATGTTAGCTATTGTTGACTGATAAACATTTAAAGATACTTGTGTGAACTTTTTTGCTATAGTGTAGTTTATAATTGCAGAAAACTAGGAAAAAAACCTAAAGTTGCAATAATGCATTTATGGTATATCTAGTCAAAAAATAATAGGTTGCCAGGAAAAAAATACACGAATATATAACTCATTGTGGTAGAGTCCCCAAATATATAGTGAGAAAAGCAGCATGAAGAATTTGATCCCTCTTTGTGAAAAAATAAAATAGTATGTTAAGAATGTTACCAAATTGCTAAAGACCAAGTGTAGACTAGCATGAGACCTTAAAAGTTTTTGTAAGCAGCCCTAAAAGGAAAGCTCACATCAGCTCTCTACAAACCTCACTCAGTGCTTATGGATAAATTGGGGACAAAGACAAGCGAGAGCCCTACAGTGCAGGCCTTGGGACCGGAGCAGCTTTTACTTTGGGAAAAGCACTTGTATTCATCTACCTTATAGAGTAAAACCTAAAGTTACTAGGAGAGAAAGCCTTCCCTGTAGACACTAATAGATAAATTTACCCCTTCTGGTGAGGGACAGGAAAATTTTATGAAAGAAATCACTGCGTGAGGGAAGGATACTTGAGAAATCCTTGTCCATGGTATCCAACATAACTGTGATATCTTGTCCTGGGACAAATAACCTACTAAGATGGGGGCTGCACCAAAACAATAAAGAATGCCTCAATCATCAAGCTTCAGTAAACAAATGTGAAAAGTGTAAGGTGGGGTAAGAACATGGAGAGAAACCTTCTCTGAGACACAGACTCTAAACTAAATAGATAAAAGTCCCCAGAACATTCAAGAGCAGTGGGCCAGATTTAAAGGATCTACTGTGTGAAAGAGGAATCCCAGAAGGAAAATAAGAGAGATGAGGGTGAAGAGGAAGCATGGGACTGAGAAAATATTCAAAGAGACATTAGCCTACTGTTTTTCAAAATATAACTTAAAGACAACAAACACAGCTTAAAGAATCTCGGAACACTAGATAGAATAAATGCCCAACACACACACTGAGATGCACAATATTCATACTTCTGAAAATGAAATAGAAAATGTTCAAGACAGTCATTGGAAAAAGACGCATTAGATATAGAGGAAGAAAGATGAAGAGTTACAGCAAACTTCTTGTCAGCAATTACACAAGCTAGGGCTCAGTTTTAAAATGTTAAAACAGCTTCTGTTTTAAAGTGTACAAAGAACTCAGTCAGTAGAGCAAATGTATCTTTCAAAAATAAAGGAGAAATAAAGACTATGAGACAAATAAAACACAAGAGAATTCATTACCACCTTACCTGCACTACAACTTGGATCGACATAAAGAATTGAAGAATGCTGGAAATATAACAAGTGAAGGTAAATATGAATGTTGTTCTTTTCAAAATTTGCTCCAAAAGAGAAGTAACAGTCTATTTAAAAAAATAGTAACTGTGTATAAATTTATAGTATATATATATATATATGTATATATACATACACATAAAATGTATGACAGTAACACTATTGATGGGAGGAAGAAATTGGAATGCTACTGATATATGATTCTTACACTACATATTATTTAAAGGTGCACTGTGACTAAAGGTAGCTATTGTAAATTCCAGGGATATTATGAAAAAGGTAAAAAATAAATATAAACAGCAGGATAATAGTACAGATAAATGGACTGATAAAAATAATTCAATGAAAGGCAGAAAGGATAAGAGAACCATAAAAAGACTAGAGAACTGGCATGATGGTAAATGTTAATACAAATGTATCTAGTTACAGGATATTAATAAAATTAAATGATTAACTCTAAACATACAAAATGAAATAAAGATCACTTTGTAGAAAATCAAAACTCGATTATATGCTATAGGAGAAAGTCACTAAATATAAAGATATGGAAAAACTAAAAAGAATAGAAAAAGAGATAAAATGCAAACACCACTTAAAAGAAACTAGAATAGGTATAACAACATAAGGTGAATAGACTCTAGAGTAAGGATTAGCAGGGATAAAGAGGAATATCAACGAAGGATAAATAGGTCAATTCACCGAGAAGACATACATTTAACACAAAGTTTGTACATATAGCTAATAATAAGAGCCTCTAAATACATGAGTCAAACACTGATACAACTGAAGAGAGAGAGGACAAATTCAGGATTATAGTTGGAGATTTCAACACTCCTTTCAGTAATCAGTAGCGCTAATAGAGAATGTTAGGAAAGCCAAAAACCCTGAACAGCATTGTCAAGCAGCTTGACCCGGTTGACATTTATTAACACTACAACAACAGCTGAGTAGACATTCTTCCCAAGTCCTATCGAAGTGCACATGTGACATTCACGAGGATAGACTATCCTGGATCAGAAAATTAACCTTAACAATTTTTAAAATAAATCATACAAAGTGTTCTCTAACCACGACATTAAATAAGAAACAATAACAAAATATACTTGGAAAATCCCCAGTTATTTAGAAGTTAAGCAGCACATTTCTAAAGAGGAAGTCACAAAGAAAATCAGAAAATATTTAAATATTTTAAATTGAATGAAAAATTTAAAATCGTCAAATTGTATAAGTTGCAGCTAATTGCTTATGGTAGGGCCATACCCTGGTGACTGAGACATTAAGTTGCTATGTTGGGATTTGGACCTTGTAAAGCTCAAGAACCAGGGTTTGTGACCCAGTGCAAGGGGGAACAGCCATAATAAATATATAAAGTGCTATCTCCTGACCTTCCCTCCCTCTCTTCCTTTATTAAAATGCCTCTTCCTTCTCTCCCTTCCTCTCTGATAAAAACCAACAGTTCTTATAGTAGGGGAAAAAAGGGCTTCAAGTCATTGATCAAAGTTATTACCTTAAAATGGCTGAAGAAGAACAAGTTAAAGCAAGCAGAAGGAAGAAAAGATAAAAAGAGGAAATTGATGCAATTCATTTTTGTACTAGAGGTCCTATCCAATGCAATAAGACAAGTAAAAGAAATAAAGGGTTATGGGCTAGAAAGGAAGAAATAAATATGTCTATTCACAGGGAAATTATTTGAATTAAAATTGAGGGGCGGGTACTGCATCTAAAATGCTAATATTGTGGACACACCCTTGTGGCTCAGGTGGCTAAGACAATGGTGTGCAGACAACGTACATCCCAAGGACTCAGGTTTGAGACTCGGGGCTGGTGTGGAAGAACCAAAATGGACAACTAACGAGACTCGGGGAAAGAACCCAAAAACTTAAAGATGCATCTTCTCCCTTTCCCTTCTATCTCCTTCTCAATACTACTACTACTACTACTACTACTACTACTACTACTAATAATAATAATTAGAGTAATAATGTAAAAGACAAGGATAGCTATTGGAAATATTCCAGGTTAAAGGATACTAAAGAGATATGAAAAATAAATTCAGTACTTGCTTCTAGATTAGATCCTGAGTGAGAACGCTACAAAGGGCAGGAATGAATCAACTGACAAAATTAAAATATAAATAGAAAATTAAACAAAAATTTATATCAATGTAAAAACTCTACACTGTTATGTAAGAGAATTTTCTTTTTAGGATGTACTGAAATATTTAGCAGTAAAGGACTATGGCATAGATTACTTACCCATAAATGTTTCAGGAGAATAAAAACCTGTTGAGAGTATGTAAGTACAGATAGTGAAGCAAATTGGGCTAAGATATTATAGGCACATCTAAGTGCTTCCTGTACTACTTTTGTCTTTGTCATTCTTTATAAATTTGAAATTATTTTCTTAAAATAATTTTTGAAAAGTTTCTTAAAAAAATGGCTAAAGAAGAAGGCCATGATACTTGAAGTTGGAAATCGCTTTTCTCATATAAGCAGCCATGAGGGATGAGGTAATGTCTGCCTCCACAACAAAGCAGGTTTGCTCACCGCTTGCTAGAAAATATCCATTTCCCCAGGTTCGGTGATCCTCTCCTGTGATGCAGCCCGCTGTGTATACAGCCCCCGCTCAGGACCCTCTGTATTGCCCTCATGTAGATGACACAAGTATACTGGGGATCATGCTTCCTGCGGTGCTTTGGGTACAGGCCTCTCCCTGACCCAGGACCTTGTCTTCTGCCAAAGCCCAAGAAAAGCTAGTAGTCTAACTTTTTAGATTGAAAAGTTAAAATCACGTCTCAGACCTGATAGTCTGGTTCTCCAAACATGTAGAACTTGATCTTGATCCTACTTAGGTTTTTGTCTCCCCCCCTGCCCTGCCCCACGCACACTTAATTATTTGCCAGAAATATCTTTCCCATTTTGCCTGCCCCAACCGAACACTTTTTTTCAGTGTCTTCCTTCAGTGCTGCTTCTGCTGTAGAAATTCCCTGTCCCCAGATTCTTACACAAAGTTTCTTTCTCCACCATTCATTAGTCACCTCTCTGTTCCTATACCCATTTCATTTTCTTCATCCATTTCTCTTTCATCTTCCCGTATTCTTTCCTTTCCTTTCTCATTTAAATGTAATCAGATTGAATAACCTATGGCAAACGTCTAATTAGACTATGTGAGAACACTTTATAATTTAACTTTGTTTCTTCCAGGTTCAAGTATTGATTTCATTTATGTACTTACGATTGATTCTTATCATGAGCAGCTGAAATGTTCCTAAATGTTTTTTAATTCTCCATTACAGTGATAACTTCGTTTTAGGTTAGTGTGTTATTCACATAGATTGAAAGTACTGAGTATAATAATAGAATTTTCAGAATCATTCAAGGTCAACCCCTTCATTTTTCTAAAGAGGTCATGATTGGTGAAATCTATTATCGCTAAGCAAGGACTTAGATTGCTACTCTTGCTGCTTTTTCCCACTACGGTTATAGTGTTTACAATTTTGTTATACTGCTTTAAATTAATTTTTTCATGTACTGTTGTTATTTTTGTAGTGACAATTATAAACTTATTTAGACTGCAATGAATAAATTAATCATTATAAGCATGTGCATTGTTGGAAAACTCTTGGGCCAGATTCACTTTTGTGATATAAAAAAATGAAAGGATGACTCCAAATACCTAATTTTAACAGGATTATTCCTCTCATTAGAATCTGGTCTAGTAAGTTGGCATTAAATTCTTTCTCTTAGTCACTTAGATTATACTCCATAGTGATTAAGATCACTGGATTCTGGAACCAGTTTCCCTGTGTTTGAAAGGAACCACTTGCTGGCTTTGTGACCTTGATTATGTCACTTAGCCTCTATTTGTAAAATGGTATTGAATAATTATAGTACCTGTCTCATGAGTTACTGGGAGATTAAATTAATTCGTATTGTAAAGTGCTCAAAAGCATACCTGGCACAAAATGAATGATACATATTTTTACTAATACTGTTGTTTACTAAAAGAACACTAACACGTCATGATATTTGACTGTTTAACTTGTCAGCCTAAGTAAGACGATAGGTTATGCAGGTCATCTACTTCAAAGAGATTTATGTCATTCAGATTCCTTATATTAAATATCAGTGCCTATCACCCTATAGTTTTCTTTTAGATATTATTCTTTGTATGTTGTGTATGGGTTTATATGTTTTTGTGTGTATGTTCCTTTAAAAAATTATGTAATCCTTTTTAGTGTCTTTTAAATAATCCATTCCATGAGTATGCTGTGCAAATGAGGATATTTAAATATTTTGGATGTGCACTTAGGGAAACTATGGCATACAACCTGATACCTTGGTTACACATTTCCGCTTTACCCACTATTAACCAATATTCATAAATGATCCTTTTCTAGATTATGGACAATTAAAAGTACTAAACCATATAAATACAAGTATGACCATACGTTGCTTTTAAAAATAAGTGATCACCCAGTAACGTGGTCTAAGTAAAATGTTCTCTTTTTTAATTATGTAGTCCTCCTCGCCATCCTCATCACAGCCTCATTCTAGTCACTGCAGAACGAAGGCCTCATCATTGTGTCACCATGCATCCCTGCCCTGGGTCAAACGTAACCATGTAGGCCCTGCAAAGGCTACCAGTCCATCTCTCCGTCTTCGTCGCTGGCGACCCTTCTTACGCCTACCATCTTTGGGTCTCCATTCTGTTGTAAGTGTAGTCAATCTTCCATCTCTTCTTCCAGTGACAAGAGTAGTTCATTTTTTTCCCTTCAACTTCTTCAGTCTTCAGAGTGCCTTTCTCTTGGTTGACTCAACCATTAGCTTTTCTCCCCACTAAGACTGCAAGCACTATGCTTTGAAGTCTAGCTTGACTTTCACCATGCCTGGTGAACATCCATCTTTCCACTCCATATCCTGCCAACATGAAGGTGCCTGCCTTTTGATGAGTACTGATCAACATTTATGATAATTTTAAGTTCCTGTCAGTTTTTAAAGTGAGTATGTGTTCTCTTTCCCTTCATCTTTCCAGTTTCATTTTGTTGACTCGAGTCAACAAATGCTGTGCATTTTCTGAGTTCTTTGCCATCTGTTACTTTATTTTTTTTTCATGTTTCTGAACATGACTTTAGTCTCTTGTCATGCTCAGGGGTCACTTTACTTACTCTATCCTTAATCTAATTCTTCATGGTGTAGGGTGTTTCATCTAAGCTATTTTATTCCCTGAGGTGGCTCAGGTACTTGGTTTAATCTTGATCCAATCTTCCCTGCCTATTCAATTTCTAAAGGTTCTTTCCAAGTAGGAGGTGAAGATTTTCTCCTTGTGAATTGATGTAGGAGTCCCACAAATTTTCTCCTTCTTAGGTTGATATTCACAAACTATTAAAAATTAAGTTTGTTCTTGTAATATTACTAATTATCCTAAATGTTGAGCTTGATAATAGAATTCAAACGGTTCTCAATTGAAATAAACTACAGAATTACGCAACGACAGCTCTTGTTATTTTGATCTTTTAGACCATTAATGGCAGTGGCTGTGGTTTGGCAAAATCTCCCTAGAAGTGCTGTATCTGAAAGATATGTTGTATGCCATGCATTTATAAGAAATTGGACACTTTCATAAACAATTATGACTTGAAGCAAGGGGAAGTCTGATTATTCATTTAATGCTTAAAAAATGAAAAGTCAGTGTTAAATATTCTTTCCTCCCTGTTATGTATTCTTCTAGAGCTATAATCATACTATGAAGCAGTGTCTTGCCAATTTTTCTTCAGCATCTGCTTCCACCAAATATCAGTAACAAATAGCCTTTCATTGTGCTGAGTGTCAACAGACTGGTGTCTCTCTATTTCATTATCCTCACTGGATCGCAACATACACTTGTCATTTTTATTCATTCATCCATTTACTATTTTTTGCTTTCTTACTAGCCCTGTGTATACTGTTTGGCACAATGGGAGACAGAAGGTGAATTAGATGATCTGAGCAAGACATTAAATTGTGATTTCTGACCTGGGTACAACTGATTTGATTCTAAATATGAATAAATTGTTTTATACTTAAAATATTTTAAATAGAAACAAACATGCCAAAAAATTCAAATATTTTAGTTTCATATTTTAAATATATATTGATCTTTGTTTCATATTAATTCCATTGCTGTATAGCTTCATAAATATTTTTATAGCATAGTGGTTTGAAATATGGACTCTAGAACCACAGTGCAGGGTTTGAAAAATGGTTCTAACACTTAAACTAACTGTGTTATCTAGAGCATGTTAAGGTCTGTGTCTCAGTTTTCTTGAGAATAAAAAAGGATATAACTGTATTGTTACCTGCCTTATAGGGTGTATATAACAGTGAATTGGTTACTAACTATAAAGCACCTAGAACAATGCCTGGTTATTTTATAGGTCATAGAAGTTATATTTTTTATAATTTGAATTTGATATTTAATATCTAAATTTATTATATCACTTCATTTGTTTGAGATAAAAAGAAATGTATTCTAAATTAGGAAATTTTATTAAAAAGTAATATATAAAAAATATAGGCGAAATGACAGTAATCTATAACTTCTAGGTTTTACCTTTTATATGTTTATTTGTTGGACATTTTTTGAAATAAAAAACTTGTTGGAATTTGCTTTTTATTTATTCTTTATATGGATTACCTTTAAAGCAATTGCATATTTGCAGATTTTAGACTTTCATATTAATTGAAGTTGAAAAGCTCCTATGGAAGACTTAAAGTTTTAAATTTTACAAATCTTTTATAATAGTGTGAAAATTCTTCAGAGTTTTGTATTTTTAATATGTACCTTAGGATGAAAGGTACAGTGAGTCACAATTTTTAGTCATTAGATTTACTTGTTTCTTTCTTTGATTTTTTAAATAATGTATTATTATAATAATACACAATCTTTATATAGTATTTGTTATTGCAGAACACTTTCATGCATTTCACTTAAAATATATAAGAAAAATATAAGAAACTCAGTATTCACAGACTGAATATATATGTTTGGGTCCCTGATTCTATACTACTTTTACTTCTAAAAGGACTATTTGCTGAAAAAAATATATAAAAAATGGAAGCTACAAGGTGTATTAAGAGATGGTGTTAAAGTGATAATTTTTGAAAACTTAACAAATCAAAAGATTTGAAATACTTGACATCTATTGGAGAATTAACTTAAAATAAGTAAAATAAGATCTTGTCCTAATTGTATAAAGAATTCTTTCTGTTATTTTGTTTTTGTTTTTGTTATATAATTGATCTGATAGTTTGTAGAATTGTCCCAGTTTGACCTTGAAAAACTGAATTCTCTTTTGATCACTGATAAAATGAGTAAGGGAACTCATTATTACTATCTTAAAGTATTTCAAGAAATACCATGTTCAACAAGCATTAGACATTTTCTAAGATGGTGGAAATTACTATGAGACATATTTAGACTCAGTATGTGGGGTAACACTTAACAAAACTGTCCAGTAGAATGAATGTCACCCTCCAAACCGGGTCCAGTTCCATGTTGCTGGAGGAGTCAACCACAAGAGGGTGCTGTGGCAGAGTGGAGCATAGTTGTGGAGTCTCCATGAAACTAGGTAACTTTGATTCCTACCAGCTGGTAGTGGTACCAACTGGCACCAGTCTGGTACTACCTACCAAATAATCTCTGAAGAATAATGTAAGTTTAGATGAGTCTAAACCTTTTCGTTAATGTTTTAGAAGCATTTAGTAAATCCAGTATAGTAATATTTACTTCATACCTTTCAATGGCTACATCTGAAAATTTCACATTGCAACTACTTAAAATTACAAAATTAGGCACACTGTGGTGGAGTAGCAGTTTCATCAGCTGCCAGTGGCCAAGAGCACACATCACATATTCTAAGGACCCAAGTTCAAGATGCAGGGCTGGGGCAAAAACCAAGATGAACAGCTAAATAAAATAAATAAAATGCTTCTTCCTGCTCTCTCTTCCTGCCTATCTCTGCTTGCCTTGTATCCTACCTGCACCTTTCCTTTAAAAAAAATAATAAAGTAAATAAAAAATTACATGATTACTTGAAAGTGAAAACATTTTAAAATGTTTCACGTTAAGATACTGTAGTGTTGCTTAAAGGATGTTAAATAATGAGATATAATTTAATTTATACTCTTAAAAAGTATGCTTGCATTTTAACAGTGATTGTATTTCCTTTCAAATAATTTTCAGTATATGTGTGTGTGTGTAAGTAATATGTGTGTGCTATACATAATAGCACATAGTGTTTACTGTGTAGTTACTGCCTCATAAAAGGTGCAAATCAATCATGTATTAACTTTGCATAAGTTATTTAATATCTAAGAAACGTAGCAGATATTACTCAGGTAAATTGAATATGGAAGTTAAAAACAACCTAAATATAATTTTAATTTCAAATAGCTCCCTTTCTCTCCTCTTCAGTCTTTTAGGCTATCATCTCACATCTATACATTTGTAAACTTTTTGAATCTAAGATGAATAAAAAGATTATTCTAAGACTTTTATATTACATTGTCAAAAATTATGTGATCAAGTGTTTAAGAGAACTCTCTTGATGTCTTAAAATTTAACATGAAAAGAGTTTAAATTCGTTACCTCTTTATGCTATAAAATTTATTTCTATTTCTTATTTAAAAATTTAAAAATGAGTTCATGCACTGATTTCATTCACTCAAGTATGCACCATGCATGCATCTTTCTATTTACCAGGCATTGTGTTAGGTGCTCGTCCAAGGTGAACAAGATTAGGTATTTTGGTCAGCCGAGATTAAGAAAGATGTTTTTAGGCAGTGATATCCTTGTTGATGGGTGAGCATGTTGTCCTAAGTGAGTAAATGTTCACTCTTTGTCTACCACATCAAAGATTAACTCGATTTAGATTGGAAAAATGTTCTCTCATGTCATTTGATATTATTAGCATGTGTTTACATGATTTGTTTGACTGCTAACATATATAACATGTATTTTTCCCTCCTATTCCAGGCACCAAATATAGATGAAAAAGTAGACCTTCATTTTATTGCATTAGTTCATGTAGATGGTCATCTCTATGAATTAGGTAAGAACTCTTTTGAATTTATTCTGGGGAGAGAAATGGTAAATAGAAAAGTCTTTATAATAAACAGTTGATAGTTATTATATTTACTAAAACTGATTGCCTTGTAACACTGAGTTGGCATAATAAAAGCTTTCCATATAAGAGTTTTCACTAGAGGCATGTACTGGTATCTCAGGAGTTAAGCCTTTGTCTTGGACACAATCCACGTGCAGCCCAAGGACCCAGGTTCATAGCTTGGGACAGAGTGAGGTGGGGAGTACAACTAAACTGATCAACTAAATACATAAAATGCTTATTCTTCCCCCACTCATTGCCTCCATTCCTGCCTCCCTGCTTAAAAAAAAAAAAAAAAAGATTTTTCACTAGAAAAAATAACATTGTTTTAGATGTTCAAGCAACTTATAGCTGAAGAATATTTGCATGCTACCTTGGTATTTTAGCAAAGCAAGAAAGTTAAATTCTTTATAGAAAACTTCTGTAGTCACTTTGGCAATCTTCACTAAATGATCGGGTTAGTTGTCACCCACATCTGAATGAACCAGCTTGATTCTGAAGCTAATTTTAAAATATGATATAAATTCATAATAAATAGTTTTGTAATTCAGTAATGAGTATCATTAGTTTTCAGGCTTTTGTACTATTCCTTTATAGTATGTCTAATTTTTTAAACTTTACAGAAGTTTGTTTTCTGGCAGCAGTTCCGTAAGGCATGTGTCAAATACCCATGATAAATTACTTAGTGTTTTAGCCTACAGCTGTACTTTTTTTTTTTTTCAATAAAATTTATCTGGACTGCTTCAGGAGGGTTGAAGGAGAATCCTCATAATTTTAATTATTTCATATAGACAGGGAAACTTATGATTTTTCATAATTGATATATAGTATTTATGATGCCTTCTTGTCCCTTTCTATGAGACATTTTGTGAATTAAAATAAAAGCTAGATTAAGGGGAAAAAAAGGGAAGTCCTTTTCAATTTCTAAAAACTGATTTTTAACTTCCCTTTCATCTCATTGACTGTATGTTAACTTGCTACTTTCTTCTATTTACTTAAGGACACGAGTTCTGAAAGGACTGAGGTTGTGACTAAATGTACTCCATAAAATTTTTATGGATTTTTTCTTGTTGTTTGAAATACAGCAACAGCATCAAACACTATTAAAAAGAAGTGGCTCTATGAAAGGAGTCAAAGAAAGGAAAGAACACAGTGCTTATAGAAATGTACCACCCTGTGTTGTCTATAAGAGTAGATTGATTTGAATAGCAGTCAAACTAAACTGAAAAGTTGTTATGGGACACATGGATTATATGACACCAGAGGCTATAAAAGTGACAGTGACTTTCAGAGTGGGCAACTTACTAATAGAACAAATAATAACATCTAAAAGATATTTAGATAAAAAAAAATCTCTGATCTTCTCAATGGAAAAGAAAGAGTTGTCAGAGACTTTTTAAAGGGGACAGTAGCAAAAAAAAGACAGATATTAAGGTATGACACATCAGGAATGGTTCTCTTTTACAGCTTGCCAATATCACCTCAAAAGGATTTTTAAATTGGTTTGAACTACTGAGGTCTTGTTTGGTTTAAGTATTCTTCAACAAGAAGAATGATAAATATGGTTGATAGAGAACTGGCACCCTTAGATTACATTCTTTAAATGAATTTAAAGACTTCAGAATTCTAAATAGCCAAGTCTTTGAAATGTCATAGAGAATGGGGTAAGTGCAAGACAAATGAAAATAAGCAGTTGTGGATTCACTGCAAGGTTGGCAGTAACCTTGATGCAGATTCCTAGAGAGGTCAAAAGAAATGTTGAACAAGAAGAGTACTGAGTTAGTAAAACAGTGATAAAGAGAACAGTACATGGTCACTAAGGAAAACAAATTTCATTTTTAAAAATAAGGCTTTAGGATTTTTTTTAAGTGCAAGCAGGAATGAAGGCAAATAGGCAGGCAGGAGGAAGAGAGAGGAGGCAGAAACATTTTTTTTTCCATTGTTTATCTTGGTTGTTCTCCTTCTCCCACCCCACACTGGTCTGGAACCTGGGTCCTTAGGATATATGGGACTAGGGGGTTCCAGGTCTATAGGAATGTATGCATAGTCCAGGCCTAATCTCTGCAGGACAGTTATTTAAGTAAGAATAGTGGTGATCTGTAATATACTAATTTCGTTCTAAATTATAAGGTTAACTGAGGAAGGGAACTGAGTTCTTTTTCTTTTTTATCCCCCCTCCTTTCCCTCCGGGTCTCATGTTGTTCCCACAATTTGTAGAGGGAAGTAAGTATTTAAATCTACATTTAATTACTTTTTATGAATAAATTAGAACAGTGGATCTGGAGGTGAATTCAGAAGTGATTGGACAGTCGAAATAAAAAACCGTTAACTAGGCACATCTTTGTGGCTCAGGTGGCTAACGGGCAGACCATGTAAAGCCAAGGACAAGGGTTTGAGATCTGGGGTCGGGGGTAAAAAAAAAAACTTAACAAATAAATTATGGCTTGCCTCAAGTAAGATAGGATATTTTGAAACATTGAAAATATTTTTCTATTGAAATAATTTACTTTTTAAAAAAGAAAGATGCAGGCAGGAAAAAAGGTAAGTAGGCAGGCAGGCAGGAAGAGCAAGGAGGAAAAAACATTTATTTATTTTATTTAGTTGTACATCTTGGTTGTTCTCCGCGACCCGGGACATGAACCCAGGTCCTTGAGATGCATGTGGACGGTGCCAGCCAGAGGCAGTTGACTAAACACTACTCCACCAGGGCGTGCCAAATTTTTCTGAAAGGCAAAGAATTTGTATACAGAACTTCTACAAACTCTGCTCTCAGATCTCTTACATTGATTAATATTTCTGAACCGTTTGAAAATAAGATTCAGATATGATGCCCCATTTTCCTTTAATACTTTTGTATATATTTCCTCAAAACAAGTGGATACTCTCCTACATAACCACAGCAGTTGATGTTGATCCAGTATTACCACTGAATCCATACCCCCTGTTCAGATTCGCTGATTTTCACAGTAGTATCCTCCGTAGGTTCAGGATCCTATCCAGATTATGTGTTGCATTTTTATGAGTACAGGGCAGTAACTTTGGGGTTGTTCTTCCCTTTGGGGTTGTTCTTCCCTTTGGGTTGTCTGATATTTCATGATTTATGCATTTTTTTGGCACATCTACCACAGAAGTGGTGCTGTATTCTTCTCAGTGAATCCTTTCAGGGAGCCCATAATGCCAGTTGGTTCCATTACTGGTGACTAACTTTTATCACTTGTAGATGGTATCTGCCTGGTTTCTCAATTATAAAATTAATATTTATGCTACTAATATGTTATTCTTATTAGTTAATAAGTAATGGAGAAATATTTTTTCAGGCAATAACTTGAGACAATATATACAGTTTCTCATTAATGCTTTAATCAGATTTACCATCCATTGTTGATTCTTGACTGAATTAGCACTGTGATGATTGCCACATGGTGATTAAAAAAATGCCTTCAACATTAACAGCTTTCTTTTTTTCACTTTTCATTCACTCAAAAAGGAATGCATAGGTTTTAAATTCCTCTTTAATTTAGTTATTTACTTTTTTAAAAAAACTTTATTTTTCCAGCCTTGGGTCTCAAACTCAGGTCCATGGCTTTTAGAGTCTGTGCCTTAGCCATCTGAGGTACAGGGAAGCACTGCATATTTTCTTCAAAACGTTACAATCCAACATTATCATTTGCTTTGATGCTCAAATTGTCTTACACTTGGCCTTTTACCCTCTCACGTGTCTCTGTGAGTCTAACTTTCTAACTTTCAGGTGCACCAAGATGTTCTGTCTAGGTGCATATTTTATTTTCTGTGTCCCAGCCCTTAGTTCGGCCACTTCTTCAAGAAGCCCTGGTTCCTTTTAATGGAAAATGGTATTTAGACTGAAGTTCTGGGTCCTAGATGTACTCATTGCCATTTATATACAATTGCTCCTAGATTCCCTTGAGTTGGGAAATATTCATATGTATATGTAATACACATTTGTGAACATGGGTATACAGCCACACACAATTATATGTTTATCTCTATGGTTAAATACGCAGCACTTCTAAATCTAATGCAGCACTGTTTATTCTAGCATTTTCCATATTTGTGACACCTTTTCTGAACCCGAAATCTGGCTCTCATCCTTTGTACATGTTCTGATATACCATTCCCTTTATATATCTCCAGGTCCTGGCCACCCAGCCTAAAGTCCAATCCCAGACTCACTGCCCCCTGCTCCCACCTGACATATTGATCCTGGCCTGGCCCACACATAGAGCAGCAGCTCTCCAAAATGTGTAGCTACGTGCTTTCTGGTATTGTGCAAATTCCAGCCATCTCTGTCTCCTTGAACTCTGTTTTTTGTTTGTTTGTTTCTCCCCTGCTAGCCTTCTCATTGAGACTATTGTACAGTCTTTGGGTTCTGGGTTTATTATCGAGCTTACCTATATTTCTGGGCTGCCCGTTTTCAGTATCCAAATACAACTGCTTAAGATACTTTACCCAGATCTTTAGTTGTTTCCAATGTGATCCCTAGTCTAATACCAGATTTTGCATTCTGGCTAGAGGTGAAATTTGCCTAATTTTTTATTTCTTGGCTTCTCACAATGAAGATAAGAATTTAGCTTTCCTTTGTTATGTTCTTTTTCATACCTGTATCTAAATCATAAAATACATACTTTGCTTTTTCCTAGTCTCCCAGTTTTGCTATAATTGTTATTTATATTTACGTGACCACAGAAACATTATTCTCAGGTGAGCCATGATTAATGTACTTCCAAAATTTTTTAAAAATCTATCCAGTGTTAATAATTGCTTTGTTTTGCTATTTCTGTTTTTTACTTTTTTTTTTTTTTTTTTTTTTGATTTTGTTTTTTGTTTTTAAAGGAAAGGCGCAGGTAGGAATGAAGGCACTGAGGCAGGCAAGCAGGAAGAGAGAAATATTTTTTGTTTAGTTGTTCACACTGGTCGCCTTCCCTCCGGGCCCTAGACTTGAACGCAGGGTTATGTGGCTTGCTCCTTTGGAGGCGATTAACCCAGCTATTGCTCTACCACGGCGCACCTGTATGTGTTTTTTTAAAGACACGTTTAACCCTAAATTTATCCCAGGCGCTTTCCCATTGGTCTTAATTTCCTCTCAATGTATTGCGATATCTGACATCCTGTTAACTTCATGCTGTGAATCTCTCTCCTGGTGCCTTCCTCCAGTCTGGGCAGGTGGGGCACCAGGCCTCATGCACATTATCATGATGGGCACCCCTTCGTGGTCCTGGAGATTTTCTTTGACTCTCTCCTCTGTTGGGGCTCCTGTTCTTGGATACCTGTCTCCCGCATTCTCCGTGTACTCAAACATTTTTTTGGAAACTCCCCCCACCCACCTTCAATAATTTCCTAAAAGAAGAGAAGGCTGTTGTTTCAGAGCTTGAATGTCTGACATTGCGTAGACTGGCTGTGTCTAAAATTCTAGTATGGAAAACCTTTTTCTTTCAAAATGGAATTGCTCTGTTATGTTTTAGTTTATTTGCCATTAAGACTTCTAAAATTGGGCACACTGGCGAAGTAGTAGTTTACTCTGTCTTTTGTTTTCGTTTGGGAATTTTCTACGTTCAAACCCATTTATTTATATTTTTTATGTTTTTAACTTTTAATTAGAAAAGGTATCGACAGAAATGGAGGCGAGTAGGAAGGCAGGCAGGAAGAAGGAGGAAGAAGCATTTTATTTATTCTGTTGAGTTGTTCATCTTGCTTATTCCTGGCCCCGGAGTTGAATCCAGGTCTATGGAATGTACGTGGACTGTGTTCTGCCAGAGGCAGTGAACCTAACTGCTACTCCATCAGGTCACTCCCAATACCCATTTAATGTCTCTAAATTCTGTTATCATATTTTTAAAAAGGTCTTCTGTTCTCTAAATATAACATTCTCTTCTTTCATGCATGTAGTATTTTAGTTTTCTAAGGGTAGTAATAATACCTTTTTAAAAAGCTTCATTTTGTATGGTATCTGTTTTAAAGTAGGATCATTTCTGTTTATAGGCTCTCCTTAGATATCTGATGATACTTGTTGCTTGGATCTCTGCACCGAAAAGCATCTTGTTGGTGTTGTGGTGTATGTGGTCTTTCTTTGCTCTTCACTGTTATTTTAACAAGATAGTATTCAATTTCGTTTTGTTTATATTCTTTTGAGATTTCAATCATTTAATAAGCATACTCTAATAATGTCATTTGAAATTAATATATTACTTTAAACAGCAGCTTCACATGAAGGAAAATCACAAGAGCTTATTAGCTCACCAGAGTCTAATGAATGATACCAAAAAAATAAATGGTTAGGAACCAGAAATATGTTAATTTAGAATTTGGTTAAGAAGGCAAAACCCTATATTATTTATTATACTTTCGTCTTTATTTAAGAATTAGAAGATAAAACAGTATAAAATGGGGTAGCACATAATGAATATGACACTCTTCTAAATGCAGAATAAATGAGCTATTGAGGATTAAGCATCTTCTACAAAAGGGTATTGTAAGATGTTTTACAATGTATTTTTGCGACACTGCAGTTTAGGAAGATAAATATAAGTTCATAGAAATATGGATAAGTAAGTGTTCCTGTATACTATATAGTTGTAGAAGAATATATCTTTTATGGTTCTTAACACTTTTGAATTAAGTCCCAGGCACTGTAATTGAGGAATGTTTCTTTAGGATTTTGAGTACATCAGTGTTCAAAAATAAAGATTAAAATTCTGATCATTAAGATATAGAAGTTAGCATCTTTTTATATGGAGACATTTTATGAGCATTAATTTTCTTTCCTATGTATACCAGTTTAAGTCTGTGACTATGCATGTATGTTGATTCAACCTCTTTTATTGTTTAAAAGCCATGGGGTGATAAAAGAGTGTTTTATTGAATGGATTTGATAAAGTACTACTCTATCAAATGTCATAGATTTGGATTTAGAGTATCAGTTAACTTCAGGTTAGCAAAAGTTTATTATACTATTGAGAAATACTAGTTTATTCAAAGTGATTATGATTGTGGTTAATTACTTTTATGGGTCAGTCATCCTAGGTTATTTGGCTTGTTGCTCTATACTACCGCATCAGCAGTTCGCAGTTAACAGTAGTGGCAAATCTTGTAGATTGGTATAAGCATGTCAGTCTTGTGTCTTCTGACTTAGTGTTTAAAGTGAAGAAAAATGTTTTAAATTTCTGAGGGTGAAAACTGGGGCCCTAACTACATAGATAGATAGATAGATAGATAGATAGCTGGCTGTGTGTGTGTGTGTGTGTGTGTGTGTGTGTGTGTAGCTCACTCATTAATTTCATAGTTTTTTGGAAATGAAAACCAATATTTATTCTGCGTTCTGTTTATGAGGGTAATTAAGGGTTAAAAACATGGAAACAAGATTCTAGTAACTTTAAAATACTGTTTTAGGACATGTTATTTGAAATACCTTTCATCGTTTCTTGCCTCACTATGGGAAGAGGAAAATGGAATTTGAAAATACAACAATTAAGTTTTCAACTCTGTTTTTCACAGATGGACGGAAACCATTTCCAATTAACCATGGGGAAACTAGTGAGGAAACGTTATTAGAGGTAACTATAAAAAATTTTTGTGATTAATGTTGCTACCTTTTTAACATCTGTAAATACAACTTGTATAACATTTTCTCAGTCTGCGTTCTTGTCCTTGTTCTTTTGAGAAAATTCAAAAAGAAAGATTTGAATTGGTGTTAAAAATGCATAGCGACTAAAGAGATTTTCAGAGGTCTTTGTGAACAATTATCAAATCTGAAAAACATAAGACTAAAAATAGGAAGTCTGAGGCTTCAGCCATCACAGTCCACGTGGAGCCCAAGGACCACATAACAAAATGTGGATGCGTTCACAGCATACATAGCTCATATTTCATTGAATCCAGGACATCATTTATGGCTTGATCCTGATTGTGAATAAATTGTTTGCATAGAATCAATACAATATATTGTTTTCAGATTAAAAGTTTCCTAAAAGCAGTCTAAGAAAGAATACTTACTCTGTTATATTTTTGTACTAAGCAAAGTGACCAGCTGTTCACTCTTTCAGTGTTCATTATTTTTCACTTGGAAAAAAAATCTTTTATAAAATTAGTATAAATTGGGAAAATATGCAATACATTTTTATCATTTGTAAGTAAATATACATGTTTATAAACTAAACTATTATACTTCTTCCCTCTATAGGATGCCATAGAAGTTTGCAAGAAATTTATGGAGCGTGACCCTGATGAATTAAGATTCAATGCAATTGCTCTTTCTGCAGCATAGCTTGTCAATAATGTAAACACCAAATACTGTATTATTTACAACAAAAATTAAATTTCTGCTGCCATACACTAATGAAAATTTTTTTGATATTTTCATTAACTTGACTGATTAAACTTTATGTGAATTAAACTTTGATTTAGTCCATGTTTCTCTTATTTTGCCCCCAAATTAAAGCTGCAGTTCTTTTCTTCTCTTTCTTGTGAAGGATTTACCTTGTTTGATGACTAACAGTAGCTTTCTTACTCTCTTTAAATTTTATGGGAGATCATGTATGGGAACATATGCACAATTTCTGTCTGCATACTATGAATATATATATATTATATCACATGTTAGCATACTTGTTTAGCAAACATTTGTTGAGCATCTAATGAGCTGAATTCTGTTCTAGGTGCTGGAGTTATAGCAGTGAACACTGTTGACCACTGTTGTCACTGTTGAGCTCTATAGTCATGGAGCTCATGTTCATGTAAGAGGAGACAGAGAAGAACATTAACAAGATACAAACAATGATATCTGCTGTGTAGAAAATTAGAGTAGGATTAGTGCTAGAGGGAGACCGAGTAAATACTTGAGATTTTGTGGTCAGGAAAGACTTCTATGAAGAAATAACTTTGAATTTGAAACCTGAATAGCAAAATATAGTCAGAGAAAAGTGGTGGGGAAGAGTGGAGGGGATGACTAATGCGGAATCCCTACGCCGCCAGGAAGACCGTTCATATGACCGGAGCGTAGAAACCAATGGGGAAAGTAGCAAGAGATGAGGTCAGAGAAGAAGCTAAGTGATACAGTAATTTGAGAATGTTATTTGAATTTATTTTTTATTTTTTTGAGTTTATTAAGCCATTAGAGATTTTAAGCAAGAGAGCACCTGATTGGATTTATAATTTTAGGAGATCACCCTGACTACTATGGTTGACAGATTGGGAACAGGGTAAGAATAGAGCTAGACTTGTGAAGGGCCCGGTGCATCTCAGTTCACAAGTAGATGATGGCAAGGTCTGAAAGTGCTAGTGATTTAGATGAGGTACGTGAGTGAATTGGGGGTATGTTCTGAAGTAAGAAGGGCCTCATTTAAGGGTAGATGTGACAGTAGAAATTTGGAAGTATATTAGAGTTGGGTCTAAACAGGGCTTGATGGCACACCCTTGTGGCTTAGTGAATTAGTCCACCAAAAGCCTTCCATGGACAGGAAGAACCAAGATAAACAAGTATTTAAGAATAAAATGGTTCTTCCTCCTTTCTCTTCCTGCCTGCCTGTTGGCCTTCATTCTTGGCTACACCTTTCCTAAAAAAAGAAAAATGGTATGAATGCAGTGTCCTACACCTTTTTTTGTGGAGGAGGGCAGGTGTGGTTTACATAGGTGTATTCATGTCATTTATCAAAAGCCATTGAATTGTAATTCACAGTATGTACATTTTACCTCAAAAAAGAAAAAACAAAAAATGAAATTGGGTTGGATGAATATAGCAGTTAGTCGAAAAATCATGTTGGCCAAAATGAAGTTAGGATCCTTAATTGATGTTTATTCACTGAAATAAAGTAGATTCCTGAGGCAGTAACATGAAACAGTGGTATTTCTGGAAGAATAATGGTGTGCAGAATGGATTAGATTTTTGTTACTCAGTATGTGATTGTATCAGTATTTCCTGTAAACATTAGGAATGAAGAATTTCAGACCCCATGCTACACATATTAATCAGAAGCTGCATTTTTAACAAGATCCTTCAGTGGTTCATAGGCACATTAAGTTTGGAAAGTTCTTAATGAGAAAAACAGATTAAAATGAGGAAGGTCACCTTGAAGGATATTTATACTTACCACCATTTTCTGGTGAAAAGGATTGAATGATGTGATGGCAGTAGGGAGGAAGAAATAATCTAAAATGATTTGATTAACTGACAATATATGTAGAGAATGCTTTTGTCATGCCAAAACAACCAAGTATAGTATTTTGTTACATTGCTTGCATTTTGTACTTAAATATTTTAAATATTCCTAAGCAGTTTTCTGCCTTGTCAGCTTTTGCCTACTACATAATTTTTGATAGATCCTTAGTATCATATTACCAAGATTTTATAGTTTCTTGAAGTTTGCTATGAGGAATACTAACTTTTAAGACAATGACCAAGAAGGTTTGGGGTCGAAGCATTGAGTTAGAAAATTAAATAAAAAATTAGATTGGGTTATATAATACATACTAAGTTATATAGGGTGCCTGCAATTGCACAATACCACAGAACATTAGAGAAAAAAAAATTCTGAGCTTAGGGGTTAAGTCTGCGACTTTTAACCATCACAGTTCATGTACAGCCCAAGGACCAACAATCACAACCCATTCCTAAGGGGAACAAGTAAGATCAACTAAATAAATAAATGTTTCTTCCTCCCTTTCTGCCTGCCTGCCTGCTCGCCTTCATTCCTGCCTGCTTCCTCACAAAAAGAAAACATGTATACAGATATTCATCTATACATATATTTTCTGTGTAATATGACTAACATTCTCAACATGAACAACATTTAGGGCAAATTCTTGAATACGCACTTCAGGGTTGTAGTCCCTTGTGGAATATACAACTTGAAATATTTCTCTTGTTTTCCCTTGGGTTTATGTCTAGTATTTCCTCTTTCAGCTCATTCCTACAATACTTTGATTTGTCACTTTATTAAAACTTAGCACTTACAGAGGAGATTAATGGTTAACTTTGTATAGAAACTTGGAAACACTAAGGGTGACCAAGTTATGGGTCATTTCTGCATATTGCTGTTAATGACCATAATATATTTGGGGAAAATAGAACTAAGTGAGAACTGAAACTTTAAATGTTTTGCTTTATGGACTTCGGGAATTACCTAAACATAGCCTTTCACCAGGTGTAATGGTTTGCTTTAAATGATTGAAACAGTGGAGTGTTTATGAACTATGTATTTAATCCCTAATATATTCCATGTTCACTTGTGACTGAATCAGAATATAGTGAATCAAATCTTACTGTGTCTTAAATAAAAACCATCTTA
Organism: Solenodon paradoxus; assembly: GCA_004363575.1. Classification (NCBI taxonomy): domain Eukaryota; kingdom Metazoa; phylum Chordata; class Mammalia; order Eulipotyphla; family Solenodontidae; genus Solenodon; species Solenodon paradoxus. The sequence continues at coordinate 89,845 of RJWH01001348.1, read as the reverse complement.
ATTCTGTATAAAAATGTATTTAAATGAAATCTGAAATTTCATTTTAGATTTGTATAAGGGCTTATTAAGAAAGTTTATAATTGAACTGTGTATAATATGTAGCCTTTTATTTAATAAAAATATAATTGAAGAGAAAGATTTTAGCCATTAATGTTTGTGTACGACTAGCTTTCAAAAGACATATATCTACAGGTTTAAGATTCCTATATTGATGAATATTCAGACATGTTTTCATTGCTTCTTAAAAGCATTTTTAGAAATTCATTTTTCATAGCATACATGTGTATACATGCATATGTACACATACATGCATTACCTGAAACTAATAAACATGCTATATGCATATATGTGCACTTATATATTATACACATAATTCACACCGCAATATGTAGTTTTGGTTTAAATTCTTACATTTAAATCCTTGACTGAAGTTAAAACAGAAGTTGAAAAGTGTAATAATTATAAAAGGTTTTAGAATTAACTTAGATTTGGACACAGTAAAATTTAATAGTTAATGTTTTTACCTTTTAAGAATCTCTGGAAAGATCTTAACATGAAGTTTTCTGAGTTGTTAATAAAATTACTAAAAACCAAGTCTGGAATAAAGTGAGTTTTCTGATAGCAGAAAATAGCTTGTCATTTTCTTTGCTTCTGATCTTATAATTTGACCTTTTAAATCCACAAGCTATTGTGATATGGAAAGTTCAGCATCGTGAATGGTATTTATTTTCTTGGTGCCAATGGTGCCAGTAGACCAGACCAGTGCCCCATGCCTTAGTTTCAGGTATGTTCTTGTTTGCTTTTGAATAAAAACTATTCTCAATTTTTCTCTACTTTGTTTAGGATCATGATTCTTTTTAAACATTTTTTAAAGGAAGGAAGAGAAGGAAGAAACATCTTTGTTTAGTTAGTTGCTCATTTTACTTTTTGGTCCTGGTCCTCGGTCTTGCACCTGGGTCCTTAGGATGTATGTGATTTGCACACCAGCCAAACTGGGTTCACAACTAATGCTGGGGTATGAAAACAAAATAGAAATGCTTCTTCCTCCTCTCCCTTTCTCTCTATTAAAAAAATAAATAAATAAAATGCTTTGAAACCTATGTCCTGAAAAAGTTGCGTTACCTACTGGGAGTTTCAACTGCCTGTGGTAGATGACAAAAGCTGCATTTGAATTTTCCTCTAAGCAAACCAGCTAAGTTTTGTTTTGGTTTTTACTTCTTTATTTTCCCTGAATACTATTTGATACAAGAAGCCTCTCCTGTTCTCCACCACCCCCATAGGAGTAGTACATACTTGACATGCCCTGGTGGAGTGGGAGTTAGGTCAATTGCCTCCAAAGGAGTGCAGACCACATACCCTGTTGGGTTCAAGTCCCAGGCCTTGAGGTGGGTGGGTGTGTGGCGCGGGGGTTCCACCAGTGTGAACAACTAAATGAAAATAAAGTGTTTCTCCTCTCTCTTCCTGTTTGTCTGCCTACTTGCCTTCACCACTGCCTGCACCTTTCCTTTAAGAAAAAAAAAAGAGTAGTAGACACTTGACAAGTGTGTACACAGTTAATGGTAATATTACAGTGTTTTTCTGTTGTCGTTTGAAACCATTGAGCCCCAAGCATGATATCTGGGTATAATTTAAAAGATGCATTCTTATGAGGAATTGTTCTCTTTTATAAACAAAATGCAAATACCTCAAATATTTCTTCATTTTAATGTTAAAAATATAGCCATATTCTGGTATGACTTAATAATCAGTTACATATGAAATATTCAAGATAGGAGTACTGAGTTTATTTTATGAAGTTTAGAAAATATGACTTGTGGGCAAAATAAACACAGAAAGAATGTTTAAAGCCAACTGTTCACCTTACTGTCTTTGTTTTTAACCGTGTTTCTTTTTCCATTTTCAGAAGATGAAAGTATATACCTCGTTTGTTACAACTGTAAAGATTTTTAGTTTTTCTGGGCTAGTAGCCATCTATTGTCTCCTTACTATGTGTGGCTGCCTGGAGAAAGTGACTTCATTAGCTAAACTAATACAACATCAGAGAAAAAAATGCCTAGGTCAATTTATTTACATCCCTCGAACATTAATTTTATGGTTAATAACCATGTAGATATCAGGGGTTTGTTGAGCACTTAATCTGGTTTTAAAATGGAATCTAATTGTTCTTAAACTTTTTTTTTTTAAGGTAAGTTGCAGGCAGGAATGAAGGCAATTAGGCAGGCAGGCAGGGTGAGAAGAAGCATTTTATTTGTTTTATTTTGTTGTTCATCTTGGTTGTTTTCCCCACCTCGGGATGTGAACCCAGGTCCTTGGGATGTATGTGGACTGTGCCAGCCTGAGGCAGTGGCCCAACCACTACTCCATCAGGGCATGCTGCTCTTAGTCTTGATCTCAGGAGCTCCTTAACAGTCTTAAAAATTATCAAGGCTTCCAGGTAATTTCTAGAGGAATTATACCTGTTGATATGTAGAGATTAAAACACGTTTTTAGAATCTTAATTAATTTAAAGAATTAAAAAACACCAATAATCTAGTAACATAAACAACAATTTCATGAAAATAGCTTTTCTTAAAGTGAGTAGCATGGTATTGTTTTACAGTTTTGAACTCTCTAATATCAGATTTCTAGAAAAAAGCTGAATCTTCCTATGTAATAGTGAGTGAAAAGTGCTTACTTGAACTGATAATTCAGGGAGGCAGTGGCGATCCATGTCAAAACCGTATTGGAGACAGTCATTTGAAACCACCTTGCACTTGAAGTTTTTCGAAGTCTCTCGCACAGCATTTCATCTATGGTCTGGTATAGTGGTTGGTCTTACAGAAGGGGCCAGATGACATTTGGTAGGCGATTAAACTGTACTGTAGTGGGTTGAGAAGTGAGTAAGAGGTGAAGAAATGGACTCAGGGAGTACAGACACTCTCTCAAGGCACTTGGTTGAGAAAAATAGAAAAATGAGATCATAACTAGGTATGGAGTGGGCTCAGGAGATGACTTTTGAAAGAGTGTTTCTATGTGAAAGAAAAACAGAAAAATTAAGAATACAGAACAGTTGTGGGATGATGAAGGGTCCTTAGTTCGGGGTATGATCTCTATCACCTATTAGAGCATTTCAAACTTTAATGAATGTATGGATCCCAGATCTGGTTAAACTTCAGATTCTCATTTATCTGCTAGTGATGGCACTTGAGGTTATGCATTTCCACCGAACACCCAGGTTGCTGGTCTAAGAACCTCAATTTGAGTAGGATTTTCCAGAACCCAATTGAAGTGGGGAATCTTGGGCAGGAATAGTAAATACCCCCTTCCTTTGAATTTGGAGATCCTGGCTGATGGAACTTTTTGAGGGATGGGGGAAGAAAACAAAAATCCAATTAGTACCCTTTCCCACAAAGGCTGCTTTCTGAGCATCGCCTTCAGTGTTCTCACAATAATTGACTGATTGCTTGATCCTGAGGTTACGGCGCTAAATACTGTAGTGGTTTTACAAAATATTAAATATCTGACAATAGGTGTGCCCTGGTAGAGTAACAGTTAGGTCAATTGCCTCCAAGGGAATTTAGACCACATATCCCTGGGGCCCAGTCCTGGGTCTGGGGACAGACAGGCAAGTGTGGACAGTTAAATTAAAACAAAATTAAATGCTTCTTCCTCCTCTGTCTTCCTGCCTGCCTACTCACCTTCATTCCTGCCAGGCTTATGCAGAATTCTGGGAAAGGGGCTCAGAATTCCAGAAACCGGGTATCACACCTACTTTGGATCCTAATTTAGATCAGAGCTGTCATGACCGAAAGGGTGAGGATTTAACGTGTCCTTTTTCTTGACCCTTGTCATGTCTTCACCTCCATATTGCCCAATTTCTGATTCTAACTAGTTCTTACAGCGTTCCCCATACACATTCTTAAGTTGAGAAAGTCTAGCCGCCATCATTTTCTAATCTATTGTTCTGTCATTATCCTCTATAACCTCGCCAGTTCTATGTCTCTCGTGGTTTAGCAATTTCCTAAAATTAAGTACAACTGAGCCACATGTTAGCTTAAATTTCACTGCTTTGAGGGAACTGTCAATCACCAGGTGAAACGCACACATTTGCAAAGAAATGTGGATAGGGATGCAGCTGCAGTGGTTGCAAGGGGTCCACTCCCATTAGAGCTCCCTGTAATTGGAGTTACTTTGTACCCTTGCAACTCCAAGGTAGGACACGTTCTGATTTACCTAATCAGGTACATTTCAATTCAATACAGTCACCTGTGAACAAGCTATGATCTTATGTAAAAAATTCCACATATGGTTCTTGAGTTAGTTACAATGTAGTTTGGTTTATAAAAGGAAAAAAAAAGGAGAAAAGGGAAAAATCAAACTCGTTTATTTTACTCGAAACTTTCAAAATTCTTACATCTCTTGATTCTTGGCTCTGCCCGAGTGGTCTTGGGAATATGAATACCTTAAGCAAAGGTACTTTCAAGCAGATTCTACATGAAGTTCACACAAGCCATCATGCATTGCGCTCCGGTGGAGCAGTTTCAGTCTGCTGCCTCTGAAGGAGCAGGTCTCATGCTTCTGGGTTCAAGTTCCAGAGGGAAGACAACCAATGTGAACAACTTAAATAAAGATAAAATAAGTGTTTCTTCCTCTTTCTTCCTCCCTGTCTGCCTAATTGCCTTCATTCCTGCCTGCACCTTTCCTTAAAAAAAAAAAAAAAAAAAAAATTAGGCAAAAATAGTAGCTATTTTTATTATCACAATCACCCCAATAATGTAATATGTTGTATTGAAAGGAATTTGAAAATTTGTTTCAAGAATCACCTCATTTTCAAAATAATTTAAATAAGATGATGGAATGAATAAATCACATTTCATTTCCCTGAACTAGGGAAATGTGGCTATTTTTCTGTAACTCAGAAATCATTTAACTTTAAAAAAAATCTCAAAATAGCTGAGATTAGCAGATGTGCAAGTTAGTAAGGATGATTGGAATTTTGGTCTTTCTTGTAATAATACTATACAGAACCATACCGTTCATTAGGAAAACATTTTTAGCTGAAGTTTTACTCGTGGAGGCCAAGAATGCTGTTTTTCTTTTTGATAGCTATGTTAACAGACTCTACGTCACCCTGACCAATTAGTTCAACATTTTGAAGTTATTATTCTATTCATGCCTCATTGGCAGCTATTTGAATTGTGATGGATTCTAACATGGTGCTAGAGTGGGTTCAGAGAAGCTCAATATATGGTGGAGGTGAAGCCTATTTTTATTACAATTGCAGCTGCACACCCTAGGCTGAGAACAGACCTGTGAGCTCTGGGGCTTCAGTGACAGCTGATATCGTGTGGGTGGATTGTCCGCATCTCAAGGAGCAAGGCAGCAGCAGAGATGGTCATCAGTACTTGGAACATTTTTTTTTTTTTTTTTAAATGGAAGGAATGAGCCTCTTTCTTTTCTTTTCTTTTCTTTTCTTCCTTCCTTCCTTCCTTTCATCTTTCTTCCTTTCTGTTTTTCACGCTGGTCCCCTCCTGGGTAGCTATCCATAGGCCAGCATCTCAGCAGGTTGAGCCACAAGGGCACCCCGCCAGCCCCACCCGCCGGCCCCCTCCGCCACCACTGCCTGCTGTGGGGCAGTAGAGAGGAGGAAGAAGCGTTTTATTTAGTGTATATAGTTTTTTATCTTGCTTGTTTCCCTGGGCCTGGGTCCTTGGGCTGTCTGTGGATTACAGCTGACCAGGGGCGGCAGACTCAACTGCTACTCCACCAGGGCGTACGCTGGCCCACCCTGACTTGTATATTGTTGATTTGAAACTACTTCATTTGGCTTTCTTCAGTAACACCAGCAGATGGGGATAAATGAGGTCAGCAAGAGGTTAAGAAGTAAACGCTATAATTGAGATAACAGAGTCAGCTCTGCAGGCGATCCCTACGTATATTTGACCTGCAGGGCAAATATTGTTCTAATCACAATGCTGCAAATGTTCAGTCCTCTTTTACCAACTTTATAATTATTGTTGATGTTTTGCACTGGTAGAATATGCATAGATGGTGGCAGTTATTAAGAAAGCATAAGGTGTGTTGTCTGTAAGGTACTTTCACCTGCAAGGTGGTGAGGGCATTCAGGGATGTCTACTGAGGCGTACCTGGTGGCTCAGATGGTTGAGAATGGCTGGGGTGTGGACCATCGGTTGGAGACTGGGAATAAGGGGATTCAAGAGAAACAAATGAATAAATAAAAATGTTTCTCCCTCGGTTCCCTGCCTTCCTCCCTCCCTCTCTAAAGAGAAAAAAAAAGGCAACAAACTGTCATCAACTGAGCTAGTCAAAGCCAGCTTTAGCTTCAGTTTGGGGGCCTGGTGTTATTAAGGTCCTGTCGGGCTTTGTTTTGAAAAGTTTTTCCCCTTCTTTTTCTAAGTCTTGTAATTGTCTGTAAGTACTGCCTTCATAATTCATGCTTCTACTTTAATTATGCTTCTAAAGCTTTAAGAATTGTAAGCCCAGGGCTCCTTTCAAAGAGATCAAACTAGAAATGAATGTTTATGGCCGGTGTCATGTTGATTTATGACCACTATCTTAACCTAATATTAGAGCGACTCAACAGGTATGGTAATAAATATAGAGAATGCTAATGTTTGATTTTGAAAAATTTAGATATGCATTAGAAATATTTATTATCTCCCACGGTATTGACTGAATGTGTAAGAACACCAATTTAAAGCTGATGGAAAGAGAATAATGCCTGCTTTTTTAATTTAGCATTCAGTAGACTTTTCTCTTGCCACTAGGTTTTAATGAGGACAACACTTCTTTGGCAAAGAATTTTTCTGATGTGAAGCATTACTGTAAAAATTATCATTGCACAAATTAAAATGTAAGCTTAATTTGAATTTGTAATTCTTTTGAAAATGGTATAAAATTTCTACAAGCTACCAGAAGAGCAAACATAATAATCTTAAGTGTCTATAAAATTTAAATTAAACTTAATATATTTCTAGCATTTTATTTCGTACATATTTGTGTTTGATTTTTGGGGGATCAGCTCTTATATACCGTTGTATATCTGTTAGATAGCATAGTGCCTTGGAAACTCGATAAATATACATTGTCACTCAATAAATAGCTGTTTGTTTTTGTTTTTTCTCATGTTGATTTTGAGTTTTCCCAGTTATTAATTTTTCCACAGATATAATTTTGAGGGATTATTACTAAAATTCTGAAAGGATTAGTCTTATTAAGCATTTTAAATAAATCGGTCATTTATTTTTGTCGTTAAGGTAAAGTTTTCTTACAAAGTGAATCTTTCAAAGGTTAATATTTAACTTTCTATGGAAACTTGATGAAAATGAAGAATATGGGAAATGATGAAAGCGCTGATGCTGAAGTTCACCATTTCCGATTTATTTTTTGATCTTATAGAAAGATAAAAAATATGGAAACCGATCTTGATGTAAATAAGAATAAAACTTTGGGAAGTGAAGCGATGGTTCAGGAACATTCTTCCCAGCCCATGCCACTACTTGGAGAATAAAATGAGCTCATAAATGCAGATGCGACTCAAGTGTCTCCTGGGTTTTCCCAAATCTTTGAACTTCTGGAGTTACATCTTTAATTTTCAAACAGAATGCGTTGAATATCCATCCCAGGTTTCCCCAATTATCTCCACAAATTCTGCAGAGTGACTGTATCTCCAGCCATCTCCGGTTTGATTTTTTTGCTTCTGCAAATTCTCAATTTCTGTTTCAGTCTCTCCTCTGTGACAGACAGCAACCCTTCTTAGGACATTAGCCTACCCTCCACGCTATCACTAAAGTTATATGTCCATTTTACTGCATTCATACCCCGCTACCTGAAACCTCTACTTTGAATATAACTATTCCTGGAATGTAAGGAAAAAGAAAATCCTTTGCGGATATATCTGATTTCCTACACTTTCTACCCTACATCAAGGTCCACTCTGCTCATTTGTTGGAGAGAACATCATTCCAACATTTTCACATGGCCGATCGCCATCCTACTTTAAGAGTAATCTGCTCACCATCTACAGGAATGTGTTTCATGCTAGGACTCATTGACACCCTTAGACTCAAGATGAACACGAGAGTACATTTTCCAAAGTCTGCGCGCTGGGGAAGTGGCCGGATGTTCCACACACCCAGAGCAGAACAATACAAGATGGCTGTTGGCCTGAGAGATGCTGCCCATGTTGGGGTTTCTGGGCCATAAGAAGTCAACATGATCTTTCTTTTTTTAAACCCCAACCTGGGGTCTTGTACCCAGGTCCGTGGGCTTTACATGATCTGCATCTCAGCTGCCTGAGCCTCAAGGGTGTGCCCAGCATGGACTTTCTTACCCTTCCTGATGTCTGTTAGTCTCATCAGTGTCTTTTGTCTAAAACAGATTATCACACAACATCTCCCAAGGTCAAGCAACTGTTCTTGGGTTGGACAGTCTAAATTCATACTAAGAGGGGTGAAAATGTGCCAATACTGCAAAAAATTTTCCTGTCCATGCTGAATAGTCTTTTACATTTTGAGAAGCAAAGTTTCAGGTCTCTTCCCCAGCCCCATTCCCTTATTATTCTGCTTATCTAGACTATGACCACAGGCCAGCCTCTGCAAAAATAAAATGGAGTGCATTACAATGTAATATTTCCTTAAAAAAAAAGAGTCATAGCCCTAATCACTATCTAACAATTCCAAGAGCCAACAGAAGGTGTGTGTGTGTGTGTGTGTGTGTGTGTGTGTGTGTGTGTAGGCTTGTAGGCTTTATCCATTTTATCCATATCAAAGTCTTAGACATGGCTTCCTCCTTAATTATTTCACTGAGCAGAAGCAGAGCAGTATATAAATAGATAAATGTTTTCTTCCTCTGTCCCAGAAAAGCCCCAATATCACGGAATTTTTTTTTTTTTTTTTAACAAAAAGTGCAGGCAGTAATGAAGACAGTAGGCAGGCAGGCAAGGAGAGAAAGGAGGAAGAAGCATTCTATCTTCTGTTTATTTAGTTTTTCCACAGTAGTTCTCTTCAACTCCAGGAAATGAACCCAGGGACTTGGGCTGTATGTGGACGGTGCTCTTTGGGAGGCAGCAGACCTAGCCGCTACTCCATCAGGAGTGCACCAATTTTACTATAATTTTTAAACATTTCATTTACATAGGAGTGAAGTAGTTTGACCTGTTTCATTTATGTCAGTCCACAGGGACCAAAGAAGTTCATAATAGTCATGAATGAAGATTCCTCCTCCACCAGGTCCTGGGAGACCTTGATGGTTTACCATCTGAGACCACAGGTTTTGTTCTCAGTCCCTGTGGGCATTCTAAACAGATTCCCATGTGCCTCATTTTGCCCAGCTCCTCTGACTGAGCTGCTTCCAAACTGGCCTCTTCTCTGATTACCTGCTGCCTCCAGGGAACTTAAGACTGGTCTCTACATAGATTTTGTGACCATGCTGGAATCTGAACAGCCACGGGCTTCATTTCAGACCTATCTGTAAGGTGCCTTCACATTGCACGAAGGTCAGAGGAAGCTTTATTAGAGGTCACTGTCACCTGACAACTGGGGCCCGGATGAAAATTAGCCACAGACCTTGGAACACAACTTGGATCTGCTTCTCAGGTCAGTCTGTTTTGTTTTTGATTCCTTTCCTTCTTGAACTGAATATGTTCTTGGTATTTACCCAGCACTCGCAGAATAAGGAGAAAGGTTACTTAAAGATTATAGTTTTAACTTCTAAAACTTTCCTATAATAGATGGGACGTGTCCTCTCTAGGTCCAATTTCAAAATGTAAACCAAAATGGCTATTATAATTCTGAAGTATTAATAATTCAACAAATACTGTGTTCATTTTTTTCCTGCCCTTTTAGCAAACAATTTGAAAAGACAGTAAGATTGTTGCTTTTTCCAAGGAAACTTTTTTTTTTTTTTTTTTTTTTAAGGAAAGGTGCGGGCAGGAACGAAGGTAAATATGGGAAGAGAGAGAAGTATTTTACTTATTTATTTTTTCAGTGACTCATCTTGTGTGCTCCCGGCAGCTCCAGGTCTCCAGCCTGGGTCCCTGGGATGGATGTGGACTAGTCTCACTGGACCTATCTGCTAGGCCTCGAGGGTGCACATTTTCAAGTAAACTTAATGAGAAGTCAGATAGAACTTCTCACCCAACCCATAAAAATACCAAGATAAAAAAAATAAATCTACTTTAGAGAAATCCGGACTGGACTATTTTTATCTTTGATTGTTGTTACTAAAGATATCCTTTTAGGAAACATACAAAGTTTACTTTACTCATTTCACTGGACTTCAGGAAGAGAAGTTTAGTAAAGACATGTTCTCTCCTTTCTCAGAAGCCCCAATCGTTTATTGAAAGTTAATTCTAGGATAAGTCCTTTTGATCTCACTGCTGTCGCTCAGAAAATTAACGTGTGGTTTTGCGACTGGATGGAATGCAGGACCTTAACAGTCTTAGGTAAAAAGTCTTAGGTTTTACCTTAAATAATTTGAGTTCAATAGTAAGAAACTCTTTAAGATGTTAAACAGAAGAAAACAAAGACCAACAACCCAGAAGCCTTAAGATCTTTACAGTAGGAAGAAAATAAGCAACTGCTTTTCAAATTATGGGGTTTGTCCTGTGTTTTCAAAGTTACTACTCAGTTGATCTCTTAATGAGATGTCTGTGCACATGGGTGTGGGGGGCTGGAGGGAGGTTGATAAGCACCAGAGCTTCTCCTGTAACCTTTCTGTTAACCATTCAGGAGAGTCGAGAAGAATTTAGGACCCCCGCCCTCACCCACTGGGCAAAACTCCTACCAGGATCCAAAGGCAGCCCTGAAACTTCCTCATGGTTTGTTTTCTCTAGGGCAACTGACGTAAGGTGAAGGCACCTTATTTTTTCCCCTTCTTGTGACTCATGTCTTAATTCCTTACTAGTTATCTGTAACGTTTTGGGTTTTTTTCCCCCCTTTGGTTTCTATTTCAAAATATAGAATTGGATCTATCTGAATATCATTATGTACTGACATCATAATCCTCTACTATCACGGAAGGATGTATTTTTGTGGGTAAGGACGAGATAATTAAGATTTATCATATATAGTTTTTGTTTATATTAACTTTTATTTTTTCCAGTTTTAAAAATATAATTGTATATGTATTTTTTAAAATATAATTATATATATAAAATATATAGAATTCTATAAATTTAAGGCATTCAAATGATAATTTAATACATATATGATTATGTATACTTACAGACAGATATGACTACTTAAGATTCTCTTTTATAACTTTCAATGGCATGATACAGATTTTTTTCTATTTCTGTGAGACACACCATTGGAATTTTGACAGGGGTTCTATTGACTCTATAGATGACTCTATAGATGACTTTGATATGAGTATTTTAACACAATTAATTCTTCTGAACATGGAACACAGGATCTCTTTTCATTTATACGTGTCTTCTTCAATTTCTTTCATCAATGTCATAATTTTCTGTGTATAGATCTTTTACTTCCTTGTTTAAATTTATTCCTAAGTATTTTATTAGTTTTGATAGTATTATACATGGGTTTATTTTAAAGAGATGAAGGAAAGAATGGAGAGAGGGAGGGGAGGAAGGAAGGAAGAAGCATTTTTGTTGTTGAGTTGCTTATTTTGGTTTATTCCCCCCGCATTGAGATCACAAACCCAGGTCCCTGGACTTCACACAGTTCGCAAGGCAGTGCTCTCAGTCACTTGAGCCGCCAGGGTCTGCCTCCTTTTATGTTTTTGTTTGTTTGTTTCAGGAGAGGAAGGGAGGCAAGGGAGGCCCACAAACATCCCAAGGACCTGGGTACAGGATCTGGTGCCAGGGGAACCAACCAAGATGAAGAGCTAAATAAAATGAAGCTTTTTCCTTTTGCTTCCTGCCTCCCTGCCTACTTGCCTTCATCCCTGTCTATACCTTTCTTTAAAAAAAGAGAGAGCAAGAGAGGGAAAGGAGGAAACCTTATTCTTTTTTTAAGGAATTAGAGGAGGAAGCACATTTTAAATGTATTTATTTTTTGTTGTTCCCTGTGACCCCTGGTTGTGAACCCAGTTCCTTAGGCTTTACATGGTCTATGGCCCAGAGCAACTGGTTTAGTGCTGAGCCACCAGATTGTACTTCCTTTTACATTTTTATTCATGGCACAGTACCTCCCTCTTTGGAAGAACCATAATTTATTTCACTATTGTTGGAGGTTTATATTGCTTTGAGATTCTTATTTTTAACAAATTATGCTTGACACCATTACATTCAGTCCTCCAGATGCTTACGGAAATGGCTTTGAGTACAAGGTATTTATTAGGAATAGATCCCTGAGAAGCTAGAATGAAAGACACAGGAATAGGTTAGGGAGAAGTTGAACAGTGACATAGTCCTACAGCTTCAACAGACTCCATGCCTATAGGAAAGGCCCATTAGAGTTGTCTCATATTGGGGAGAAATGACCGGGCTTTTCTAACCTCAAGTTGCTCAATGAGCAGAGGGCTGTTCCGGGAAGGGCCTGACCAGATAAGGCCTCTCTCTGAAGCTGAGACAGACCTCAAAGGGGCCGATGGCTGGAGGCTGCCTGCTGATTCTGCTCCTCCCATAAAGGAAGTTCTAGGTAGAACATCTCAGATGCCCATCTGTGCATGTACCTTTGCTCACATCCTTAGCACAAATTCCAAGAAGTGGAATTGCTACAAGAGAGCATGGACACTTGCAAATTTAAATATTTATTAAGTGTTGTTAATATAATTAATAATGAACTATTACCAAATAATCTTGCTGAAAAAGTATACTACTCTCTCCCACCAACAGTTCATTTCATGACTAATATATAAGAATATGACAATTGTGTTACTTTTATTATTATTATTATTATTATTATTTTTTTTTTTAAAGAAAAGTTGCAGGCAGGAATGAAGATGAGCTGAGGAAGACAGGCAGGAAGAGAGAAAAGGAAGAAGCACCTTTATTTATCTTGTTTAGCTGTATATCTTGGTTGCTGCCCTGCCCAGGGACACAAACCAGGATCTTTGTGGTATATATGAACCATACCTGCTAAAGGCAGGCGACCAAACTCTTGCCCCAGCAGGGCACTCCAATTGTGCTGTTTTTAAATATTGAAAGGTACCTCAAATTCTTTTGGAAAATAAGTCACATTTTTTATGTTTTAACTTTGTGCATGCGATTTTAAACTCCTAAGGCAAGGTACCTTTCTCTAAAGAGCTGTATAAATCTTTCCAGAAGGATAAAACAGTAATGACTCATGTTAGAAGACAAAGAATTGGATTTGGGTCTTCTGAGTTGCAAATTAGCAACATGAAAGAGACAGAAATTTCTGGTCCCTGAGTTGCCTTGAAACAAAATTTGCAATGCCCCACAGCTTTTTCCATTATTTGCCATTGAGCAAATAAATTAAATTCTCATTTATTAGGAAGAATCCATATTGGACATATTATTGTTAGAGAAAGAGAGACACTAATGGAAAAACATCGGCTGAGGGCCTACTCTATGCCAAGCAATGCCCTAGGCTTTTATATAAACCGTCTTATTTACTTTCAACCCTTTGAAGTAGTTATGATTATCACATTTTTTTCAGATGAGGAAATTGAAACTTAGAGACTTTGGTAACTTGGGAATCACCTGAGGGTGTTTGGGGGCATCTCCACACCCACAAACACCACTCTACTGGTGTCTGAGAATTCTACTCAGTTCTGACATTATCTTCTTAGAGATAACATCGTATTCCACAGGTTAAGTCTCAGTCTCCCACAATTGCCTTCCGCTTTAGATGCCAGTTGCACGCCTAGGCTATTACCTGTGCTTCTGACCAAATGGTTACAGATGGGAGGTTCTCACAATCTTCTTCATAGACTTCAGTGCCAGTGGCAACTTCTGATTGACTGGATTAAGTCAGAGGTTCCTAGGATAACTGGGTTCACAAGCGGGGGCCACAGGGTTCTTCTAATTTGCCAGAGCAGCTTACAGAACTCAGGAAACTATTCATTACATGACTGCTTTATTACAAAGGATTTACTCAGGGATGGCCATTTATAAAAGATGCACAGGGCCAAGTATGGGAGGGGTATAGAGCTTCCATGCTCTCTCCAGAGCACCATTCCCCCCAAATCTCATGCTCGCCAATCTGGAAGCTCTCCGAAGGTCCTCCTTTTGGGTTTCTCTGGAGGCTTCCTTACATAGGCATGATGGATGAACTCATTAGTAACTGGCAATTGAAGTCAATCTTCAGCCCCCTCCCCTCCTTGGAGATCAAGGGGTCCCACTGGAAGGTTCAACCCCCTAATCACGTGGTTGGTTCTCCAGGCAACCAGTCCCCATCCTTAGGTGCCTCCAAAAGTCACCTCATTCACATAACAAAAGACATCCTTACTCTCAACAAGTAGGCAATTCCAAGGTTTTTGAGCAAGAGACTCAGGAAGTATAGATGGAGACTGAATATGTATGAGAGATATACTTTGGTTATCTATGTGAGCAAATGTATTTTTCTTGTAAACCATAATTTTCATTCAGATTATTGTTATCTGAACCACTATGTACTTCTTCCCATCCTGGGCTGCTGTCTCTAAAGGTTAGTCAACTTCCATAGCAGCACCTTTCAACAGGATAATCAGCTATGTATTATAGTAACTGTTGTAACAGTAATTCTCATGAAGTGTGCAGAATGTCTGTCCTTCTGCTGAACTGGAAGTGGGATTCACTTCCAGCTTCAGTGTCTACATTTTTTTCATTTTTTCATGGCTTATAACATCTGGCACATCTAAGGTGCTCACTAAATATTTAATAGAACAGATCTTGAATAGTCAAAAAGAGAAAAATATATTCCCAGAGTCTTTAATTGTTTCATCTTCATTTTGGGTTTGACTTGATTATAGTATAGCCTGGAGGCAAAGAGATGGTCCATTCAACAGTCTTCCACTTGAGCAGGGACATTTGTCAGCTCTTTTCAACAGATCCACTGATTATAGACAGTGCCAATGAAAAAAGGGTTGACCCAAAATAAACCTAACCAACAAAAACCATCCTTTGGAAGTCACCCCCCCACCCCGCCCTGCAGAAGAAAGTAGATGAAGTCTTCATTTCCAAGAGTAAATGCATTTAAATCTTGACTTTAGATCTATCTTCTAGGTAACAGAACATGTAGGGGAAAGAAATATGTTAAAAACACCACTAAGAATGCATAAAGCAAATTCAGAAGGCAGCCTCCTTTCTTTAATGGTATCATTTAAGAAAAAGGGAGGCTATTTTAGGTTAAAAATTGTTAACTGTGTATAATATGTGGTCATTGTTTGGGTCCTGGTCTGAATAAATCAGCCCTAGATACCAGAGTCAACAGATTTTGGAATCAGTTGGAGGAATTTTTTTTTTTATTTTTATTTTTTTATGATAGGTTGAGGAGGATGAAACATTTTAATGATGGAAGAGGAGAAAGAAGTGTTTTTTATTTGACTGTTCACCTGGCTTGGGTTTATTTATTTTTAATTTATTTTTTAAAGGAAAGATGCAGGGAGGAATGAAGGCAAGCAGAGACAGGCAGGCAGGAAGAGAGGAAGAAACACTTTATTTAGTTGTTCATCTCGTTTTTCACCCTACTCCCGGATCTTGAACCCCAGTCCCTGGGATATGTGGTCTGCACTGTTGGTGAAAGGCAGCTGACCAAACCGCTACTCCATCAGGGCAGTTGGCTTGGGTCTTGAACCCAACCTGGGCCCTTGGGCTCTATACCCAGCTGCTAACTGGCGGCTGAGTCACCAGGGCACACCCATTTGGAGAAATTTGATTCTGATACCAGGTAATTATTGTTAGCTTTGGTCATGTGTGAACATGGTAACATGGTTATGTGGAAAAGGGAACTTTAAACCGAGACATATTATAATATTTAGGGGTGAAATCAAGTTTCTTTAAGTCTTCAGGAGCAAAGGTAATGAAGTAAAGACAAAGGGTAGAAATTGTTAAATACGGGCGCTAGGTTTTAATTATTCATTGAGTCTCCCCTCCATGCTTGATGTCATTTTTCATCAGAGCACACAACCAGAAAAAAAAAAAAAAAAAAGGGGGTGTGGGGAAGGGTTGTTTCCTAGACGCAGTAAGAACCAATCTTTATCTTCCTCCGACCTGTGGTTGGATAGAGCTCCTAGGCCCTTGAGCGGGCCGTTTTCCGAAGATCTGATGCTGCGTTAAAAAGACCCGCATAAACCGACCAAGGAGCCTCCGGCGCCAGACCTGCACATCCACCCAGGGCTGCTGCGGACGGTCAGTAACCTTACAGTCACCTCACTGCTTCCGGAGTGTCTGCACACCAAGAAGGGTGGAGGTTGGACCCTCAGGGTGAGGGGCGGCGAAATGGCCCGAAATGGCCGAGTAGGTGGGGAACCAAGGAAACCTCGGATCCAAGCCTCGGCGGTAAAACCGGCCAGAGTGGCAGCACCTGCCGTCGCCACCACCGGGCCACCGCGGAGCCGGGCGGCACGGGCGGCGGAAAGCGGGCAGCACGTGCGGACCACTACCCTCACCTGCCGCCGGAGGGCCGGCGCGGGGCGGGGCGCGGCGCGGGGCGGGGCGCGGGCGGGCGGGCGGCGCACCTGGCGGCGGGGCGGTGCTGCGGACCGCTGACTGGGGCCCAGCTGCGCCGCAGGTGAGGTTGGCCCGCCGGGCGGACGACTGCTCGCCCCTGCCGGCCACGCTCCCCGCGGGGGAAGTTTCTTGGCCGGGAAAGGTGCAATTGTGTGAGCTATTCCTGGTATGTCAGGGACTCGGAGGCCCCGGGCCGAGGGAGCGCCCCTGGCACGGCCCGGGGAAGGGCAGGCGGTCGCGCCGGCGGAGGCGGGAAGGATGCGGTGCGTGGGCGCAGCCCCTCCGGCGGGTCCGCGGTCCAGACTGGCGGTGCGGGAGCGAGGGGAAGGATCGGGTCACCGCCTCGTGGCGGACAGTGGCCTCTCCTGGCCCAGACAGTCTGACCACAAAGGCGGCTGCGGCCGGGAGCCGCGGGGAGGCGAACGGAAGCGGCGGGGAGGCGGCCCGGGGCAGCGGCCCGGGGGGGCGGGTGGTGGCGGGGGGGCGGGGCCGGCCCGGGAGGGCGGTGGCAGCGCTGCGACTTTTGAAGTCCGAACAGTTGCTGGGCTCGAGCCGCGCGCCGCCTCCCGTGCCCGCTTCGCCCCCCGCGCCCTGCGGGTCTGCTCGGGTCCTAGCGGACCTCGGGTGGTTTCCAGGGATTGAGAGGAAGCCACGTCTTCAGGTTCTCGTGGGTTGGAAACCTCAGCAAGCTGCGGAGCGTCACAAAGGGAAAGAGCTCGGGCGTCTGGCCGCCGGAGCAGCGGCCGGGGCAGCGCCTAGGCGCACGCGGGACCCCAGCTCCTCTGCGCACCCACCCGTTGTCTCGCGCTCCGGCTCTAGTCCTGGAAGGGATGGAGGAGGCGGAGGCCGACTACGCGCGAGCGTTCGCCGAGGCCCGGAGATGGCTGGAGGTGAGTGCCTTTACTGTCCCTTTTCTGCAGAGTTGGCTGCCTCGCGGTGGCCGTCGCGAGGGCCGGACGGGCTGGCCATCCCGCGTTTCAGTCTCCTCCCAGGACCCTGGCGGGCGCGTAGCAACCACTGGGAATGTCTGTGCAGTTTGGGAGACTTTGCAATGTCTGCTTCTCCCACTCTTTAACGTGCAGCTAAACCTTCCCCGACGGTCTTCCCCAGGAACTCCCTTGCCAGGGCAGAGTGGAGACTTCGCCCAACCCAGGTGAGACCGCGCATCCCTGCGGACCAGTCCCGGTCAGCACCGGACGCTGGAGCGGTCTCTGCGGTTCAGCGCTGGCCCAGAGGGCTCGGCTGCGATTCTTTGGGGTGTCTAGGAGCGGAGATGTCTGGCACGTACCTGAACGGACAGAGTGTTAGTCTGTGGGAGGGCGGGTGGAGGTTAGATGCGTGCGTCGCACCTGGAGACAGATGCTTTCTCTCCAGGCAACATCTGGAGTCCGGAACTGGGTCGGGACTTTTTCAGACTCGACATTGAGGAGACTGTGATACCCTGGAGTCGCTCATTCAAGGGTTATTTCCCTAGATGTACCCGAGAGACAGCTCCCATTCTTTTCTGTCCCACTGAAAAGATGTTTTCTTGAAGGCTTCTTTTATGAGTACCTTAGGGTTACCTTTATCCGCAGAGGGTAAACACCTCTAGCCTTTATTCTACTGGATAAGAAAGATGACTTTTCAAAACGAGACAAAACAAGTGCCTGCAGAAGTAAATCAGAAACAACTGCTTGTCAGAAAATTGTTGCCTACCCCAACTTTGATATTTAGAAGTTATTCGTGTCATGTGCTGATTTATTCAATGTATTTTAAAATTAAAATTAGGCTTAAAGATGATTCCCCTGGAAAAACAGTCTCTTCAATAATCCTAAATGAAAGTGTTTAAAAGTTCGTTTGTTCCAAAGATATCCATGTATATATGAAGAAAAAAAATAAAGAGAAAAATTAAAAAAAATTTATTCCAAAGGAATGGGAAACGTGAATAATATTACCTGCTAGACAGTAGGAGGCTTGGGTCTAAGAAATGAGTTTTACTGTCCTGTTTTTGGACTAAAACTTTGACCTGGTCTGAAGGTCAGTAAGAAAGTTGCAAGGGGAGAGTTTGGGAGAAGAATAAACACCATTTTAAATTGAAATGAGAGTGGAAAAATTCCAGCAATGTAGTTAAGAGAAATAACTTTACTCATTCATAAACTTTGAAAAGTCAAGACTTCCAAAGGTAATTTTCCATTAGTGTGTGTTCTGCGTAATTTTAGGGAAGAAACCAAAGTTGCCACTTTGTCTTTGAGAACTGGGGATGGAGGAAGGAAGAAGGGAAGAAATCAGGGAACATCCAAGGGTCCCACATGGCTTCTGTGTGGAGTTTGCTTGCTCTGTATTTGTTTCAAGAAATCTATGATTATGTGTGGTTTCACATTGTTTTCTTAGGACAATTTTCTGAAATCTAAAAAGTTCTTATTGATCACAGCTTGCTCCTAATTGTGTACGGTTTTTGTGAGAATATGTATCTAAAAACTTGGGTCAAGTGTGTTCTGTTAAAAGCTATCAGTAGACAGTAGATGTGCTCATGTTTCCAGCTCTCATCCCACTCCATCTAAAAGTATTTTTCAGCAATGAGTTGGCAATTCTGTTTTGTTCATCTTTACCAGAGAGCTGAATCTTTCTAAAGGCTTTTCCTTTTAATATAGTTAAAGAAATTGAAATAAAGTAATTTTTCCCCTAGTGGCACAAGGAGCAAGACAGTATGCCCATTGAAGACATGTATATAATTTACATAGTCACAGACTTTTGGGTTACTCTGGGCATTTGAAGTGACAAGGTATGGATTCACGGCGAGGTTTATTTCTCCAGTTGGTGTTCAAATGTATCTGTCTCCTGAGCTTTGTCTTTACAACCACAGCACATATTTTGACTTATTGATCTTGCTAAAAGATGACAAATGAATAATTCTCTCATTGCTACAACCTCCTGATTCTGAGAACTCCTAATATAAAATTATCATATTGTTTCCCAAGTTTATTTTCTAAAGCATTTTGGAAAGCAAGGAATATTATAGGAAAATTTTCCTGCTTGCTAATATTCTTACTCCATTTTCTCTTTCTATTGTACTCTATTCATATTGAAACTTAAGCAGGTCATTCATATATCTGTATTGCATTGTTATCTTTGTATATTACATGTCATATAATCTGCTTTTATTCTAAGCTGAAGCTTTGAACAGTTCAGGGTCAAGAAACTTTAATAACCATCAAAACTTTGAATAATGACCAGAATCTGTCAGTATGTCCTTACTTCAGCCAAAATTGAAATTTTATTTATTTTATTTTAGGGAGGAAGTGAAAGTGAGATGAGGGTTCATGCTTTTTCTTCTGCCACTTATCATTTTACGCTTTTATTTCAATTTATGTTTAGATACTTAAGAGTGTATATACTTCACTTCTGGTTAGCTTAATATTTCCGTTTAAAACATGTACAGAAATGTTAGCCTTTAAGGTAATTAAACATAATGATATTGGATTATTATCTGGGTGGAAATGTTGCTTGGAATATAAATAATGTAGCAGAGCTGGTTTATGATTAAACAGTGGTTTAAAACCAAATAATGATTGGAAGGAAAAGGCAGAGGGGAAGCTTGAGTCTAGCAGGGTCATGGGGTGGGTGATGAAGTTGTGGAAAATGCTGGGGCCCTCTAATTGTGGTCCTTTCCTGCAGCACCTTTTAATTTTCTGTACCTAATAGTTGTCTCTGTCTCTGGGTATAATGTTCATTGCATTGGTTGGTCACCAGTTTCGAGTCTGAGCTAATATTACTGTCTAGGTTAAATTTTAAATAGAGTGGTAATTTTTATGGCTGGAGCTGAACAGCTAACAAAATCCCCCACCTTCCTGCTCACCTGCCCTTCTTGTTATCTCTGGGTTCAATTTTTTCAATATCGCTGTCATCCTGGAGCAGGACCTACCGGAATGCCAACTTGGGCTCATTGCCAAGCCTGGCACAGAATGTGAATCCTTTCCCAGTTAATTCCAATTGCTCCATTTCAATATTTGCCCCACGTTTTATCAACTCCAGAGATGTGCTAGTCACCACCTCTGTTTACCTTTGGTGCTTTCATTTTTATTTTTATTTCATAATTTTAAATTTAATTTGTTTTTCCTTCTCTGGGTCCCAGGACTCAAATCTAGGTCTTTTGTGCTTTTCATGGCTTGCACCTTAGTCTCTGAGCCACAGGGTGAGCAGGTGCTAAATTTTTAAAGAATTACACTCTGTCGGTCCTCCACTGATGTTGGCAAAATCCTTCTAAGTAGTTTTCCTCTTTCTCCATGAACTGCATCTCTCCTGCTAGCTCTTCTCATCCTGGGCTCCTGTCTGAAGACTGGAGCAGAGGGGTCCCCATGCACGCCAGTGTTGATTGTGGACTAAACGAAGTTCTCACGGATCGGTACTGTTGCTTTGCTCATGTATGTAGAACAAGATGACCATTCATTGAAAGTGTTACTAAATTCAGAGAAGCGAGTCTGGTGACATAGTTTCAATGAACAGGTAATAAACTTAAAAATACTACGTTAGGAGGATTTTCTTAAAAATTTGAAATGTTAAAAAGTCATTCTTGTTTTACCTGTTGTAGCCCAAATTAGTTTTTCAAAAGGTAAACCTGATTTTCTTAGTTCTGTGTTTCAAAATCTTTGAAAAGATTTTGAATTCCGCATCCTTATGTTGTGAAACATAGGATTCAGCATCCTTTACAATCTGGTATCTGCTGATATCACTGTCTTTATTTTTGATCGTTTTCTTCATAACTAGTTGCATAACTGCCAGATAACACAGAGAGTAAGAAAACTGTTTTTTTTTTTTTTTTTTTTAAATGTAACACACTCATACATATTTATCTTTGCTTTTGACCATCTTAATCCAATTCATGGTGCCTGTTGTTTGCACTGATATATGGTATATTTGAAAGTTGCTTAGATAGGTCCTAAAAATTTGCATCATGAGAAATAAAATATTCTGGGTACAAATATATGATGAGGTGGTGTTAACGAAAATAATTGTGATAATCATTTTCAATATATGTATGTCAAGTCTTTTATGTGGTGCTCTTTAAGCATT
Source organism: Solenodon paradoxus (assembly GCA_004363575.1). NCBI lineage: Eukaryota > Metazoa > Chordata > Mammalia > Eulipotyphla > Solenodontidae > Solenodon > Solenodon paradoxus. Next base: position 68,217 of record RJWH01001348.1, on the reverse strand, counting down.
CACAGAGCTGTAAGTCCATTATAACTCAATAAAACAAGCAAAAGGCACAGTTTAAAAACATTCAAACAGTATTTTTTTATTGAAATGTATCATGTAAGTTTCAAAAGGATAAGTCACTTAAGTGCTTAGCCAAATATGGGACCAGACACTTAGTAAATGTATATTAAAAGTAATTGAATTAATTACCCAATATGTAAATAGGACTGTTTTGGGGCCCTAAAGATTATTTTCTTTAACAATGTTCATGGAGAATCTTCCATTTAACAGCACGTGCATCCACTAGTGCAAGTGCTTTTGCGTCTTCTCGTTTGTTACCGATAGGTGAAGGGAATTGCCAGGTGGAAGATACTACTACTATCTGGTACCACAGACTGCAGAAGCACACTTTTGAATCAAATAATCAAATTGTTGTTCATTTTGATGGCTCTGCTACTTAATACCCAGAGGCCCCAGTTTTTTTCTTTGACCCTCCCTTGGAGGTTCAATGTGATGCCCATTAAACAGCCATTAGTGCTCCCTAGCGTTGCTGTGTTTCCCAGGCACAGGATGCTGGCTTCTCACCTCTGGGCTGTTGTGCCTGGAATGTTCCTTAGTCCTTGTCTGTGTAATACCTGTTGCTCCTCCTCATTTCTCCACACTGGGGCAAAAAATCCACCTTTGCGTGAAAGCTTTTGAGCCACCAAGCCTCTACCCCATTCCTTGTTTGCCTCTTTGGCTCTTGTCCATCTTTTTGCCATCTCTGGTATAATTCTATCCATTTTCTATCCTTTTTCCATAGTAGACTTTGAACTAACTGAGAGCACAAACAGCATTTGCTTGAAGATTTGTCATGGTACCTGGCAAAGAACCATGCTAAGGCGATAGCTCTGACACTTCTAAAACAGGGTTTTAAGGCCTAGGACCGGTTTCTTTGCCCAGAGGAAGTTTGCTTCAGTACCTACAGCTGAGTCCATTGCTTGGGTAGTGGATTGGTTGGGACTAGTTGCAAGATAGACCTTTATCTGTGGTGACCTCTTAGCATTTTCTCTTCTACTCCAACCCTGTTCTTGAGTCAATCTACCTCTGCCTTTTTTTCTTCTTTTTTTCTCAAAGGAAAGGTGCAGGCAGGAATGAAAGTGAGCAGAGCAGACAGGCAGCAAAAGAGACAAGGAAGAAACTTTTATTTTTATTTAGCTGTTCATCCTGGTCATTCTCTCTGCCCTGGGATGTGAACCCAGCTTTTTGGGATGTATATGGACTGTGCTGGCTGAAGGCAGTGGACAAAACTGCTACTGCACAGGGCATGCCATTTCCTTGTCTTTTAATACAGGGTTTCCCTCATGGTGGCTTGCATATAGTCATTCTGTTATCCAAAAAGTCCTGTTATGCGCCTGTTCTGTTCCAGGCACTTGCTGGGCTTGCTGATTCCGTTGACATATTCTTAACCCCTTGCCTTGTCCTCTAGAAAGACACACACCCCGTGAGGAGCAGACTTGCTAAGAAACACAGTAGCGCCCTTCGATAATTGCCATAATGGAAGTCGACACATTGTGTAGTGATGGCATTTCAGAGGCAGCCTGAGCCAGCCTCACTCATGTAGGGTTTGAGCTGAAGCCCTAGTGGGGTTGACACATGTGCTCCGTGGGCTGAGGCATTGTGGTTTATAACTTAGGAAATCTCGTTACCCACAGTATACCTTAAAGGAGTTATCAGAATAGTGTTATTTTTACTTAGGAAATGGTTACAAGCAATGAAATGCACATATTTTAAGGGTACTGCTGTAGGACTTTTTGTCAAATGTAGATATACCCATGTGACCAGCACCCACGTTAGGACATAGACTATTTTGATCACTTAAAGCACCTTTCCAGGAGGCTGCCCCCACCCCTCCTATAGGCAGCCACTCTCTGACTTTGGTATCACTGATTTCTCAGCGTATTCTGAACAAGAACATCAAGATTTGTCTTGCTGTCAACGCACTCCTTTTTTCTTGGTGCAGCATTTTACTATTTTTCAATACAACATCTTTATTTGGAAAAAAAGAAAAGCCTCCTACACCAGGCAGGATAGGATGGCAAGAGATGAGGGCGTTCACAAAAATTCTCTTGGGAAGGAACTGATTTACCCAAATAGGAACCAGGGCAGGGATGTCGTTAGAATAGCCTGACTTCAGCAAGTGTAAACAGATGTTTCAAGGTCTTTCCTGAGGAACTGGGAGGATTCCAGCCCAGTGTGTCATTCTGGATCCTTCCCAGGTGCATGAAAAGCTAGAAGTGGATGTCTTCTGAAAGAGAAATACAAAGAGCTTGGACCTTGAAACTGTTCTTGAACCAGTTAGAGAAGTGACTCAATCAAGGGGAATGAGTGACTGTTTTGGTTCCTGATGCACATCTCCAGGTTGCCTCTGACAGCCTGTGTTAATTTGGAACCTGAGCAGGGATTGAGGCCTCAACTGTTCCACCTTCTGGCCAGGATTAGAAATTGTCGTTTGCATTTTTCTTCTAAATAGATGAAGAGTACAGAAGGGACTACTTTTTCTCAGTTCACTAATGGTGTTAACCATGAGTTGACAGATGGCATCGGGGTTCTTTTCTGGGGGGAGGAATGAATGAGAAACAAGGAGAGCTATATTTCCTCCACGTGAGGTCACAGAAGGTTCAGTGTGCCCTTGGCCTGGTGAGGTAAGTCTCCAAGGTCAAGAGCATGGTGGGCCATGAAGGAATCATCTCCTGGTAGGTGTTGCTTGGTTTATGGGTTGTTTGGAGAGAGAGTTTTTGAGTTCTCAATACAATTATTGGATGATGAGTGGAACAACTGGCTTTTTGAGGAAATGGAGCACTTACTGTTTCTCAGCCATTGTAAAGCACAGAAATCTTTAACTGCTTCTTGATTGAAGAGTAATGTCCTGGATGAGTGGCAGGGAGTGTGATGACCATTCAATCTGTTTGACTCTTGACTCTTGTCTTTGCAGCCTCCCACCCCTACCCGCCGGGTGCTGTGGTTGGTAAAGGGTTTCACTGAGACCAGCTAACTCCCTTTACACATCTTTTTAAATTGCTTCTCGACATCATGGTATTTGAGTTATAAGAAAGAATTAGTCCTATGAATGTTAGCTAAGAAAAAAAAAATATCAACAGATTTGACTTGTCAGTCTCCTTTAGTTTGGGGAAAATATATTATGTAGGTGAACTATTTTATCTCTACAAGTCTGTTGTTTATTTTGTTCCATGTCTTACAATCCCCAGAAAGTTCTCAGATGCTTGTTGAAGGATGAGCATTTTGTCCAGTTAAAAGATTGGCTTATTTAATGGATGCTTACAGATCTCCATAAGCCTGTTAGCTCTCAAAAATGTTTCAGAGCCTGAGGAAATGATAAATTATGCATACCTGTACTTACCCTTTAGTTTCTGAAGGTAATTAATGGGTGTGTTTCTTTAAGAACACTTTTGATGTACTCAAAGCTCTTAATGAGGATAATAGCTATCACACCAGCACAACTTTGAAAACACAGGTTTAATTCAATCTGCCACTTTGTCCTAAGGAGGTGGGTGTTAGCAAATTCTACAGAAGAATCACGTCATAGCCCCATAAACAACCTTTCGAAAGGTTGTGCCTGGGTGCACTTAGATGATTAAAAGCCCTAGACCTTGTGCTTGTTTTTAAGTACGCTGGGGACTGTCATAAGGAGTAAAAGGTTCTGATCGCCCAGTTCCAATGCATGGAGGGTTTTTTTTTCCCCACAGCACCAAACACTTCTCTGACACCAGCTGATTGTCCTATATTCACCTCAGATCTGACAGTATCTACCTGGAGAGAGAGAGAGCATCAGATCCCACAGGTTGAGGGCTCAGTCCTACAAGACTCTTATCTTCTGTGTCCCCACCCCACCACTTCTTACACAAGTCAGATGTCCACATTGTCACAGGAACCTTTGATGCACCAGTTCAGAGGTCTGAATGACTATGTCCTTGGGCTCCATTAATTTGCTAGAGCAGTTCACAGAGCTCAAAACATTTTAGTTACTAGATTACTGGTCTATTATTAAAGTAAAGGAACAGATGGAAGAGATGCATAGGACAAGGTTTGGGGAAAGGATGCAGAACTTTGATGCTTTTTGCTGGTGCATCACTCTCCTTAGAGTCCACAGGTGTCCAACTTACACTAACCTGAAGCTATCTGAACCCTATCCTTTTGAGTTTCTATGTTGGGGTGTGGGGGTTCATTACATAGGAGCAGTTGTTTAAATCATGAGCCATCAGCAATGGATTCCGGCTCCTTCCCAGTTCTTTTCCTAGAGGTTAGGGCGTGGGGAGGTGGGACTGAAAGTTGCCAACCTCTAATCACATGGCTGCTCCTTTGTCATCCAGCCCCACCCTAGTTTTGGTCCAAAAGATACCTTATTAACAAGAGATGCTTTCATTGTTTTCTTCACTTAGGAAATTCTTAGGTCCTAGTAGCTATATGACAGAAACAGGGATGAAGATTAAAATATATCTTGATATCTTTATATACATACATATGTATATGGATATATATGTATGTATATATATAATCTATACATACACATGCATACTTAAATATGTGTATATACTTTTTATTATAAAGGAAAAGATTAGGAAATACATTATGTGGGTTCAAAGAACAGAACTTGTAACAGATCTGTACTTTCAAGCCTGCTCTGTACCAGAGAGCGGTCCTCCATCAGAACAGGCTAACTCAGAGAGTTACTTACTAGTGAAGGTTTTACATGAGGTGAGTAACTGACAAAGCAGTTTTTTTTTTCTACCACATGTAAGACATGTGGAAGTGCATTCTACCTGTGTACCCCTATAATGGACTACTATTGCTATTTTTTTCAGATGCAGAAAAAGGGGGACAAGAAGTAAAATAGTTTGCTTCAAGAAACCCTAGAACTAGTAACTCGTGTTGGGGATTTGAATCCAGGGAATTTAACTCCCTAACCTTACCTAACCACTCTACTGTGAGAGTGACCCTGGTCAGTAAATGGTGGTAAAGGATGAATCATTCAGGAGTAGCTAAGTCCTCGTTCCATCAGGCAGTAAGATGAACTCTTTTCTGGTTATGACAGGTCTTGCACAGCACAGCAGGTTCTCTCTTGTGAGTGCCTGGAAAGCACATGATAATCAAATATTATATAAGCTTCAGAATTGCTGATAACACTCTCGAACTGTGGCAGACTTTAGCTTTAGATGTTCTGGTATATCTAAGTGAATGGATCAGTCTTCAATAAACCAGCTAAAGGGCTACAAAATGGAAATACTTCATATGATGATGTTAAGTTATACTTTGAACTAGAGGAGATAAATGCTATCTAAATAGTTTCTTCTAGGTGATGGTTTAAGTGATTTTTTTTTTTTTTTCTGTTATATGACCTACTTTTAGTAATCCGTAGCATACACCCTCGAAAATTGTGCAAACTTCTGTTATACAGTGCTTTGAGGTACATGCCATGTTTCTGCTCTGGATCCTTTCCAGTTAGTATTTTAGACTTAGGAGTACTGAAACAAAGATCATAATCCCAGATTTTGCCTTCTTGACTAGATCGAAGTTTGATGTAGATGTCTGAGCTGCAAAGTAAATTTCTGAATTATTTTATGGCTATTTCATAATATTCAAAGGAAGGGTAGTCATTGCCAACCTGATTTTAAACTTTAATTCTTTAAGTTAAATGTCTTTCAAGCTGTCATAAGAAGGAGAAAATCAGCTAGCGGCGTCAGACATAGTGGACCCCATTCCTTCTTGAAACATCTTCTTCAAGTGGCCTCTGGGTTAAAAAAATTTATTTTACTTGATGCTTCTGATTAATTTTCTAATCGTATACCTTTATATACATTCTAAATACTGATGACTTCCACATGTATATGGTCCTGACGTTGTCTCTAATCTTGATCTCTGTAAGTCTGTGTGTGATTTTCAATTGTAGGTCAAATAAACACTTCGCATTGACTATGTTCAAAGCTAAACTCTGTTCTTCCCTCTCCCCATCACCTACCCAGTCTTCCCCACAATGGTTTCCATCTTAGTGAAGAAGACCACTGCATACCCACTTGCTCTGGTCTCCACCTTTGAAGTTATTATTGAATCTTGTTTGTTTCACACCCCATATCCAGTCTGCCAAGAAACCCATTGACCGTATCTTTAAATCCGTAGGGAATCTTAGCACTTCTTGCCATATCTACTAGCACCCTTCCCCACACTTCCAAAGTAACAGCCAGATTCTTCTCTAAAAATATAAGACATTATACATCCAATCTGCCTTCTCCTCCCTCCAATGGCTTTCTATTACATTTAGAATAAAATCTGAATTATTAAACTAGGCTCTGTTGGGCTCTGTATGACCTACTTGTCTGTCTCCTCTCTGTTCCCACACTTCATCTTTCTTTCTTTGCTCCCACCATGCTGACTTCCTGTTCTTCCTCAAATGTGAAAAGAAGGTTTTATATTGTAGGGCTTGTGAGTTGCTGTTTCTTCTGCATAAATCTCTTTTCTTCACTTATTCAGGTCTCAGCTTAAATACCTCCACATTTCCTCTTTTCCCTACCTTTATAATAGCATCCCTTGCCACTCCATATCAGATATTTTATAGTTCTTAATGCTATTTACATCTATATGATACACACACACACAGTATTTGTACTTGTTTGGCTGTTATTCCTACTAAAATAAATGTCTTATGTACAAGGGTTCAATTGTTTTCAACCTTTGTTGAGTGCCAAGTATTTAGTAGACACTCAGCAAGTAGTCATTGGTAAATAAATAAATGAATGAATAAAAAAAGGCTTTCAATTTCTTATATTTGAAATCTTTTGAACTCTGTGACATGAGTGACTTTCTGGCTGTGTTCACTTAACAGAACAAGTTGGTTTTTAGATTTTGCTCTGATTTTTAAAATTTTTTCTGTTTCAAGTTCATTTCTAGATTGAGCAAGGTCAAAGCATATTTTTCTTTGTAAAGTAGCAGGTTTAAATCATGAGAAAGTGACTGTGTTCTTCCACTTGTCAGGATGCCTGCAGGTAAGTAAGTATCCTGTGCACCAAGGAAATTGGACGATAAGACTTCTTAGCTGAATACCCTGGACAGGGGACAGTAAGTTCGTGACTTTTAGAATATTCATGGGGAAAAGGACCTCGCTGCTCACTGATTAGTGTCCTCCAGCTTGAGCGTGAGTTGTATTCAGGGAAAAATTGGAGACAGAGGAGCAGAAAATAACTTTACCCTGTTTAGAAATAAAAGAAAAATTTGAGAGCAGGAACATCTCTTCCTTTTGCCTCCACTCAAGCAGCGGCCTGCCTCATGCTTTCAAAATGCTGCTCTTTATGCTGGTGGTGTTTTTTTTGTTTTTTTGTTTTCAGGAATCATTCTGAAATGGTGCTTACAACTGAGGGGTAAATATGTTTAAAAGACCTTTAGTCAGAAATAAAGGGAAAGGGTGACTGAAGCTTTGTTTGTTTTGAGACAAAGTGACTTTCTTGTGTTTTTTAATTTTAATTTTTTTTTAATTCCTCCTAGTAGGCATAGGAATTAAATTGTTCTTTTTATAATTAAATTGTTTTTTGCAGATGAGAAAAAGTGACTCAGAGAAGTTTATTTTTTCCCCAACACACCCAATTGCTAATACTGGTAGAAGCAACATTTGAAGTAGTTTGTCTAACAGAAGACTCAGGCCCTCAGCTCCCTCATTCCCCTTCTCTGCTTCTTCCCACCCCTACCTCTCCCCCCACCCCCCACTTTTCTAGCACAAAAGCTCCCTTTTGTGCTGTTAGCTGTTCTGCTCCTGTCTCTTGGCTTTTCTTGTTTCACACTTGGAACTACATTAAAAAGCATAGGAAAGTACTAGAATATGTAATAGTGTAAATTCACACTGAGATTTTTATTGTTGACTACCTTCCTGCTATTGGAATGAAGGGAATGGTGAGCATAATTGCTTTGGGGTTCTTTCTGGGCTTAATATGACAGGGAAGAGACTGTCTCAAGGCAGCATGAGAAGACATTGGAAAGCAAATGTTCAGTGAGTTTAAGGGTGAGAAAGTATTTTGGAAGCTCTCAGAGAAAGTCCTTTTTGATCTGGATCAGAAAGATGATGGGTAGAAAGTAATGTGGAGGGTACGTGAGGTGGGTGGAGGTGGTACTGGCATGAGCTCGCGTCCATGGACTGGGCTTGTTGGCAATGAAGTTAATAATCTACTCAGTGTGGAAGGTGCTTACTTGAAGGTGGAGAGAATTATAAGACCGAATTATGGATAAAGAATTTGAAATTTTTCCTATATGCCACATCAGATGATGTTGGAACAGGGCACAGAGTGATCAGTGGAGAATAAAGTCTATATCTCGTAGAGAATCCATGGTTGAGCCTTGAGAAATGTCTCCCATGAAGAAGACAGGACAAGGAAGGGGAGATGATGGTCAGAAACCAAAAAACAAGTTACCAGAAAACTGTATACCAGCAAACTCGAGAACAGACCGGAAAACAGAAAGCCAGCAATCTGTTAAGTATGGGTTTCATGAGAGATGAAAAGGAAATGGATTTTCAGCAGTGTTCAGCACCAGAAGAAGTGATCAAGGGATAAAGAAATGGGAACAAGACCATTGGATTTGGCAGGAGAGCAGTCTCTCAGCTTGTTCAAAGTACAGATTAGGAGTGTGAGTGTGGGAACCAAAGCAGGCTCCAGAAAATCTTTCTGGAAATTCTTCATATAGGGCAGGAGTCCTGAGAGCTGTCTAAGAAACAAACATTCTCATAAACCTTCTCCTGTTTGTGTGAACAAAACCACCCCCTACCTCCAGCCCATCATCAGGTCTCTTAGCGGTGTACCCTTTGTAGTGAAGAGACGTGTGCTCCAGGGCTGCAGGTCTGAAGACGCCATTGTGCTTGGCCCAGCACTGGCTGTGTGAAGCTCATCACTCACTTTTTACCTTGTGCTAAAAATCATCTGGGAGTTACTTTAACCTTCTTCTGAGTTTATTTCCTCTTCCCTAAACAGGGAAAATCTCTCTCCAGTCCCTGGGATGTTTAGTCCATAGTAAATTGGTGAAGATACTTTGTTTTTAATGTTCAGAATAGATGCATCTTAATATTTTGATTTAGCGACTCTAAGCTTTGTCATGTTCATTTGAAAACAGACTGTAAGAAAGGAAATAAAACTTTTAAATGTAGAAGCAAATAGTTGCCATAAAGGTGTCTCTTATTGCCACACTGTGACTTAATTTCTTTAATGTGTCATTCATTGTGTAGTAGCAAGAGAGGCAGGGTTTGGGGTGATACTGCATAGATGCACATGCTGGGCAGCCCCCTGAATAAAAGATGCGACTGTGGACAAGACACGTCATGTCCATAATCCCCGCAATGCTAAAGCAAGGATTGCAAAGTGGTGAGAAGGTTTAGAAAAAAATGTGTGAACTATTCATAGGTGGTCATTTATTAGTCTACTAGAATCCGCCTGTAATAAGAAAAGAAATGATTAAACAATGACCTTTGTCTTTCCTAGAATGGCTAATTTTTCCAAAGCAAAGGTGCAGTAGAAATGAAGGCAAGTAGGCAGGTAGGCAGGAAGAGAGAGGAGGAGGAAGCATTTCATTTTATTGTTTTATTCACATTGGTTGAACCCAGGTCCCTGCAATGTGCATGGACTGCGCTCCTTTGGAGGCAGCTGACCTGTTACTCCATCAGAGTACACCTCACATGGCTAATTTTTAAGGGTGCATGTGACTGTCACAGCAGGCTTGGGTAGCTTGTTCATTGTGACCTCTGATTTGTGAAAATGGGTGTTTCAATCCCTTCTATATATATATATAGTTCTTAAGTGATGATAAAAATTCTTTCATCTACGAGAAATTGAACTTGGAACGAACTAATGCCTTAATAATATGTTCTCATTGTCGAGATGACTTTTATCATCTTGTCTCCAGGGGTTCCCTTGTTCATTTTGGTACTTCTTTGCTATCGATTCTTTCCTGTCAATGAATTTATAATATAAATCTAAGACTGACTTGCCTGAGACCTTTCAAGTCGAAGGGAAAGAATTCTATTTTTATTTCACTGTTGAAAACACTGCCATCTGTTCTTGTATTCACTGCTCCCTATTTAACTCCTTTGAAGTTTCAAGATTAGAGAGTAGAGAGCAGGCTATATGTAGTTTCCATGAAGTAAGTTTCATCTAATCTAAATTTTTTTTTTTTTTCAAGTCTCTGTACATTACTGATATATCAGTTATCCTTTGTTCTTTTTTAAAATATTGTCTTTTAGAAAATTTTTTTTTCCTTTCCGCTGGTCCTGGGTCTCAAACCCGGGTGCTTGGGCTTTTGCACGTCCTGAACCTTCGCCACCGGAGCCACAAGGATGTGCTCTCCACTTCCCTTTGTTCTTTATGCATCATTTCCCCCCCTTTAAGTTACTTTTCATGTTTTGCGTGTGTGTGTCTCTGAGTCATCTTATTAATTTAGGTTTTCTGCTGTATTCAATTTGGAAGAGGCAATTGTAAGATCTTTCCATAAAGGACATTTTATGATGTCTTACTGAAAAGGAGCCTAATGAACTATTTTAGGACAGAGAAGCTTTTATAGTTTCCATGAAGAAAGAAAATGCATTTTTAGGTATTTTATTCAAAGGATATGGTTTATACAACTGCATATTTTTAAGCCAATTTGTGGACATTTTTAGACGTGGAAAAATGCTTATGAGTCCTGAAAGGTACACCTTGCCAAATAGCTGATACTTTTGAAGTTTGGATTTAGTTCTGGTAAAAGAATGTGGTTGACAGCCACACTGCAATTTACAGTAATCCTTTTTGTGTAAGGAAATGAATCTACTTGGTTTAATACATTCCAGATGCATTTCTGGCTCCTTGATTATGACCGACTTATTTAAAATTCAGGTTTCATTATTCAGTTTAGTCACAGCAGCCTTCTCTGTGCCTGTAATGGCCAATGTGATGTTAAAAGACTTGGCCTGATTGGTGACCAAATAATGTCAGGCACCTTGACTGGGGGCTAGTTCAGGCTCTGAGACCACGTTGAAGACCCAGTAGCAATTATACTAGTGTCATGAAGTGAAACTTTCTTGGAAAACTACTCAAATATTTCTCCTTACTTTTCACTGGCCATCCTTATCTGCAAAGGGGTCTGGGAAATGTTTTCTAGGTGGACTTGTCACTGCTTCCAACAATGTGGGGCTTCTGTTACGAAGGAAGAAGACAGAGACGATGAATGAGGTCTTCGCCACACATTTTTTTCCCTGATTCTCCCTTTCTCACAGCGTTTACTTTCTGATGATGCCAGTCTCTTAGTTCTCCGAGGATTATTTTTCACTCCTTGTTCCCTGCATTGTCTCAGTTTCTGACAAATGTGTTTTATTTATTTGGTTTTTTTTTTTTTTTTTTTTTTGCTTTCTCCCCTTTGACTTTAGTTTCTTTTAAACTGGAAGTTTCTTTAGACCTCTACTAACCCTTGTCCAAGTGCTTTCTGGATTTTCTGCCAATCTCTGTATATCTGTCATCTTCCTTATTAATTCCTTTCCTACCTGACAGTGACTTAGATACGTAGCTTCTGTTGGAAAAAAATTCTGAGTATGAGAAGGAAAGCCATCAGTGCAACTGAAAGTGGTCTGTAATGGCTCTGCTTTGTTTTGTTTTGTTTTTGTGGCTAAAGTCTCTGATGCCGGTTATAATAGTCCATTGTTTCCTGTGATGCTAGCACATACAGACCAGTTCTGGCATGCGCCGCTGGTCAACAGATAATTCACAAGTTGACATTTGGAATAGTAGAGAAATTTAGACACTGCTCATCTGTAAACTCAGGTAAGATTGCACTAATGACATAATGCTCGGCGATCTTAAAGTTAAAAAATACATAATTAAATTCCCTTGTGCACTTTGCAATCATAGTGAAACTGGTGAATATAATGAAATGATAGGAACACAGAATTGAGGGTTTTGGTAATATTAAAGATGCACCTTTCTTGTTTTCATTAACACTACACTATCCTACAGTGTATAAGAAATTTGGAATGTATTTCAGAATTCCAGCAGGACAAGTCACAAATCACGTGATCACATGAAGAGACATGGACAAAAGAAAGCTCTAACAATGTACAGAAATTGGTAAGGAAACCAACATGGGATATTGAGGCATAGAAAATAGCAACAGTGGGAATGTTACTGGACCCAGATCCTGCCACCGACGGCCCCCAAATCAATACTTAAGAGGTTGGTGGAAGGAAAGTAGGTTTATTATCCAGAAGTGGCAGTCAGGAAGTGGGAGACCTGCTCAGTCCCTGATCCACTGCTTTGACTGTAGGGTTCAGGTAATATATAGGCACTTGTTGAGGGTGCAGTGTGGTAACATGAAGTATTTGGTGAATTCTGCAGGCGTTGGCCATGGTGATATTGTGGCCCTGACTGGGGGTCTTCTGGTTTATCAGGCCAATCACCAGTCTCTTGTGTGTGATGGCGGTATCTTGATGAAGGTACTTACCTGTGTCTCTCCTCGTTAAGAGTGTCTCTAACTCGACTATAGTTAATTAAGTGTCATGGAGTCCTCATTTGTGATTAATCAGTTTTGCTGGATGACTGGATCCACTGGGTCCACCTTTATAGCTTCTTTACAGGATGGCACCTTCCAGTATCTGCGGTCAGAGAAAGCAATACTCTTGCCGCAAAGCAGAGAAGCAAATCTGGTGCCCCGGAGGAAGGCAGGTAGATGCGAGTTTTAGTTGTGAAATTTCTTGAAAGACTGGGAGTTAAAAAATAGTGGGTAAGTAACGAGTCCTCCGTTACACTTACTCATCTCCATCTGTTACGCTTACTCATCTCCATCCTATTGGCCAAGTCCAATAGGAAGCCAAATGGCCAGTCAAGATGTTGTGGTCATTAGAAGGCAGTCTGATGTGCCACAGGCCGGAGGGTAATTTGATCTGGGGAAGCCGGAAAGTAGATTGCGGAGGAGGTTAGGGCAAAGGAACTAACCGGCATGGAATACATTTAGCCCCCTCTCTTTTTTCCTATAGCCCAGCTTTAGGTCTTGAAGAGAATTTCCCTTGCAAAATGTAATCCTTGTTATATATATGTATTTCTTCGAGGTAATACTGTTCCACAATATCATAAGATTTAGATGTGCAGATTCACTTTTAAGAGAGTCCTTGGTCCTAATTTAGGCACACGCTGGTGACCTAGTGGATAAGGTGATTGGACATAGTCCACATATATCCCAAGGACCCAGGTTTGAGACTTGGGGACGGGGAAACAACGATGGTGAACAACTAAGTAAAATAAAGAAATATTTCTCTTCTTTCTGCCATCTGCTCTCCTTCATTCCTGCCTACACCTTTCCCTTTTTTTTTTTTTTTTTTTTTTAAGTCCTTATTTAAAATTATTCTATATCCCAGGCTCATTACTCAGGATCTTGTTCTAACATTTTTTCTGCTCTGTCTCAGAACCTCTTATTCATGTTTAATTATACTTATTTCTCAAATATTTTCCTTAAATCCTATTTGGGGCAAAAGGTATCTGTATCTTTGTATATCTGAAAATAGCTTCTTATTAACCAGCGGATGCATGGTGGCTTGTGTGTCTGTAGAAATTTGAGAGAGCAGACATAGTGCCTATGAAGTCTGTAGAATTGTTTCTTAGAATTCTCATTTCTGCTGCTTTAGATGAGAAGCCTATTAGAATCTATTCTTCTTGTCTGGAAGCTTGCTTTATTTTTTCTTCATTGGAAATGTCAGATTTTATCTGACTCAGTGACCTTGTATTCTATTCGTTTAATTATCGCTCACCTCTTTTCATAGCTCCTTTTGTTTTTATTTAGGCCTCCTACTGTGCTCCCCAAAGTCTCTTCATATTTTCTGTCACTTTGTAGTTTTTTCTGTGGTTGATATTTCTTTGAGGCCTCTAATCTTGGTAATGCTAATGCTTCAGTTCATTGGCTAATTATTTTAACTCATGGATTGTATGCGTTTTTGGTTACAAAAAGGATTTTTCGCTTTTGACTTGAATCTCCTTGTTTTGCTCTAGTTGCCCCCTGAGCCCAGCAGTAGCTCAAATTCCTCAAGAGTCAGGAAGATATTTTGATTGTTTTTGCTTTGACAGCTGGACCCCCCTGGGCTTGTGGTTATTTTCCTTGCCTCCTTGTTGTAGCTCAGGCTCAGGTTTGGGGCTGCCTTGTATGCTGGAGATTTGGTGGTGTTTGTCCCTGTGGTGGACATTGGGTAGAGAGGTGCATGAATCCCTGTCCTTTCTTGAGACACTAGCAAGAGACCGCTATGCTTGGTTTTTTTCAAAAATGCTCTTCTTGCTTTGTGTGGAGGGAACACATCCCTGTCTGCTCTAGTCTTGGGGGCCATGGACATTGGTGCTGTTCTGGAGAGAAAGATCTGTCTGTAGGTTACTTCTTCATGGAAGACATTCCGGTCAGAACGTGACTCTAGGATTCTCCACCACTGGTCTCCCAGTTCTCTTAATGATGAAAGAGAGTCTGTCCTGCTGCTGCTCTCTTGCTTTCCCTCTGAGGGCCCAGTACCTGTGGGACCGTGGTCCGGTGGGAGGGTGGGTGTGGGGCTTGGATGTGAAGTTGGTTGAGGGAGGAAGGCTCCCTTCGATGCACTGCTGTCTTACTGCATGTTTCTACATGTTTTAGGCTTCCTAGAGATGCCGTGTTAATGTTTATCATGTTTTGGGCCATGTGTATGTTTCAGAATGATTGTTCACCTTTGAAATACATTGAGTTTTGTTTTTTTCTTAGCTTCACTTTTTAGTGCCTAGATTTTTTTGCATCGTAAAAACTAGGCTGAAACATCTTCCTCTGAAATTATGATTTTGGAATGAATACAGGCATGTTTTGTATACGAAGGGGTTGTCATAGTTATGGTTTTGGTGATGGCTGTGTTTAGCCTGTGGTTAGTTGACTGTATGGAACCGTTATAGTTAGAGCCAGTGGAGAGAAATCCTAGCCAACAAGTTTTGTTTGAATGTCAAATGTGGCTTTTTGAAAGGTTACACCAATTCTGTTGATTATGAAAAATCTTGATTCAGGTACTACCCTGTAAAGATTAGACCATAAGGATGCTCTTTTTCTCTTTACCTTTTGAGTCAGTGGTTCAAGAAGGAACCAGCCCAGTTATTTCTCGGAAATATTACACTGCTCTATCTGAATTTTGAACCAAATGATGGTCCTATATTTCCGGCATATTGATTCTCCACTGGGGTTAGTTTTACCCCCAGGTGACATTTAGGAGTGTCGGGAGATATTTTTGAGGGTCACAACTGTGTTGGGGGTGTTACTCTTGACCTCTAGTGGGTAGAGGTTTGCGATGTTCTTAATCATCCTGCAGTGCACTGGTCAGCCCCTGCACCAAAGCTGGATCTGTCCTCAAATGCCAGCAGCACTGAAGTTGAGTCCTGTTCGTGAGTCGAGGCTTTTCCCTTAAATACTTTTTGGCACAATGAGATTTCTTTTTTAAAGTTAATATTTATTCAAGTAGCTTTAATTTACAAAAACAATACAAACCCATATGTGCAGGTTGACTCCGCCTCAAATATATAACACAGCCTGGCCACCTCTCAATTACCAGACGTTCTTCACCACTAGCCCACTGATTTTTAAAAATATAATTACACATAGTGTTTGGAAAGTTATACTCAACTGTTATTTTGCTTGTTTCCTTTCTTGTAGAGAGCCGGGGGTCTGGAAATGATAGTTGTACAGTATTCTAAAAATCAAGCAGCATGTATGCTGTGTACCTGCGTGGCAGGAGGTTCTGGGTGCTGCTGGAAAAGCAGTCAAAAGAGTGTGGCCTGCACCAAAGGACTGATGAGCGAAGTGAGGTGATACGTGGCTCTGAATGACATAATGCAGTTGAAAATAGTATAATTATCTAGAAATGGTCTAAGAGTCAAAGTGAGACATTGTGTCACATTTGGAATCTTGCTTGCTGCCTTGGCTGTATGCACTGAGATGAACCCAATTTACTGTTGGTCACCCAGCAGTGAATATTCGTGGATTATTAGGAAAGGGAAACTCATGAATTGATACTATACATATTATACCAATGAAATATTTCAGGGAGATTTGATATGAGTATTTAAAATGATTTCTCTGTCTCTTTCATTTGGAAAATAAAAACTCAAATCTTATGATTTCAAATAGTTTTTGTAGGCAGGTATAACTTCATATTAAAAGGGTAACATTGATAATCACAGAAGCTTGTCATTGGGGATAGAGGCTAGTCATAAAGTTTTGTTACCCACAAATTATCTTGATTTCTAAGTATCATTGAAAAATAAGGTTTTGTACACTTCAGCTTTCCCTTAATTTTTTCATGGTAATTATGCTTTATTCTTTTAGTGTGCTTTCCCGTCCTGTTTTAGATCTCAAGGCCAGAGAGGTGAATTAATGACACTGGTTAGCTCATGGTGTGTGATCTCAGCACTTAAGTGCTTTTCCTCCTGTTTTATTTTCCCGCCTTTTATTCCAATCCCTTTTCCCATGTTGGAACCCATTTTAATATATTTGATTGGTCTATAGACTTCTGTGTTCTGATGAAATGTTTTTTGTTGTGTCTGTATCTGTTACATGGGTACATGTTTTTTTTATCTATTTCTTTTTTTTTTTTTTTTTTTTTTTTTTTTTTTTTTTTTTTTTTTTTTTTTTTTTTTATTTGCAGGGCTTTGTTTTTGAAGATTTAACTATGTATGCAAACAGTGCAGTGCTGAAGATCCTCTCAGACTTGTCAGCCTGTGCAGTGGTTTACAGTTAGGACTGAGTGCTGGGCCTTAGGATGTACATTTATTTTTGTCCTAGGCTACTTGCCATGTTCCCCTCCAGGAGGCTTCCACAGCTACTGCATACTTCCAGCAAAGAATGAGAGTTTTCATTTCTTACTCCTATCCTTACTGTGTGGGTTGAATTGCCTTTCCTACCCCCAGATATATTGAAGTGTTAACATCCAGTATCTCAGAATGTGATCTTATTTGGAAATAGTCTTTATAGAGTGGTAATCAAGTTAAAATGAGTGAGCCCTAGTCCAGTATGCTCAGTATCTTTATAAAAATGGCAAATTTAGACATAAGACTTATGCACCAAGGAAGGAGAGCCAGGGAAAGATGGGGGATTGGAGTGATGCATCTACAAGCCAGGGATGACCCAAGTTACCATAAACTACCAGAAATAGGACAAAGCAAACAGATCCCCCTAAGGCTTTCAGAGGGAACACAGCCCTGTCAATGCCTTGATTTTGGGCTTCTGGCTTCAGAACTGTGAAACAATACATTTCTGTGAGCTAGTCACTCTGTGGTACCCTGTTAGAGCAGCCCTAAAAAACAATAGAATTGTCATCACTGATATTATCTGGTTTGGTCATATTTGTCAGTCTCGTCAGTGTAAATGTTTGTATGTCCTGGTGACACTTCCAGTCAGTTTAATGATCCAGTGAAGGAACATGTGCAGTGCAGTTCTGCAGGTCCTGGACTATGTGCAGTCTTCGAAGAAAACGAGGGCTCTTAGATTTCACGGTGTAGATCCTTGCTGAGTAGAAGGGAGAATCTTACACAGTGAGTTAGGGTTTCCTCAAGGTGACACGGTAGCTTTCAAAGACTGTCTCGTGTGTTTTGATGTCTTTTTCTCTGATTCAGGGTAAAGTTGAGTATCTCTTTGTACACCTGTTTGGGTTACCTTTTCAATGAATGCCTTTTCCATATAGTTTTTTGCATTGGCTATTGGATTGCTGGTTGTTTTCTTACTGATATCTATGTCTTTATACATTTTAGATATGATCCCTTGTTATTTTTAGATGTTCCAAATATCTTCTCTATGACCTTTTATCATTTCCTTTTATCTATGATATTCTTTCTTGAACCAGAATTCTTTATTTTGATGTTCTATTCATTCATTCTTGTTTTATGATCAAGAATTTTGTGATTTCTTAAGCCATAAAGATATTCTTCTGATAGATTCACAATTTTGGATTATTAATGCCCTTGGATTTCATGTTCGTACATGGTATGAGTTGGAAGTGAAACTTTGTCAGTATTTTCTTCTGGTTTTCCTAGCACCATATGCTGAATTTCTTCCTTCTTTGTTGCTTCCTTGAATGTTCATCAAGGTTCATATATACACAAGTCTGGTTTTAAGTTCTTTGATTTGTCTGTTTATTACTCTACAAGTATTACCGTTTTCTATGTGTTGACTATCAGTTATTGTGTATCTTTCTGTAGTTTTTCAAAATTGCTTTAGATATTTGAAAAGTTGTACTTTCCATGTAAACTTCTGAATTAGTTTATTAGTTCTTCAAATAATCTGGGTAGTATTTGATTGAAATTCTTTGAATTTCTAGATCAATTTGAAAAGAATTATTTTTTCTCACTGTGAACAGTAAAGTCTTCTTTAATATTCCTTTAATATTTAATACAAATGATCAAGTTCTTATCAGGTTAAACTAGGATCTTCATAGATTTTGCTGCTACTCTGAATAATAGATTATTATCACATATCAGATATCTGATATTATTCAGATTAGAAGATAATGGTATCTTCTGATTGTTTAATATAGAAAAATACTATTGAGTTATTCAGTTTGGGAACTCAATTCTCATTAGTTGTAAGATTTGATTGATTTTTCTTTTTAGATAATAAAATAATATATAAACAATGATGTCTTTATTGCCTATCTAATCTCATATATGTGTATACATATATACATGTATATATGGGAGAGAGAGAGAGAGAGAGATTTTTTCTCCATAGGTGAGAATCTACAGCATTATGTGACATCTTTGACTTGTTTTTATTTTAATAAGAATGCATCAATGCTTTATTTTTTCTGCTATTCTACTCTATGCTAATGCTTTGGGTATATATTGTGAAAATCAATTATGAAATACATCCTGGTGACTAAGGTGCAAAGACTGTGACTGGGACATATAGACCATGTTAAAACCCATGAACTTGGGGCCAGGGAGAAAACCAAACTTAAATAACAAATAAAAGTGCTTCCGTCTCTCCCTTTCTTCCTTCCTTCAGAATGCTTATTTCTTTTTTCCCTTTCTTCTCTTAAAATAAAAATGAATTACGGGTACTTCTATTCCTGTCTTTGAAAATGCTTATCACAATCATTTATTGAATTCTATCACATACATTTTTGGTATTTTTTAAAGTTATGTGTTTTTTTTCTCTGTTCATGTGTTGAAATATATGAACAGATGTTCTAATATTTGCTTCTCAAAATAAACACTTGGTGATGATTTTTAAAAATATTCTGTTGGCTCTCATCACTTTTATTTTTCTAAGATTTTTCTCATTTATTAAAAAAAAAGAATTAGCCCTGTGTTTTTCCTTTTGGGCAGTAGTTGGATTTGGAATTAAGATTTATTAGACTCATAAAAATGAATTGTGTTGCTTCCTCTCTTATTCTGTCATGTGCAGAAAACATTTAAGAAGGAACGTATTTCAGGGAAGGATTGATTTTGACCTCCGTTTCTTTTTGCATTAATTTTCATTTTTCATATGATTCCAGAAATCTATCCAGTCTGTAGAATTCTCAAATTGTAGTTACTAGTTTGATGTTGGACAAAAAAAAAAAAAAAAATGGCTGTGTTTCTACTGCGAAAGTGTTTATTGAGCACCCACAGAATATTTCCACCACATATTTTGGACACAGACTTGTTGATTAAGGTCCTGGCCTCATGGGGTTGAGATTCATTACATTAAATCTTGTCAACTACTAATTGTTGACTAAGTACCTTTTTGACATTGGACAGCCAAGACTGTAATTCACATATGTGAAAGTGCTTTGTAATTCATGTGACCCTAAACAGTTCCTGAACTTCTTTGTGCTTTAGTGGTGTTATTGCAAAATATCAGTAAACCTGCTTCTGGGAGGTTGGAGGATGAGATGAGGCACGTAAACGTCTGTTTCAGTTAGCTCAAGGACGGAATGCAGATGTGGAGAGCAGAAGGAAGGAACAGACCATCTTCCAGAAAAGGGAGCTCAGACACTGGTTATGCACAGGGAATGGGCAGTGACCAGGGGGGATCCTTAACTCTGTCACCTGTTTTTACGTTTTCTTCCTCCTCTTTCGAGCCGAACATGGAGTCTGGAGAAAAATCCCTGTGCCAGAAGGTGTCACATTAAGAGAACCTCTGCACGTGAAGCAGGTGGTCCTCGTCTCCTGTGATTTATTTTTATTCTATATTTTAACATCGTCACTGAAGTATAATTTAAATCCCATAAAATCCTGTACATTCTTAAAGATTCTTAAGAATTCTCCGTATTGTCTTAGTTATGCAGGGGTACTTTTCTAGCTGAATAATTAAAAAAAATTGGATTGCTTTTCTGCTGCTTAGCATTCATACATTTTGAATGTTTTGTGTTTAGAATTTATAATCTCAGATTCTTATTTATCTGCCACTTTAAATTTTCTTCTTTGTTTTTTAAACCTTTCTTCCTAGAGTTTTTTTTTTTTTTTTAACCTTTTTTTTTTTAAAGGAAAGGCACAGATGGAATGAAGGCGAAGCAGGTAGGTAGGAAGGTAGAGGAAGAAGAAGCATCCTTATTTTTATTTAGTTGTTCATACTGCTTGTTTCCCCATGGATCTGGTACTCAAACCCAGGGGTATGTGTCTAGGGCTCCCTCAGAGGCGATTGACCTAACCACAGCTACACAATGGCAGGAGGGAAACTGTTTACTTGGCATTTTAATGTTAATTGAAAAGTGACTCAGTTTAACTGAATGACTACTAATGCCTGACCTTGACTTACCCTTAATTGTGTGTTGAATGAAATTTCTTAGTGTGCTGAAAGTTCTTCTGTGTGATACACATAGAATTTTTAGTCCCTGATCATTTAACAGGGACTGTAATTTTCAGCTGCTCTTTTGCTTTCTCATTTACCTTTACATTCTTGAAGTATTAGACTTTTTAAATTATTATTTTTACCTGTGAAGGCCTTCCAGGAGATAATGATTAACCTTTGAAAAAAGATGTGTTGGTGCGCCCTGGTGGAGCAGTCGTTAGTCAATCATCTCTGAAGGAGCCAGACACATACCCCTGGGTGCAGAGGTGGGGGAAAGAGCAACCAGTGTGAACAACTAAATACAAAGAAAATGAAGTGTTGCTTCCTGCCTGCCTGCCTCCTCACCTTCATTCCTGCTGCACCTCTTCTTAAAAAAGAAAGAAGGAAAGAAAGAAAAAAGAACTTTATAAGTAAAGATGTTGATGGAACTGTCCCAGGTTCACATCTCTCATAGTGATGTTAATTCTTTTAGGCTTATACAGTACCGCCTACCCTGTCTATTCCCATTGTATTCTTCCAGACCCCGTCTCCATTAGGAATAGCAGTTGATGTTCTCATTTTACAGATAAGGAAACAGAGGCCACCTAAGGGACCTTCCAAATGGTAGAGCTGAGGGCCTGTGATTTGAAGCCCAATTTCTGGATTGAGTGCATTTTTCTACAGGCTATTGTTGTTAAAGGAAGTAAAGTTTTAAAATATTAAATTTAACTCCGAATTTGCTGATTTCCTGGTATGTGCCTGTGCGAAAGAAGAACTGATCCCTGTGCAGAAAGCAGCTGACTGTGGAGAATAAAACCAAGTCCTGATACTGTTCACAAAGGAGGGGAACCTATTGCTTCCCTTTAATTACCCTCCTTCATTTTTTGTTCTTAAGTTTTCTTACTTGAATGCTGAAAGTTTAAAGGAGACTAGTAGCAGCATCCCGTACACCAAGGTTTTCACTTGCGGCGCTGATGGTGACTGACGTGGCTTAGTTATGTCAGGGACAAGACTAAGTTAACAAATCAGCTTTTACAGTGCCCTCCATGATCATAGCAAATTCGATGCAGTTGAAATATAAGAGCGATATGGAAGAATTTTCTTTGAGCTATCTATATTTTGAATTTGGATTTGTAAAATATTTAATCAGACCTTTTTCCCCCTCTTCAAATTTCAGGCATAATTTTTATACCTTTTTATAGAATATGCTGCTTTAATCCATAAGTTTCAGAGTGTAATAGGCATTAAACTGTCATGTTAAGAAATTTGAATTTAGAAGAGCATATTATAATACTGAAGTTATTGAAATAAAGTGTTGATGCTTTCACTTACCTTTCTTGGTTAATATTTTGGTGAAACTAGTCTTACCAGCCTTAGCCTGACTGAAGTCAAGTGCTAATTGTAAAATGGGTTTAGATTTATCTTTGATTGGTTTTAAGCTAATCATTTACAAGTTGTTATGCTGTGGGGCACTAGATACAGATTTTGCATACTGATGAAAGGTAAAAACAAGCAAACTAACTGTAAAAACAATATCTTTATAGCATAAACGAAGAAGACATTTAGGGTACTACAGATTTAATTATTGCTTTTCTGTCTCTAAGACCTTCAAAATAGGATTTGCAAGTGCTTAAGTAAAAACATTAAGTTGACAAATCTTATGAAGCATCAGTACTAATGTTTTAAGGTTGGGGCCATTTCTGGTCTCTGTGTCAAATATTTAAGATAAAAAACACTTCTATATCATTTAAAATTAGAGAAAAATTACATGAAAGGAGTTTTGATGTAAAATAAGTCAAGTAACATAACTAGGGAAAAATGATTAGTTTTGTCCTCATGCATTCATATGTAGAATTTACCATTTTCCAAATGAGAATTTTTTTTTTAATTAATTGAATGATGTATTGGGAATGCAGCCATCATGTTTAATTTAAATAATGTGTGCCTCTTTGAAAGGATCTTTCTAAATCTCATTGCAAAGCAATAGGTATGTGTGTCTGTTCACAATTTTTGGGAAAAGTTTATTTTATGATTGAGGTTGATCGCTGAAAAATATTATTTTCAATTAGAAAAAGAACTTCTGCGCCTCTTTTGTGTTTAGTTACTGTGAGAACCTAAAAGTAATTTATGTCTTTTAATTCTAATGGAATTAGAGGCACTGACAGTAAAATAAGTACTCTCCAAATTAGACACACTTTCAGAGTAAAATGAGTTTATCCACTTTCAGAACCTATTTCTAATCTTTACGGTTGATGAATGCCCTGGACATTTGTTTTAACTAGTTTCCTTCTAGAAATTTCTTTGATAGTCTTCCCTGTGCCAGGATGACTATTTTCTATGATATTTTTCTTCTGTTCTCCAATGGTGTCTCAGACTTCTCTGTATTTGGTAAATGCAAATTTGGGATAGAGAAAGGTGAATGCAACCAAAGTCTGTCAATGAATTAATTATTTCATATCAGAACAATTGCCATGCTTTTAATTTTACTGTTCTGATTGGCTGAGAGAACCTAGGACTGTGACTTCCTCTCAAGTTGGGCTGCTTGCTCACTGTGAAAGTACAAGGTAAAGCTTTCTAACCCTTTTATTCCACCTTAATATTTTATGAGTAGTTAATATTTTTGAACATTTAGACATGTGTTACATGGATTATGTACTTATTGACCTCAAAATCCCCATGTTTTACATGTTCGGAATTCATAACACAGAATCCATATAAAATGAAATATTTCTCTAGCCAATCTGGTAATTTTAACATGTCACCCTGAGGGACTCTAAAGCTGTAAAGCTCTAAAGCACTTTGTATTGTTGCCTACTTGAAATTCGTATAGTGGTATTAGGGTCAGGTATATGTATAGAATATACTTTTTTTAGTATTGCTTGTTTTTGAGGGAATAAAATGGCTACTATGAGTCACACTGAATGCTTCATAGTAGCTTTAAATTTCATTCCCGTATACTTAGGTATATCTTGTTATCCTAATAGCCTATTAGATTTTTAAATAATTTCTTTAGAAACTTAAAGCTTTCAGAAAATTTTCAAATTTTCGATTGAGGTAAAATTTAGAGTCAATTAAGAGTTCAGTAAACACATCTGGTCTGACAGTTTTTTTTTGTTTTTAGAGGTCATGCTTTCTTTCCATCATGTAGTTATTGTTCCTTTCATATTCTAGATCACTTTTTTTCTTTCTGTTCTTTAAATTGAATAATTTTTGTTAATCCGTTTTCAATATCTTTATAGAATTCACTTTTTCCTCTGCCATCTCCATTCTGCTGTTCATCCCATCCAGTCAAGTTTTTATATTAGTTCTTAAATTGCTCTTTAGTTTTTAGTTCTTTTGCTATTATTGCTCTGCAGTTTTGGTTTTTAAAAGGAAAGGTGCAGGCAGGAGTGAAGGTGAGTGGCAGGCAGGAAGGCAGTAAGAGAGGAGGAAGCAGCATGTATTTAGTTGTCATCTTGACTGTCCCCTTTCCCACCCCTTGATGTCCTTAGGATTCATGTGGACGATGCCAGCTGGAAACCATGGGTTTAGCCACTAAGCCACCAGAGTGCACTTATAATTTGTATTTCTCTGCTGGCTTTGTTTCATTATAATTATGAGAATTTTTTTTTATCTCTACCTGAGTACCGGAACGATAGTTGTTGTAAAAGTGCCAGCTTGCTAATTAGACCTTATGCAACACCTGGGAGTCTCCTGCGAGTGTCTTTTTCCCTTGGGAATGAAGCCCTGTTTCTTGATTCTTTTATGTCAGCTAATCTGGATCATATCCTTGGCATTATATACTACAGCTTGTGCAAACTGTTCATTATGTTACATTTTGCAAAAAATGCTATTTTTGTTTGTTTGTTTGTTTTTGGTTAAACCAGGCACCCAATTTGACTTGGCCTCAAAAACAAATTCTGTTTTTTCTACAATGATGGCAGCTAAACTTCAGTTCAGCTCTTTTGGCCTTATCTGGCATGTTGGAGTCTGTCTGTTCTTCTGTGGTTCAAGGGCCATCTAGGGATTTGGGGGACGTTGCTATGTTTTCTCAAGCCTGGAATTTGCCTCTCATTTTCCACAGTGACTGTGGTTATTCTGGACTGTGTCCTCTGGTTCTGAAGCCAGTGAGACTGTGGACTTTTCCACTTTACCAGAATTTTAGTCACTTACTTACATGACAGATGGTGGCCTGTGTTCAAGCTATAAACCTTAAAAAACTGGAAGCTTGTTCAGTGAAGGCTCTTCTTCCATAAGTCAACTCACCTCCAGTAAATGCCTGCTTCATCTGCTCTCCAGTGCCTTCAGGAAATTGTTTCACATTGTTAGGACCAAGTTTGATTGTTATCTGTGGGAGAGTTGGCCTTATGGAAGCTACGTGGTCATCCCAGAAGTGAAATCATGATGTTATGTTGGTGTTATTAACTGAGAGAGATGATAGAAAGACATCCTAGTTAAGTGGGGAGTGGGGAGGTGAGGAGGAAAGATTAATTCAATTTGGTTACTCTAAGTATGTTAGCCAAGGCAGAGTTATCCACCACTTGGTGGACTATGGAAACGTGAATCTTTAGGGTTGTAGTGAGGGCTGGAGATACAGGGTTAGGACTTCTAAGCACATGGACGATGACTGAGATCATAAGAGTGGATGAGTAAGGAGGATTAGCATAAATGAAAGTATTGATTTGAATTCATAGCCCTGGGAACCAACCATGTTTAAGGCAAAGGAAGAGGAACTCAGGAAAGAGATCCCAAATGTTAGTGGAGTAATATTTAAGGGAAAGTTGTTTCAGAAACCAGTCAAGTTTTGACCCAGTTGGTGCAGGATTAAGTTTCAGGGGTTTGCAGGCCCAGGTGGAGTAGTGGTTAGGACTGCTGCCTCTGGCCAAGCACAGTCCGTGTACATTCTCAAGACCTGGGTTCATGTCCGGGGTGGGGGGTGGGGGGTGGTGGAAGGTAGGCAGGGAGCAACCAGTGTGAACAACTAAATAAAAAATAAAATGCTACTGCTGCTTCTCCTTATCTACCTGCCTACTCGCCTTCATTCCTGCCTGCACCTTCCTTGACAAAAAAAAAAAAAAAAAAAGAAAAGTTTTAGGCAGTTTCTGAAGCTTCTGCAGTATTTGTGTGTATGTATAATTTTGCTAGAGAGAAGCTTCATAGCATTCATGAGCATTCCACAAAGGTTGATGACTGACAAAGATTGAAATACACTGCATCAAGTTAAAGTTCATAAAAATGGTGAAAACATCTCTGATCTGCGGATTTGGAGCTTACTGGTGGCTTAGAGCAATTTCAAAGGGAAAGTGGAAGGCAAGTTAGAGTTCACTGAGGAGTGAATCTGAGATGCAGAGGTAAGGATAGGGAGTATAGAATTCTCCTTCAGGAAGTCTGGATGATAAGGGGAGGAGAGATTGCGTGATAGAGGGGACTAAGATGAAGAAAAGCATAGCTAGATAGATGGTTCCATCTATCACAGGTCATTTGCCATCCTATCCCTTTCCCCTTTGTGCGTCTGAACCGAGGTTTTCAGTTTGTGGAAGCTTCTCGTGTAAAGCTCTGGGGAACTCCCTGTTTGGGCTGCAGTGCGTGTGCTCACAGCTTTGGTCCTAAAGAGTTAATGAGCTACATGAAGACAAGGACCTACTTTTCTCTTTGTTTGGGGGAGCAAACTTACTGTCCTCTGCATTGTAGCGAGGGCCTCCTGTGGCTCGCTGGCAGAGGTGTCAGAGTGTGGGATGGGGCCACGATTTGGTGGAAACTGTTCCCCGTGCCAAGGGTGTCGTGAACACGTCTGGTGCCAGGTTTCCCTGACAGCCAGGCCTGGATATTCTCAGGTTCCTGGGGGATTGCTGATGGCTCTGCACGACAGGCTTGATTGCCTAAGGTTTCCCCTTCATAGCCTCCTAGCACAGGACAAGACCTTCAAAACCGTATCCAAAAGGAGCAAGAGTATGGAATGTATTCAGCACCTCCTCCCCTAATTTGAGAGCCTTTTTGCTCATTCTTTTGTTAAAGGAAGGGTACAGGCCTGAATGAAAGCCATTAGGCAGGCAGGCAGGAAGAGGAGCAAGAAGCATTTTACTTTATGCAGTTGTTCATCTTTGCTTGTTTCCCTGGTCCCTGGTCTTGAACTGGGGACCTTGGGATGTATGTGAACTGTGCCTGGTATAATTGTGATGCCACCAGGATTTGCCAGTTTTTTTTTTTTTTTTCTTTTTTTTTAAATTTTTATTTTGTTGTTCACACTGGTCGTTGCCCTTTCCCCTGGGCCTGGGACTCAAACCCAGGGGTATATGGCCTTTGCTCCTTTGGAGGCGATTGACCTAACCACTTCTCCACCAGGGTGCACCAGCCTTTTTTCTTAATAGGAGAGAAATGTGATTAGCTGGAAGACACTAGCTCAACTATATGGGAATCAGAAAAGAGTAGTCTGAAGTAGGAAAATTGAGATTTGGCAGTTTTCTGAATTCCTCCTGATGTCCTCACTTTAGAAAGCAAAATGGCAATTGACACTCATTCCTCTCCGTCTTTCATTCTCTGCCACAGAGAAGTAATAGAGCGCTTTCTTGCTTCCCAGTGCTGCTGCCTCACTCAGGCGTTGTAAGGTCACCCAAGCTCCTCTTGTTCTTAGAGCCCCAAGGAAATGGACGAGTATCTGTGTGTGTGTGTCCTAGAGGTAAAGGTGGGAAATATTTGATTCGGGCTAAAATGAGAGCCCATTCTTTACCAGCAGGCAGCTGTTAGAAGAGAAACCTGTGAGCTGGTGAATCTCCGGTTGGGTGCAGTGGTGGTAAGGACGTTGCTGACCTGGCTTTTCTTAGACCCCTTTGCGAAGGAGTAAACGGTCTCAGATCAGCTTTGGAGGCTGCGTCCCACAGCCAGCCTGCACCCTTGCTCATCCCCCACAATGAAAGGTCGTGTCACCTGGAGTTGGCACTGCTTGGTGGGAAAGTGTAGGTGAACTTTGTACAGTAGTGACAAAAAAAATTTGAAATGCTTTTGAGAAATCAGAATATTTTAGCTAATCTTCATATTTTGTATATTGTTTAATTTTTAATGGGAAACAGACACAATAGTCTTCTTGGTTTAAATACTTAATATAATTTGACTGACTTTGTATATTGACACGAAAAGGGCTTACTTTTTTTAACAGTTGCAAAATCGAATATTTCTAATTACTATTTCATTTAATAGATGAACTAGTATTATTTTAAGTTTTCTCTAAAAATCAAAAGAACACAGGGTAAGCAGAGTTGATATTTGTAATGATAAACAATGCTTTAGTGAATAGCATTGGGCTTAGGCTGTTTTTCAGGCCAATTATAGCTGTAGAATGATTCCCAGCAGCTGAGTAGTTGATTTTTTTCTCTATAAGATATGCCAGTTTATGTTCCCACCAGTCATATAGGAGAGGTTCGTTAACCCTATTTTTTTTTTTAAAGGAAGGGTGCAGGCAGGAATGAAGGCAAGTGGGCAAGCAGGCAGGAAGAGAGAGGAGGAGGAAGCATTTTCTTTAGTTGTTCATCTTGGTTCCCCACAACCTCCGACACCCCTCTTCCCCAACCCCCAGCCCCCACCCCCTCCACCTGGGACATGAACCTGGGTCCTTGGGATGTATGTGGACTGCAGTCAACTGGAGGTGGTAGACTTAACTGCTACTCTACCAGGGTGCCCCAACCTATTCTTATACTGTGTCAGTCAAGAAGATGAAGATGGTATCTTATAGCTTTTATTTGCATTTATCTGTTAAGTGAGGTTGATCATCTCTTAATGTTAACTCATACCCCTCCCCACTTTCTGAAAGCAGGCCTTATTTATTAAGGACCCTGACTCTCAGCGATGATGTGAATTGCAAGAGTGAGCGTGTGTCTCTCTGTGTGTGTACACACGTGTATTGGTTTGTGTTTCGACTATATTTTTATTGAAGAAAATTTTTCTTTGCATGATGTTGAGTTTATTAATCTTCTATGGTTTCTGAGTTTTATATCATAGAGACCTTTCTCATTCCTAGAGCATAAAAGTTCTCCTAGTTTCCTTAGGATAGTTTGTGGATTCATTTTTTATGCTTTAAAATCATCCATCTCCCTGGAATTAGTTTCTATATAAGACATGAGCTAGGGATCTATTTTTCCCTCAAAATTCTACCCTCAAAATTTTTCATTTTTGACATGTTCTACCTATGGCAGACATTATACATTGTCCACCTGATATCCAGTCTTCTCTTTCCACCCTCTGAACCTTGACATTTACCAGAGTGTCAGTAAATCCAGATGAAAAGATTTATCAGACACCCTTGTGTGGAGCGTGACCGTGTGTCCCGGGGAGCTTTCAGGAGAGATTGCTTTGCTGCTGGTTTGTTTTCCTCCTTGAATGAGGGTAGGAGTGATCGCAGCATTTGTAAGCCGACGAGGAAATGATTGTGGATAACACTGAGAAACATTGCTACAGACACTGAACTTTATAGAAAAATGTAACTGAAGTAAAAACCCTTGTGGAAGAGTTTCAGTCTTCATCCAGCAGCAGAGGTCAGAGCGCTTCTGTGGATGTGTGTTTGTTGGCAAACTCTAAACGGAGGGGGAAATGCCATGGAAGAATGCTATTAAATGCTAGACTGAATTTTTTTTTTTTTTTTTTTTTTAAGGAAAGGTGCAGGCAGCAATGAAGGCCACTTGACAAGCAGACAGGCAGGAGGAGAGAGGAGGAAGAAGCATCTTTATTTTGCTTTTTAGTTGTTCACACTATTTCCCCCAGACACAGGACTTGAACTCAGGAGTATGTGGCCTGCTCCTTCAGAGGCAATTGACCTAACTGCCTCTCCAGCAGGGTGTGCCTTTTCTTTATTTTTCTTAAGGAAAGTTGCAGGCAGGAATGAAGGTGAGTGAAGGGGGAGGTAGGAAGAGAGAGGAGGAAGAATCATTTTGTTTTATTTCGTTCATCTTGGTTTTGCCCCCAGCCCTAGTCTGGCATGAAAACTTGAGTCCTTGGGATGTATGTGGACTGGGTTTGGCCAGAGATGTCTCACCAAACTACTACTCCACCAGGGCATACCATGAAGATTGAATTCTTTTTTTTAATTTTTAAAATGTTGGTCTTCCCCATGTTAGACTTGAGAATTGCATTTCATACAAAACTACACCAAAAATGATGGCATTGTAAACCAAACATTTTTCTCACAAGGTTTTTAGCCTGTGAATCTTGAACCTGGGTCCACTGGTCCATGGCTTTTACATCCCGAGCCTTGGCGTGGCGAGGGAATTTTAACCTAGCTTTTCAAGGCAGAGAAAGCCTGGGGAAAGGGTTTCAGCATATGGACCATATTCTCATTACAGTAGTGGAATCAGTAGTAGTCAATCTCTGAAAACTAGAGATTTAACTGCAAGGAAAATAATAAGTACTAATTCATTGACATTGATTAAATCTGTCAGCAACAGCAGATAGTTTGTAGTAATATATAGTTTCTGTGTCAAATTCAATTTTCTCTTCCTATAATTTATAGTTTTATCTTCAAGTTAAATTATAATAGAAGAATGGACATATTTGTACCCTTTATTTCCTTTGGTAACAAAATCTTTCATAGTTCACATTTAAGATATATCCCTTTATTATACAATAAATATTTTCATGAAGTGATATTTAAATCAACTTGTTTAGAAAATTGGGCTTTATTTTCTTTTTTTCAGATTGACACCCCACCCCCATCCCCACTTCTTAGCATTTTCTTTCAAGTCCAAAAATAAACTAAATACTCTGTTGGGAGGTAGTCTCTCTTTTGTGGTATTGGTGGAAATCTGAACTAAGGTGACAAATCCTAAGATATCTTTGTTGCTAGAGGCAAGCTGGGAGGTGGTGGGTGAGCTTTCTGAGAGAGCTCTGTATCTAAATGTTACCCTGCCATTCATTGCTGGAATGCTATTCTTTAGAAAAAGAATGTACTAGTAACTTAGTTGAAGAAGGTGATCTATAGACAGGATGCCTATGACATTAAATTGAAAACGATTTTATAAATTGACCTCCCTCTTCCTAAGTTTCTTTTGGTAACCCCCCCCCCCCCGCCAATCATTTATAGTGATTCTTAGAAGCAAAGTAACAAAGTATGTGGCCAAAACCTGTTGGGAAGGCCTGCATATACCACACCAAATTCCGAAGACTTACATATGCTCTGTTAGATGCAGTCACATTCCTGATAAAAACCATCTTTAACATCCTACCTAGAGCATAGTAGGTGATCAATAAATGCCGGCTGAGTGGATGAATCAAATCAGCATGTTAATTTTTCAGTCAGTTGGGGATATTTGACTGACTGGGTGAAGCAGTGACTTTTGCCACTTCTTCATCTGTGATATTAGTGTAATCGCAGTTAACGACAAAAGATTTTTCAGAGCTTGCCCTTCAAGTTACCCACAAAGAAACCAAGCTTCCCAAAATATGAGTATCTTCTCAGTGTCCTTGACTGGAGGGGAAATGAACCTCCAACAGTGGAGCAGGGAACCCAACACCAGGGTGGGGGAGCAGGAATTTGTTAGGTGTTGATTCTCTTTTGAATTCTGTGAATGTCCCTCTCTTTGTATCAATCCACACCTGAAGATTAGGTTTGTTCTGCTCTGGATAAAACATTCCTTATTTAATGCATTCCACAGAGCCTACCAATTGAATGTGAAACTCAAACCTTGTTTCGCTAGCTAACAAAGATGAGAAGGCATTGCATTATTAAAGCTTTTAACCACTAACAGGGGTGCTAGGTAAATAAGCTGAGGACTACCCCCATATCCCCCCCATTGTTTTTAAAACAAAAGCAACTCTTTAGCGGTAGCACATCTCTGTAAACGGTGGTAATTCTTTGATGATTGCACACAGACTTTTAATGAAGTCCTTTTTTTTTTTCTTTAACCCATTAAATGTGTAAAATTGTAACTTAGATTTAGGACTGAAGCTTTTAACAGGAAAACTATGATGTTTTATTTTTGGATAAAAAAGTACAACTTTTATTTCTGTGCCTGAGAGAACAAGTTAGCTTTCTTTTTAAAGAAAAGGCTTTTAAGACCTTGTTTATGGTATATAGAGAATGAGTCCAAGTAAAATTTTTCCTGGATTCGTTTTTCACTTTTGTTTGTTTAGTTCAGGAAGAGACAGAGCTGAAAATAAATACATAAGTATTAGCAAGAACTGGTGTATTTGGAGTGATGGCCTGGTTGCAGGTGGGGAGGTATAGATGCTGGGAAGTCCTTTCTGAAAAAATCCACTCTAATACTTTTGACCAATTAGAGATGCCTTTGCTTAATGTTTCTTAAAGTTCTAGTTATTCTCTGGGGGAGGTTACCTTGAATTTTTATCTGGTTTTGTAATTAGATTTTGAATTCGCTGGGGATAGGTTGTGTATTGTTTATAAGCTTCTTTAGGTTTAGAAAATAATTCTATAAATATTTGAGTACTAACTATAGGCCAGTGATTTTTTTTTTCTAGGTGTTGGGATATATTAATAAACTAGAGAACATACAGAATAACTAATGCTATGTTTATTACAAAATTCAGCTAAATTGACCTTGTTGAAAATCTTCCTGTGGAAATGACTAGATTTCTTCTATTTCTGTGTCCTAATAGACCCTTGGAAGATGGGGTCAAATGGGATTTAGAGTTTATGGCTTTTCACTGGTGCTCAGAATTTTCTGGGAATCCCCCCCCCCCCCCGCCCCCAGCTATATCCCTGTTCACATAGGAAATCAGCATAGAAATAATTTCTATTTTATTTAACATTAAAAATTACTCTTGATTCTAAGTGGGGTAGCTGAATGTTAGAACTTTTGTTTGAAATTTGCCTTCAGCACTGTGGTTTAGCTGTCCCATGCCTAACCTTTGTTGTCATAGTGTTTTGTGTTCATCTATGAATGCAATTTCTTTCGTGTCTTTCCAGCTTGGAAAAACTAGTTAGGATACTGAAATCCATAGCTTTCTCAGAACTGGAAGTTTAGAAAAGACTGTATGGCAGCTGGTATGTGATCGTGTTCATCACCCCCAGTCCCTCCAGTGATAAAGCCCTGGTTCCTCTGTTTGCTGCTGTCTGTCTAGCATGCTGGAGTTGCAGAAAGGAGAAAGACTTACCAGATAAAGAGATGGTGGAAGGATGTTTGTGTCAGTGTTTTTGCCATCATGATGCTGCACAACAAACTCAAAGTGAAGTATTTGGACCATTTGCATTGGCAAAAGCTATACTACTGGTTAAAACTTTCGATTCCAAGCTCAACCTGGACCCACTGACTCAAGCATGGAGGCAGGTTTAATTTACAGTAAAATTTGCTCTCTTTATTTACTGGGTCCTGACAAATGCATAGAGCTGCAGAACTGCCCCCTCAGTTGTGATGCAACTATTGCATCACTCCCCAAATTTCCTTGTGTACCCTTCTGCCTGACCCGTGTCTTTGGCAACCAGTCATCTTTTCACTGTCCTTGTCACTGCTTGTGGTTTTGTCATTTTGAGAATGTTGTATAAATTGCATCAGATTATCTACAGCCTGTGATTCTGGCTTCTTTTCATTTAGCATAGTGCATTCAAGACTCATCCATGTTGTATGTTTCAGTACTTCATTCCTACTTAGAATTGAGTAGCAGTGCTGGGATGGATAGGCCACAGCTTATCCATCCCCATTTAAAGGATATTTGGGTGGGTTTCTATTGTTTTTAAACGAAAGGTACAGGCAGGAATAAAGAGGAGAAGAGGTAGGCAGGAAGAAAAGAATCATTCATTTTGTTTAGTTGTTTGTCTTGATTGTTCCTCTCTGCTCTGGGACACGAACTCTGGCCCTCGGGATGTACGTGGACTGTGCCCAACCCCTGCTCCACCAGGGCACACCAGGATGTTTTCTTCTTTTGACGATTAGGAAACCACTCTGAACATCCATGCTGAGGCTTTTTATTTCACTTGAATACATGCTGAAAAGTGGGATTGACGGATCTTATTGTAAGTGTATGTTGAACTTTATCAGAAATTCACAATCTCTTTTCCACCTTGGCCCCATTGTTTTGCATTCCTACCAGAAGTGAGATGTAGGAGAGTTTCAGTTCTTTTACACCCTTGTCAACACTTGATATTGGCAGTTTTCAGAATCGGAGCCACTCTGAAATGTAGTGTTACCTTTACCTTCCCTCACGTGAGATCTGTTTACACACGAAACCCATGGGAGGTGGAGGGTTTGGTGCAAGACAATTGACTTGTGTCCTAAAGGTTGACCATCTGAGGAGGATGGCCAGCTTTTATCCCCAAAAGTCATGTCAGCAATCCTGGAGAAAGACAAAGCTTTTTCACAGGGAAGGGGTGGGTGGGAGGGTCTGGGTATTGTATGCTGCATGTGGAAGGGCCTGGAGGGTCCATCTTCATTCAGTTATTCATTGTCTGGTGGTTCTGGTTCTGCCCGTGTCAGTGATATGACTTGTCAGCAAGCTGTGCCTGAAGAGAAAAAAAAGCTTCTTTTTAAAAAATGTGTGATTTAAAAAAATATTTATTAGCTAACTTTGACTTGCAAAATAATTTAAGCCCATATATGCAGATTCGTCATTTCTCAAATATATAACATACTACCTCCAAATTAACAAAGTCCTCTACCTCTGTCAATTGGACCCCACTACCACTTGCTCCTACCCCCAACCTTTCCTGCTGGTAACCTCAGATCTATTGCCAGTGTCCAAAGGTTGATTTGGTTTTGTCTGTTCATTTGCTTGCTTTTTTTCTTTCTTTTGTTTAAGGAAAGGGTAGGCAATAATGAAGGCAAGTAGGTAAGCAGGCAGGGAAGGCAGGAAGCACTTTTATTTATTTTTAGTTACTTGTTCACCTTGGTTGTTTCCACTCCGTGTTCCCCCGACCCCCCAGCCCTAGTACATAAAACTGGGTACTTGGGACTATACTTGACCAGAGGCATTGACCTAACCGCTACTCCAAAAGGGTGTGCCTGCTTCATTTCTTTACATTCCACATATGAATGAGATCATATCCTTCTGACGAATTTTACTTAGCATAATCCCCTTCAGTTCATCCACGTTGTCTCAAATGTCAGGTTTCATTTTTAAGGGCTGTGTGGTATTTCACTATATATACATATATACACACCCGCATATATACACACACATATAAATATATGTATACATAGATGTACCTACATGTTTTCATATGCGTATATATGTGTATATACACATATATAAAAGCTCTTAGGTAGTTTACAATTCTTGACTATTGCAAATAGTACTGCAGTGAACATGGGGGGGGTGCATATATGACTGAATTAGTGGGTTTTTCGTGTGTGTGATAATACTCAGAAGTGGAATGATGGGATCATAAGGAATTTCATTGTCAATTTTTTTGAAGAACCTCCATACTGCTTTCCATAAAGGTTGCACCGATTTACACTCCCACCTAGAGTGTTGAGGTTTTCCCGGAACAGATTATTTTTTTGCATGACTTGAAACATTGACCTCCTTCAGTAGTAGCATTTTTGTAGTTTTGCAGCAGCATACTGGTTTTAATCTGCGTTTCCTAGTGACCCCTGTTTTATTTGAACACTTTGTGTCATCTGTTGGCCATCAGGTCACAGTCTTTATTTATTTCCCCAAGAATTTATGGATATTAGGACATGCCAGTAGCAGAGGATAGTCCCTGTTTCGGTGAAATAAAGCTTATTGCTCACAAAGTAAAATTGCAAGGAAGGCCTAAGTTTTACCTGGAATGAAATGTGGGGAAGAAGGTATTGGTAGGGTAGGTTAGGTTTTTATCGTGATCAAGCAGTGGTGACTGGATGGGCCCTCCTGTCTGCCAGGATTATGTTTTGAGATTGGCCACCGGTGCCTTTGGGCTTTCTTATTGTCAAGATGTGGGCTTCAGGAAAAGTCCAGAGTCCAGATTTTCTTATAGTTGGTATATAATATTATCTTGTCAGACACAGAGAATTAAAGCAAGTGGAAGCCCAAATGTGCTTCTCTAGGTGATGAGAAGTGGGCAGGGTTCTAGTAAGCACTGAGCTCTGTCTCACTTAGGGTGCAAAAGGGGGCTCTTCTGTCTTCTGTAGTCAAGCCCTCATCCCCCAGCTCCTGTTCTCCACCCAGTGGGTGTTTTAGGGTAGAGATTTTCAGGAAACAGGTTGTCTTTTCCAAGAACAGGCATTTCTTCAGCTGCACATGCTCACTACCCATAGTTCACTCTTATGATGAGCTTAATGTCTGGGTCCATATACAATTTTATGCTGTTATTAAAATGAAGTAGAGGTTACCCTGGGTTGGTCAGGCTGGTTAGTGTGCCTGTGTAACCAACTGTTTTGAGCCGGCTTGCCTGAACTGCCTTCCTGATTCCATTTTTTGACCACAAGAATATATGTGCGGCTCTCCCACAGTTTTATGTGACCATTTCAGGGACTTGTCTTTTGAGGCATTTCCCTTTTCTGAGTTCTAGCCCCTCCCTAAGCTAATCTGCCAAACATATCCTGTCCCACGTGGGGCAAAGAGGAAAGGGTACATACTCCCACACTTGAGACTGTATTTCACTGATACTAAGTCCTGATTCGTGCGAACCCTCTCTCACTGTGAGAGAAACTTGAACAAGTGTAAATCAAAACCGCTGACTAATTCTGGGAAAAGATCATGCATGAATGTACTAATTGAAATAGCCATCTGCTAAGGTCAAGACTGGAGAGAGAGAACCCTCTCTGGATACTCCATGAGGCTCCTGTAACATTAACATTTTACCCATCCTTTGCTCGCCTCTTGAATATTCAGAGCCAAGGGCCTGAACACAAACCTCTTTCCTAACAAGGAGGTGTGAACCAGATCCTACTCAAGGACCATTGTTATAACAATCCCACCTGATTTGGACCTGGGTTCAAATCCTGATACTTAATGAACTGATGAATTCTTTATTAAGTTTCATAATTTCAAGAATCATCTTACTTCATTTACCATGTGTTTATTTGCCAGCCGTGTATCTTCTTCCATGAGGTGTCTGTTTGTTTGCCCAGCTCTTAAACTGGATTGTTTGTCCCTAGAGTTCTATATTCTAGACACAAGCCCTTTATCAGTTATAATTAGCAAAAGTTTCTCCAGCCAAGTTGATTTTTTTCAATTCTCTTAACATTCCAAAGAATAGAAGTTTCCTGACACTCATTATTCTCATTCTTATTTGATACAGTCATAGTCTATTTTTCTTAATAGATTTCTGCTCAGCTAT
This sequence comes from Solenodon paradoxus, assembly GCA_004363575.1. Lineage (NCBI taxonomy): Eukaryota > Metazoa > Chordata > Mammalia > Eulipotyphla > Solenodontidae > Solenodon > Solenodon paradoxus. Next base: position 31,283 of record RJWH01001348.1, on the reverse strand, counting down.
GCTGTTCTTCTCTAGTACTTTAACTCCTGGGGTCGGTGGGCAGTATCTTAAATATATTCGTTAGCAGTAATGCGGAGTAATGGAAAGTTATACAGAGAAATGGAAAAGAATACTTTTCTGTGTATAACAACTGTGTTACCTCAAAATTTCGTAATCGCCCTTTTCCCCCTTTCCTCTGAACCTGGGTCTTGAACCTGGGTCCTTGGTGTTTTACATAGCCTGCACCTTAGCTACTGAGCTATAAGGGTGCACCTTAATCACTTTAAAAGCATTTTTTGTTTTCTTGCACCACTAGGCCACCAAGGTGCACCCTTAATCACTTTTTAAAATCCATTCTTATTTCTTTCAACCACAGAAAGCAGAAAGTCTTAGGGCAAAGACATAGAGGTTGGACACCTGTCTTATGAAAATCGGGTTGATTAAGAGAAAAATAGAGGCTTACAAATTCTGTGACAGCCAGAAATTGGCAGAACTTGAACTAGAAAGCAGGTATGTCTGACTGGGAACTTTTTACTGTATCCTATCCATGTTTTGCTAATCATTTTACATTCTTTGTCTCTTCTAGTGAGGAACCTCAGTTTTCTCACATACAGACCATTTGCAAACAGCTTTGGATGTGAGCTGTTTTGTAATCTTAAAGGCCCCTTCAAGAGCTGACCCTCTATGTCATTGTGATTTATTGGATGAACTCTGGTAAAATCCACCTGTCTTGAGCTACTTGTAAGTTGTATAAAAGCACGGACACTGGAAATTTTAAAAGCATGTGTTCCTTAACTTTTCAGTCTTGTACCCTACAGGTAATTTCCCCAGAATGTATTAGATAATGAGAAAAGAATTTGCCCGAGTAGCCTTTGGTTTAGATTTTCCATGGAATTTGCCTTTATTTCATTTTGTGAGGCAGAGACTCTGTAAACATCCTGTAAAGGCAGACGTGAACTTGAAGTAACCTGGGTTTGCAGTTTCTCTGAACCCTGCTGGCCACCGGGAGGAGGCTGCTATGCCACATTTTTGGGTGTTCTTTCCCGCTTCTGGCTAGAGCTGACTTGTGTTTGTGTGCAGTGGAAGGAAACTAGAGATTCATCCCACACTATTGTTTTCCAAAAGAATGCCAAAGAAAGACCACTTAAGAGAAGAAAGCCTGCAGTGCATTTTAATCTCATCAGCCTGTCCCAATGGCCTCCTGTCCTGTCAAGGAGGGGAAGTGGGAGTCTGGAATATTTACTTGGATTTGCTCTTGAGAACCAAGACAGTACTCAGGTATTACACCAAAATGGCTTATGAAGAATGTGCTGAAGTGGAATGCAGGCTCTCAGGCTTCCCTTGAATGGTTGACCCTTGGAAACCTGATAGATCGAAGGTGGAGAAAACCTTTTAGTAGCCTGGATATAGAGGAAGTATCTGTGTGCTGTAATTAGTTCTATGAAGTAAGTATTAGTTACATGAAGGGAGAAATAGCTACTTTTTTCTGTCAATTCACTAGAAACTAGGTGCCATCAAACCAAGATTTCTCTTCGCCTTTCTTCCCCTGTAATGGATAACATATACTGGAATTAATGGGATTTTAAAGGTGGCAGACTAATGGACTGTCTGCAGGGGCAAAGTTTGTGGACATGTCTGAATGAATCCTGACAGTGGAAGAATTGGAGGAACAGTTAGGAAAAACCAGGTCCACGTGTGATTAGTCATCCTATGTGGAATGAGGGGCATACTACTGGACTGCCCACGTTTTCCCTTTTCGGGATTTATTATTCCAGACTCTTTCCAGGATTGTTTCTGTAAAGTGACTAATAGTTACATGGCAAGGCTAGAGCTTGACAGTGTTGGAATCTAATTTGTTAGAAATATTCGGCTGTCATGTCAGATTAGAATCTTAGGTGACTGGGATTGCTACCAAACTGTATCCAGGTCCTTGGCTATTTGAATTAGAAAAAGCCAAAAAAGCCAATCTTTAAGCATTCAGGCAAGTGTTTAATTTCCTCATGCTGTAGCATGAGGAAGAGGTAAAAAGGGACCACACTTGGTTGTAAGGAAGATGGAAGATGCCCTCTTCTTATAATGTTGAGCTCTGCGCTCCTTCTGTCCCGTCTGTTCCAGAAATTAGTTCTTGGTGATTTTTGGATTCTCTGGTTGTGAAGGCACAGTGCTTCATTCTGGGTTCACAAGAAAAGGTACAGTAGGAATGAAGGTAAATAGGCAGGCAGGCAGGAAGAGAGAGAAGGACGCAGCATTTTAATTTTATTCCATTTAGTTGTTTACACTGGTTGTTGCCCCCAGGACCTGGGACTCGAACCCAGGGGTATATGGCTTGCATCTTTCAGAGGCAGTTGACTTAACCGCTGTTCCACCAGGGCACACATTATTAGCAGTTTAAACCTCCACCCCTGAGTATGATTTTTACTCTCTGGGGACAAAGGCAGGTGGTTAGGTCATGTGCCAGCATCTGGATTTCTCTGCTTGTGAGGTAGGAGGAAGTTGTGATTAGTAAAAATGCCACAAGTCTTACTGTCTTAAACTGATTGGTCTCAGTGTTTTATTAAGCTGACTGACAGGTGATGTTGAGTTTCAGCTGTTACCATGGTAATAATAGCTGTTATGGGTTTGCATGTTTAGGGGCTCTGGGTAAGGGTTAGGATGCTGCTGCTACTATTATGTTTTGTGCTGTCCCTGTCTCAGAATAAATGAAGGGTGAATTCTGAAGAAAAAGGACATGTAAAAGTTCTGGAAAACACAAGTACAATTTGGATAATTTGGGAGAAAGCCCTTGTGGGGGATAGCACTTCTGGGCCACCAGAGGGCAGTATTCATTCAACAAATAGTTACTGAACGTCCATGTTTGAGGGCAGCGCTGAGCACCAGGGGAGAAAACTTTGTACTGACTCTACTCTGCCCCCACTTTTCTCTTACAGGCTAAATCCAGTAAAATGGAATTTTTGTCTCATTTTTTTTCTCGCCATCTGGATTTATTCCACCAAATTCCGTACCTATCTCGGTGAAGTGCTTGTTTTCTTTCTTTTTTACTTGAAATATTTTACTTGAACGTACATAAACATTAACTGCTTTTACCATGTGACTGAAATATTAATGCCATTGCTTTCCAACAGTTAATAATCACTTTGATAACATCAAAGTATTAATGTCGGTTGTAAAAACATTATCAGTTGAAACTCTGGGCACTTAGGACTAATCTACTATAAAGAAATACCAATTTCTTTGCTATATAGATCTTTTTTTTCTATTTATTTTTGTTTTACTTTTTCACACTACTGTATGCTTTTTAGGATACTGAATTCACACCTCAGCCTGTGTGGTTTTCACACCACACCCACCACCAGTGTCCTGGTGTCTGTCATCGCTGCCTTGTTCCCTCCCCCACCACAGTTTTGTGTTCTGTGAATTTTGTTGAGAATAAGCAAATAGCAATCTTAAAAACAAAATTCCTGGTGTGCCCTGGTAGAGTAGTGGTTAGGTCAATAGCTTCTGAAAGACACAGGCCACATACCCCTGGGTTCAAGTCAGTGTGAACAATTCAACTGGAATAAAATGAAATGCTTCTTTTCCCTCCTCTCTTCCTGCCTGCACCTTTCCTTCCAAAGAAAAACCCGAAAGAACAACAAGCAAAAGCAAAAGCAAATTCCAGAGTAAATGCTGTTAAACTGAGTTAAAGTATTAGAAGTTTATTGGCTACACTCTGCCAAATAAAGTGGATTTTATAGGGCTATCTATAGAAATATTAAATATCCTGTAATTTTCCCCATATCTATACTTAGATTTTATTTTGCAGTTAACAGTAAGCTCCATTTCATTCATTCACTAGGATAAACTTAGAAATACATGAAAAGATCTGATAATTAGCTACAGGATTTTGTGCTTATTTTTCTAATTCTGTCAATTGATCTGTACATTTAACATGAGCAGGAAAAATCTTAGTGGCTTGAGCACGTGGAATTTGCAGAGGTATTGAAGAATATTGGCCAAGTGACATAGACCCCTTACTGTTTCGGTTTCTTATCTATTCTTACTTCAAACCTCCATACGACTGTCATCCATTTTTGACTTTTACAAAGCTGCAGTTGGCAATGGCTTTGACAGTTTTTATACCAAGCATTCTGGTAGCTGACTGGTGATGAGTGAATACGGTTCTTCCAGTGGGCTTTACTTAAAAATTGTTTCTGATGAGAGGCCTCTCTATTCTTCACTTTATATTTCCTGGAGAATTGTGTACCCCACCCCCCTTTTGGAATGCTTTTATATGCAATTATTGAAATTTATTCCACATATTTTAAGCAAATTCCAAAAGTGCACACTTCCACATACATTTCCATTTGCCTCCATTTCAGTTGTTGGTCCATTTGTAGAGAAGTAGGGATGAAATTTGCTTTTCTGATATGATCTTTATCTTCCTGGAAGTTCAGACTTTATTTCAAACATCAAGGCAACATCATTTCGTTTAGGTCAGAAGGAAGCAGCCTGCTCCATCTCTTAAGGTTCAAATCTGCAAGAGGGCAGCTCTGGCAAGGTCTGTCTCCTACCTGGTTGCACAGTCTGACATCTGTGGATTCTGGGGCAAGAGCTTCCATCCTAAGCAGAGGAATTCGCTCCTGGGTACAAGTTCTAGAGCACAGGTCCCAGGCAGGATTTCTAACCTGTTGACATTGCTTAGGACTGTAGATGTTTTCTAGAGCACAATGATTAAAAATAGAATCCATTTCCAGTGGAGAGCATCCCTCTCACTTTGGGTGGGGTAGGGCAGAGAAACCTCTTCCACCAAAGAGCAGGAAGGCACTGAGCTGTCCTTCCCGAGGGAAGTGTGGGCTGAGCCCAGGTCTTCTCTGGCCCATCTATGGATAGAGACCTCCTGGCGGGCCCTCTGGAACTGTCACCAGGTGTGACACATCTTTTATGCTGTGTTTTCTTTTGAGTTTGGAAGATCCTTCAGGGCATGTTGTGCTTTGTGTATATTTATATCTATCCTGGCACTCGGTTTGGCATTTATGTATTTGAATCAATAAATGAAAACACTCTAAATGAAAGCACCTGTCATTGTCAGTGACAATGATTGGCAAACTTTCTGTGAGAGGCTGGTAAATATTTTACATTTTATAGACCTCTGTTGGGACTACTTGAGACTCTGCCCATCGTAGTGAGAAATCTTATTAGCAATCTATTGGAATGTTCCATTAAAATTCTTTATAAAAATAGGTGGCAGGCTTGGGTTTGGTCCTCAGGCTCTAGTTTTTAAGATGGGGCTTTCCATAAGTTTAGATTTATAAGTTATTTTGTGTCCCACATTGCATTGAACACAGTACTGAGAAAATGCATGAAGTACATCAATAGTTTGTGAATGATTGGATGGAAAGATATTTCCAAAGGCTGAATAATAATAATAGCAACTTTTTCTGATAATGCTTCAAGGAGGTTTTCAGAGACTATAGAAGGGATCATCGTTACACTGTGTCTAGAAATACTTTCTTTATGTAGTCAAACTGTTTGATTTTAGTAAGTGAAGTTTGGATAATTTCATTTGGAATACACTCCTTAAGCAAAATTAGGGTTTTTTAAAAACTAAACCGTGACTGAGAAAACTGTTTTTAAAAAGCTTCAAACCATAGTCGTGCTTCAGATAATGTGAATATATGCAGAAGGTCTCACTGATTATAAACCGATGACTTCATGTTTGAGGGATGACTCATCCCATCAGTTTCCTGAGTGTGTGTTGTGAGAGGATGTTGGTTCAGTTTGGTTTCAGAATGGTTTATCAAGTGCAGGATTTATCTGGTCTTGGTTTGACTTAGTGCTATAAGTGATTTACTGTTAAATGTCACATGGAAATAATTGATATCCTGTTTGGTCATCCCTGCAACAGGCTAACTTCTTGTGTCCTTCCTGTTGGCCTCAGTTACACCCCAAAATGGAGGCATTTTGGTTGATGTGTCGAATATTTGTCTTCCTGGCTTAGTGCCCATACTTCCTCCCAGGCTTTCCCACTTTGCTCTCCTGAACAATTGTTTTCTGCTGAATGTCCTGACTTCCTAAACCTTCCCTTTACCTCTTGTCCTTAAGAGAAACCAAGTCCTCTTTCTCTCCTCTCACCTTCCCCAGTAGGGTTTGCCGTCAGTCTTTCCCACAACCCGCATAGCTCGGGGCTGGGTGAAGGGGCTGTTTCCAGACAGTTATTCTGGAATGTTCACACAGAAATATTTATGCCTGTTACTATTTGGTTAAACTAGCCAAGATCCTGCCTCCTCACGACTATCCTGACACTGCCCACTCCTCTTTTTCCAGTGAAGACTTGAGTACCTGACTCACTGCTTTCCCTCCCCTCCCCTCCCCTACTCAGCATCCTCGCTGAATGCAGTGTAGACTAGACGGGACCATCAAGTTCGCTCACCTCCCCATCCATGACTTCCCCTTCTACTCCAGCCACTTGCCCTGACATCCGAAAAATCCTGGATTTAGTAGTTTCCTGGGAGGGCTTTCCTTCCATGCTATTAAATCCCAGCATCTTACTCTGTGCCGTGTGTGACGTCCGTCTTCAACTGTATGTACTGTTTGGTCACACTGTCTTTCCCTCCTTCTTATCAGGCTTCTGTCTGTCTTGATTTCCTTTCCCTACTTGGGGGTGGACTACACAGTCCACTGCTAAAGGCTTTCTGAACCGTGTCTTCAGACCTGTCGTTTCATCTTCGCACAGCTAGCCGGGGAAACTCAGCTGCTGACAGTGTGCTCAGGTGTTCTGTTTCTGCCACATCCAGAATGCTCTGCTCACCCGTCCGTGCAGTAGTTCACCTGCCAGCAGACAGGGCAGGGGCCAGTTTCAGGGCCATTCGTCTCCTCAGTGTGTGGGCTCTTCGCCCATGATGGCTGGAGTTCTACAGGGCCTTAAATTCCTTTCTGGTTACTTCTGCATGCTTGCTTCCGGCCATTCCTGTTCCTTTCGGTTATCCTGTAAAACTAGCTTTTCCAACCCGGAGGATCCCTTCATGCCAGGTATCAAAAGACTGTGCCTTCTCAGTGACTTTTCAGAGAATGACCTCTCTAGGAGACTTAACCCCTTTCATCTTGTGTATATTAATCTAATTTTGAGGATTAAGAAGAGTATAACAAGTTGTGCCCTCGTGGAGCACTGGTTAAGTCAGTTGCCTCTGAAGGAACACAGGCCACACACCCCTGGGTTCCAGTCCCAGGTCCAGGGGGAAACAGCCAGTAGGAACACTTAAATAAAAGTAAAATAAGGATGCTTCCTCCTCCTCTTTCTTTCTGCTTGCTTGCCTACTACTGCATTTATTCCTGCCTACACCTTTCCTATTGGGAAAAAAAAAAGAGTATAACAAGACCTCAAATAATGATTTGTTTCAGTGTTTCAGTGGTTTTAGGATAACACTGATGAGGATGCATGGATGTTGAACAAAATGGTGTATTCGAAGACATGTTTGCCTTGTAGTTATTTTGCTTAAAGTCACTTTAAGCAAAACCTTTCATCCACAGGTTTCTAAGAACCTATGGATGATAGTAAATGAGGACACTGTATGTTGTTATATAAATTATAACTTTGCTCAGTTTCTCAGTTTGAGATGCTGGGAATTGGCATGTATTATTCATTCTTATTCCATAATTGTAGCTCTGATTTTGGGTCATGTGTGTAGGTGACTGTCGTAGAGGCAGAGAGGAAATTCCCCCTACTCCTGGATTCTTCTTGGCCTGGTCAGGCTGTCTAATTAACATCAGGCAGATTAGTTGGAGAAAAGAACATATTTAATTGCACTCATGTAGAGAGTCTACCTGGATGTAGATGCTAAAGTAAATAGGACTAAAGGAGAGATTTTATCCTGCACTAAGGAAGGGGGAGGGGCTTCACCGAGAGAGGAGGGCGACTCACATGACAAAACCCAGCTCCTCTGTAAATAGATGTTTGCCTTTCCATCTAGATAGGTTTCCAAAAGGTTATTTTTAGAGAAGACCCTAAATGTGGGCAGTGCCTACAATCTTCATTCTTCCAGGTGGTTAAGATGTAATGGTCATGGTTTCTTCTGAGTCCCTGGGGCCTCCATTGACTTAGCTCAAAATAATCTACATGGAGGGTGGTTATTGCCCACAAAGCTGGAAACAACATGTTGGCGAGGATGCAGTGAAAAGGGATCCCTTGCACCTGTTGGTGGGGTGTGAATTGGTGCAGCCTTTATAGAAAGCCGTATGGAGAGTGCCCTGAAAATTGAGACTAGAAATCCCATGTGATTCCATCATCCCACTGCTGGGCATTTACCCCCGAAACACAGAAACTAATTTGTAGAGATGTATGCACCCCCATGTTTATTGCAGTGTTATTTGCAATAGTCAAGAGTTAGAAACTACTTAAGTGCCTGTTGTCAGATGAGCAGTTAGAGAAGATATGATGTATACACACAATGGAATACTGCACAGCCTGAAAAAGATGCAGTACTGTCTTTTATAACAGTAGTGATGGTACTAGAGGGGATCATACTAAGCGAAATAAGTCAGAAGAAAAAAGTCAAATGCCAGATGGTCTCACTCATACACGGAATATAAAGAAACAGAGCAGAAGAACAGTGGAAGCAAAGAACAACCCTTGGACATTGAAAGTAGAACTGAGGTGATCTGTGGGGAAGTGGGTGGGAGGTCCAGTGCACAGTGGTGGACTTTGGTGGTGGGCAGGTGTGTTTTCATGTATTTGAGGAATGGGGACCCTGCACATGCAGGCTTCTTGTGTAAATCAAAGTTATCTCAGTGAATATTCAATTAAAAAATTCATGTGTGGGAGGGCCCTGGTGGCTCAGGCACTAATTTGGCAGTAGGGCCCAGGACTTGCAACTTGGTGCTGGGGGCAACAGCCAGAATGAACAAATAAATAAAAATGCTTTTTCCTCCTCTTTCTAAAAAAAAAAATCTACCTGTCAAAGGGTCACATCTTGGAGAGCCTGTTCTGGGCATCTCCGGGAGGCCTGCCCTTCGGTGTGTCACCTGGCCTTTTTCATAGCACAGCCCATGCAGTGGCCTGGAGCATCATCTCAGGGTTCAAAGAGTACCATCAGTAGTCATGATATAAACAGTTAAAATTCTCGTCAGTGTAAGTGCTTCTGAAACAACCACATTTTGAAAAAATGTACAAATACGGATGAGTAAACAATGAAGGCAGCTTAATTCTTTTGTGTGGCACTGACATGTGTTTTATTATTAGCCTCTTTCTGGAACATGGGCCTTCATTGTGTGTCATTAAGGAATTCATCAAACTTTCATGTCGCCAGTGTGGGTCTCCACTGTCCGTGGCTGCCATCTGGCTCTGCTAGAGGCTGGGGTGATAATTATTTCATGAGGCAGCAGCCCTAGTCCTCCTCCGACCTTTGCTGAATCTG